>ML677408.1:833975-884242 GCA_007922305.1 Dermatemys mawii
TTATGCTCTAATATTTTAGTTAGTCTTTAAGGTGCCACAGGACTCTTTGTCACTTCTGCAATGTTTTTTTTCTATGTAAGGCTAACAGATTTCTGCTAATATAGGCTGAAGAGTACCCATTTTGTCCATGACATTGAAAGTGGTAATGTACAAAACAAGTAAAATATTCATTATAAAAATTGCAGATAAATATCTCAGACTGACAAATATTTTGTGGCCGATATTTAATATGGCCACAGTAAAAATACTAGTTTAGGTACTACTGAACATAGAGATATGTATTAAATATTTAGTTTGTATATTTTATACATTAAACACAATTTTTCCTTTGATCTTGTAAATACAGTATCCTTTATCATAAACAGAGTTTCTTCTCTGGATTTTATCCTTTGTCTGATTCCTCCAGTAGTGAGATCAACAGCCATATAGCTAAGTTTGTGGAATGCTCAGCTCTAACTGAGCTTTCAAGATGATCCAGTGGCAAGTTTGGGAAGTTGCAGTATCCTTCCAGCTGCTGTGTGTAGCTCCTTGTAGTCTTTGCAGAAGGGTATTTAGATGGCAGTAGAGATGTGTTTGTGCTTGTGGCATATGCTTATCTCGAACTGGGAATAGTTTTTCCATTCCGTCTGGTTACACTCACACTAACTGGAGATAATGGGTTTGTTCAGAGCTTATATTTGGACTAATTCCACTCTGAGCCGTAATTCTGGCTTCTGCCGGGACTATTTCTGTTCAGGGTCACTGGTTAACAGGCAGGTTGTGCTCGATTTAGTTCCCAAGAAAGCCAGATGTGGGTGGAATGGAAACCATATAAGCTTCAGTGCATACAAGGACATTTCCCAAAGGATGTCCTCAGTGGGAGAAAGACAAATGCCCTGCACTGTTCAGCTTTTTAGTATGCAAATTAGCTGTATATGTAAAACTGGTGCTAGTCTGGGTAGCTGCAGTATAAGAGTGCCAATGTGTTTTATTTCTGACCCGGTGGGACTGTTTCTAGGAATTAGTTTGAGTCCATGTCATTTCACTGCTTGGTTCTTCTGTTGTGAGACAATCAGAATTCTAGTGCATGATATTTTTGTGATGTGGACATCTCTCCATTAGGTATTGAAACAGTAGTTTCACTTAGGCCATCAAGCAGCTACTGGATGTTCACATCTAGTTACTTCTAATTTAGGCTGTGTTTGACCCCTTCATAATGAATGTTTTTATGTACTACTTACAATCCATCAGTCATTAATTACTACTTAAAATCCATCAGGCATCACATCTACATTCACATCTAGTTACTTCTAACTTAGGCTGTGTTTGACCCCTTCATAATGAATGTTTTTATGTACTACTTGCAATCCATCAGTCATTAATTTCTCCAACATTTTAGATTAATACTTATTCCAGAGAATTCTCCTGCGGTTCAGTCTCTTGATCAGGTATATTTGCATGTTTCTTTTCAAATTCTTTGGTGGATTTTTGTACTCTAAACAATTGCAGAGAAACCAACATAATCACAGCCACCTTAATTCAAATGAATTTCACTTTAGCAGAGATTATCTCATTACTTTGTTAGAAAATTCTTTGGTAGATATTTTAGGCTTAAGTATTGTCAGGCTGCATAGAGATTGATATATCAACTAACGCTCTTTCATTGTGGCTTGCAATAGATTGAATTAAAAGGACTTTTAAAAACAGTGATTTATTTTTTTAAATGTCAGCTTGTCTTCTATATTAATACTAGGACTTTGCTGTGTTTAGATAAATACCTGAATAAGCTACGTAGGCAATTATTGACCCTGCATTGATTGGGAAGACGTATTTTCATTAACTTCAGTGTTTGAAGATGACTAATTGCCTGAATATTGGACTATCACATCAGTGGACAGACTTAACATATATTAGGGGTCAAATGAGGGAGCTGTTCATGACAGCATAGTTGGGGGGGAAAGATCTCAGTTTAACAGGAGTTTAAAACCTTGATTTTTGCAAAAGTCATACAAAAATGGCAAAAGAAAATTTGTTCTAGACTTCATTTTTTTTTTTTAAGTGGCAGGTGTGATGGAGTGGGAATGTTCGTAATGTTTTCTCTGGATACTGTGTGAGTGCCTCAATTTCCCCTGTGCATTTCTTAAGTCTAGGTAGGGGAAAACCACAGAAGGCCAGTGTGATAAAAAAGAATGGCCACACTTTGTCTTCTAGCAACTAATGGCCTGGGCCTCTCCTCACCTTTAGCTAACACCTGGCAGGGCAGACCAAAGAAATCAGGTGACCTCCTGGCCTGGGAAGGAGACAAAGGCAGAGGAGGGCGGGGAGTGTTAGTCTGGAGCTGGCGGGGGACATGGAGTGAAGTGCAGATGGGGTGTCTGGCTCACTGCCCCCCAGAATGGATCCAGCTGGGGGGTCTGGTTCTTTGTACCTACAAGCTCTGTTTTAACCTGGGTTCCTGTCATCTAGTAAACCTCTGTTTTACTGGCTGGCTGAGAGTCACATCTAACTGCGAGGCTGGGGTGCAGGAATCTCTGGGTTCCCTAGGACACCGCCGGTGCAGGCTTGCTGTGGGAAGTGCATGAAGAGGCAGAAGGTGCTGAATGCTCCAAGGACAGCCCCAGGAAGGTGAAAGCTGTAAGCTGTAAAGCTCCTTGCCCTGAAAACAGTCTGTTCACAGAGAGGAAGCTTCCCCCCAAAGTCCTAACTGGCTTCGTAGGGAGTAGTGCCAGAGCATCGACCTAGGGACTCTGTGATTTTTTGGTGATTTGGTGAAAAATTGGTTGATACAGAGAATAACAATACAATTTTTGAAATTCAGTGTAGTGTCTCACCTTTTTTGGACTTCTTTTGCAATAAATCTGAAGTTGTGTGTGTGTTTCATTCATTGCCCAGTACAATAGAACCTTCAAGTTATGAACATCTCAGGAATGGAGGTTGTATTTTCAAAAGTTTACAACTGAACGTTGACTTAATACAGCTTTGTATACTGCTATGCAGAAGAAAAATGCTGCTTTTACCATATTAATTTAAATGAAACAAGCACAGAAAGTTTCCTTACCTTGTCAAATCTTTTTTTATCTGTCTGTTTTAGTAGTTTGGGTTTAATACAGTACTGTACTGTATTTGTTTCTTTTGGCTCTGCTGCTGCCTGATTTGCATACTTTGGTTTCCAAATGAGGTATGCAGTTGTCTGGTCAGGTCATAAGTCTGGTGTTTGTTACTCTGAGGTTCTACTGTATGTGACAATTGCTGCAATGTCATTTATACATAGTTAGCATTTGTTTGGTAATGCTTCATTTTTATAATAATACCTAGCTCTTATATACTATAGTGCTTTTCATCAGTAGATCTTAAAGTGCTTCACAAAGAAGATAAGCATCTCTATCCACATCTTTACTCCTGGGGGAATTCTGCAACACTGCGCAATGCAGAATTTTGTAGAAATCAATGTTTTGGGTGCAGAATTTTTTTTCCCCCACAGAAATAGGCTGAAGTGCCTCTGGCTGTCACTAGGGGCCGCTGGACCCATCAGAGCCCAGCTCACATATAGAAGACACTGCCAGCGGGATGGGGAGTTCCTGGCCACTGCAGTTCCTTGCATGCCCTGAGGGAAAGAGCCAGTAGCACACAGGAAACTTCACACAATCCTGGGTCCCAGCAATAGACTGTTTCTCCCTCTGGATCCCTGGGCTCAGAGAGGTACAGGGCATGGCTGGGCTCCAGGAGGGAGCGCGGGTATCTGGGCTAGGGAGGGCCCCATGGCGGGGCTCTGAGGCGTAGCAGGTTTGGGTGTATTGGCTGGGGAGGCAGTGACTGGAGTCTGTGGGGAGGGATTGTGGGTATCTTCCCCCCAAGTGGGCTCTGGGAGGGGACAGTGAAACAGGAACTGGATTCTCATAGCATAGGGGTTTCTTTAACTCTCTACTCCTGGGGGAATTTTTGTGTCTCTATATTGTTACAGACATATTTGCTGTCAGACGGTTTGAAATAAATTACCAAAATAATTGAAACTGGCATGATTACATAGTGTTATTTTCATAAATACATTTTTTAGAATTTTAACAAATATGCAGAATTTTTATTATTTTGGCGCAGAATCTCCCCACAAGTAACATCTTGAAGAAGAAGAAACTGAGATACAAGGAGGTGAAGTGACTTTCCCGAAGTCCCCCCAGCAGGCCAGTGGCCAAGCTGGGAAGAGAAGCCACATCTCCTGAGTCCCAGACCAGTGCTTTCTCCACTAGGCAGCATTGTCAGATTAGATGAAAAAAAAATGCATCAAGTGGGTAGCTTGCTATATTTTACAGTGACAATGTAACATTCAGCCTCAGCAGCCAGTTTCTTCCTTAATTCTCAGGCAGGTGTAACTCCTCTTGCTACCCACCTAGGTACATCAATCCTATATAAAAAGACTAGGAAGTTAACAGACAAAAACTTCATTTAATGACAGCAAATGTGGCATCAGGACAGAGCCCATCAGTCCAAAAACTTGAAAGCATGTAAATAAGAGAAAACTGCTTTGTATTCCTGTTACGTGCAGTCTTCATGATATGCTCCATACGGCTTTCATTTTAATCTCCAACAGATACTGAAAAGTGATATAAGTCTTAGCTTAATCAAACTCACACTTTTATACAAAACTGGAATGGTGACATCAGGAATGTTAAGATATATTCCAAGTGAATAGTTTTTGTGACCATCAAATTGGCTAATATATTGATACAAGAGTACGAGGTAGCTGTTAGGGTTTTGTGGTGGAGTGCGAGTTTAAAGTTGAGTCATCTCTTGCTTTTTGGTAACTGAAGATGGAAGTGAGTCCAGTATTCCATAAGCCAGTGTTATCAGTAGCATGACAGTGTCAAAATGGCAGAGAATGGCAGAAGTGTCTAAACTTTTTCAAAGATTTTTGGGGTGGTGGGGCATGTCCTGATACAAACTTAATCACCAAATTAAATTTTAGTTTGTTTCTAATTCCAGCTTCCACCTAGAGTCAAAATGTTCTACACAGGTCATGTCTACAATACCACTTATGTTGGCAAAATTTATGTCGCTTGGGGCTGTGAGGAAAAACAACTCCCTGAGGGTACGTCTACACTACCTGCCAGATTGGCGGGTAGTGATTGATCTGTCGGGGATCGATTTATGGTGTCTAGTGTAGACGCGATAGATCGATCTGTCGGGGATTGATTTATTGCGTCTGGTGTAGACACGATAGATCGATCCCCAAGCGCTCTGTGCAGCAGCTCTGGAACTCCACCACTGGGAGTGGCGGAAGTGGAGTTGACGGGGAAGGGTGCCGAGGTAAGTCAACCTAAGGTACATTGACTTCAGCTATGCATCTTAGGTCGACTCCTCCGCTCTCCAGTGTTGACCTGGCCTGAGTGACATATATTTCACCAGCATAAGTGATAGTGTGCACAGTCCTATGTTGGCAGGGGAGCTTCTCCCACCAACATAGCTACTGCTGCTCTTTGAGGTGGTTGTATGTCAATGGAGAACTCTCCCGTTGGCACAGAGTAGCTACATTGGTACAGCTGTGACACTCTAAACTTGCTAATGTAGACATGGCCTCAGTGATGCAAGGTGGATGAGGTAATATATTTTATTGGACCAACTTCTGTCTGTGAGAGAGACAAGCTTTTGAGCTACACAGAGCTCTTTAGGTCTGGGAAAGGCACTCCCAATGTCACAGCAAAATGTAAGTTGGAACAGATTGTTTAGCATACAGAGTTAGCACATATGGTATGAAACTATTCAAGGTAGAGTGGCCTGTTAACTCTTCTACAGTTTTGCAGGTTTTCTTTGAGGAAAGGAAACCTGCACAACACTTTCAAGAGCTGGGGGAGCTCAATTTCATTACTCTGCTAAACACCAAAAAGCATAAGCTGAAGAGAGAGACTGGATTTATGGCTTATTTACAACAATCTGTAACACACTAAACCCTCTTGTCCTATGACAACAGATTTTACTTCACCCACCATCCCTCTCTAATATTCTGGGACTGACAAGTTTACAACTACACTATGTACTACTCAGTGATGAGCTACTTGCCCTGTTGTGTTGACTACTATTTTCCCCTTTGTCAGAAGGAAAGTAATCAGTGCACCCCATGTGTCTCATGGTGATAGCATACATTCCCTTCAGAGAGGTGAAAGATTCTGAATAAAGTGATGTCCTGGAGTGGGGGTGGGGGGTGGGTGTTCTTCACAGAGTGCTAATTTACATTTGTTTTGTTGCTCCTGGCCACGTACTTGAGTTCACAGTCTTGGTTTGCAGAGGGTGTTTCCAATTGCTCGGTGGTGTATTTGTAATACAATTCTACCTTTTAAGTGTTTCCTTGTAGGGCACATGGCGTGTAAATTCTCACTATGTTGGCTGAAAGGATCAGCTTAAAACCCTTTGGGTTATTTCAGTTAGAGGCAAACTTTGCACTAGCATTATCCTTTTTTGGTATAAAAATGGTAAATTCATACTAAACCACCTTAATATTGGCATTTGAGATCCAGTTTAGCTGTTTAGTTTTATTAATGTCTGACACCTTTAGTACCCTAAAAGGAAGGACAATAGCATTTAAGTGTAAGAAACAGGCATATAACATCAGGTATGGGGCTGCTTTCAAGCCCTTCCGTTTAGTTTGCACTTACTGTGATTTTTTTTAAGTTGTTTGCTCAAATGCTAATTTCTAATTTTTTAAAGTAACACTCCAGACTCTTCTACACTAGAAGCACTACATCAGTTCAGCTGCACCACGTCTGATGATCAGACACTGTGTGCTGATGCGGGAGAGCTCTCCTATTGGCATAGCTCCATATTTGCAAGAAGCAGTAGCTATGTTGGTGGGAGAAGCTCTCTTATTGACATAGTGCTGTTTACACTGGTTAGGTCAGTATAATTACATTGCTCAGGGGTATGGATTAGTCACACCCCTAAGCGATGTAGTAATTCCAAAGTAATTTTCTAGTGTGGACCAGGGCACAGTCTACTAGCTATACACACAGGGGTGTGGGGTTTTTTTTATTATTTTTTTTTTTACACTGAGTGCTAACAACTTCTAGTAGTGCAAGGGCATCACTCTCAGAAAGATGTGCTAAATTAAGGCACTGGTTCTGAACTGCTGTTGATTTTGCTTATGTTTTCTGAAAGGCTGGTAATATTGGTTAAAATTAATTTGTTTTTGCGTTGCTGGAGTCTGGAAAAAAATCTAGCTTGTCCTTTGAGAATTCTCTCTATGGATTCTTGCTCTTGATGGGTGTGTGTGTGTGTGTAGTTGGCAATAGGGACTGGAATGAACTAGAAAGTGGTGGTCTGTTGGCCTATATATAGAATTCCTTGCAGACCCAAACACTTGTGTAAAAATATACAAAGGATTGCTACTCTGCCTGTTTTGGGCTCCTTTTCTCTGCTGAAGGCAATAGGTCAGAGCCAGCTTTGTGCCTTGTTTATTTTTAGTCGATAGTTTTAATAGTGTATTTTAGAAACTTTGTTAAAACTAGAATAAACAGTTATTGGTTTGGCTAGCCTGCTTGGACCCATCATACTGATCATTTTATTTATATCCAAGGGTCTGTGGCAGAGGTGCCAATCATTCTGTGCAGAGGGCCAAATTCTATGTTTGCCTTATGGGCCTGGTTTTACATTTAGGATCAGATATTTCCTCAATCCGCAGTGATCACCCACTGATATCACCAGGAGATTCCTGAGAGTTCAAGGAGGATCCCTCTGTTATGTAGTAAATAAACTTTTTAATAAACTATAAAGAAATAAACTTTTAGATATTGTTTATTCAGTACCTTATTGTTACATTCTCTTTCTTCCTCATTCTCCTTTTCTTTTTCTCTCCCTCTTCCCTGCCTGTCTCCTTGCAGCAACTCTCAATTCCTAACTGGTCTGTTTCATTCAATCTGCAGAAATGATCAGCAAGGTAATAATATTGATGCTGAGAGTGAAGCATGAGCATGATATGGGCACGAAGCCACCGGCCCTTATGAAACTCCAAGTAGTTCAGAATTTCTAGCACTGCTTCCTTATCAACATGGACTATCACGAGGACATCAGACTTACCTGCTTTCTGTACTGGCTTCCTTAGACTTTCGAATCAAGTTCAAAGTTTTGTTTTTCATCTTCAGGGTGCTCAGTGACCTGGGCCCAGAATATCTAAAAGATCACCTTCAGTGCCAGGATAAAGACTATCAACAATTGGCTCCTCAGGCACTGTTGAACTTACTGTCCTAAAGGAAATGCTTGTCTGTGCAGAGGGAGACAGACTATACTGCTATTTTGACTGTGTCCGTGTAATGTAGGTTGAGGTTGTGTCTGACCAAGACAAACTATTGGGCTTTGAATGCAGAAATAAGATGTTTGAAGGGCACTGCTCGAGGAGGTGTTCTGAATATATGTTATACTACTTGGGCCTGTCTCCAGTGAGAACAGACTCTTGCTTCTCCTCCTGGATGAAGTGTTGAAGGCTCGGGCCAAGGATGTATTCTCCTTCTTGGTGCAGAGTACCTTAAACTGACCCACTCTGCATCTAGGCTGTATTGGAGCTGAGGAACTCTAAGCCTAAATAGGCTATCACAGTGGTTTTCAATCTATGGTCTGCAGACTAAGGGGTCCATGAAAGGCTTTTGTTTCCATAGAATAGTAGTTTTCAACCTGTGGTCCATGGACCCATGGCACTCTGCAGACTATGTCTAAGATTTCCAAAGTAATCCACACTGTGACAGCCTGGATCACAGAAACCCCTTGGGCACTGCCAGCTGATGTGCTGAGACTACTTATAACCTGTTTCCCCTGCCAGCTTGGGACTCCAGAGCCTTGCCTGTTTGAGCCAGACACACTAGCCTGCTACAAACCCCAGACCCAGGTCTGAACAACGTCCCCCAAAAGGCTTAACTGAAAACAACTGAAGTGTTCCTGTCTCCAACACTCAGATACCCAGCTCCCAAAGGGGTCAAAACCCCAAATAAATCCATTTTACCCTGTATAAAGCTTATACAAGGTAAACTCATACATTGTTTGCTCTCTATAACACTGACAGAGAGAGATGCATAGCTGTTTGCTCCCATCCCACAGGTATAGGGTGATAGGGGATGGATCACTTCATAATTACCTGTTCTGTTCATTCCATCTGGGGCACCTGGCATTGTCCACTGTCAGAAGACAGGATACTGGGCTAGATGGACCTTTGGTCTGACTCAGTATGGCTGTTTTTATGTTCTTAAAATAATGATGGCTCTGACTTCCATGTTGAAGGGGTAAAGTGGGGAAAAATGAAATTCTCTGGCCTTGAGGAGACTTTAAAATATCCTTTCTTTACTCCTTTAAAGGACATAATAATACACAAATTACCACTGCATTTATTTGTGCATTCAGTAACAAATATTCATACTTTTATGAGCAAGCTTTTCTTTTCTTACCTGTAGACTATTCTAATCTAATTGTAAGTGGGTATTTGAAAGCTTGTTTGCTTGCAATGGGGAATGGTTTGTTGCTTCTATGCAATCTTGAAGGGCTGAAAGGGTGTTAGTATAGGAATTTCTTCCTCCTGGAAAGGTATGCCTGCTCCCACTCCTTGTCCCTCTTCAGGCTCACAGTGATTAAGTCTTTCCAGTTTCTTTTAGCTTCCTTGAAATAATTCAGTTTCTGAAGAGCTGTCTTGTGTAAGCATTTGGAATGAATGGAATGAAAACTCCTTCCAATCAGTCAAAATGTGGCTTATGAGCTTGGGTAGGTTCCAACTGGATCTGTTTTAGTGGAAAGGGGCATAAATCTCACTTTAAAAGGAAATGTCTGTTGGACAAGTAGCAAATGGAAGTATTAAAGTCTGATTTTTTTAATCTTCCTGGGAAGTTGATTTTAGCTTAGTTTTTGGAAATGGATAGCTGTGACAGGTGGGTTTTGAGCATCTCTGCAAAATCAGCAAGAACAAAACATTAGATGAGAAGATTTTAAAGTAAAACTTGCCTGAGTGTGTGCATGCTTAGCTTAAAGGTAACCTCACTGAATCTTCCACACATCTGTCTTGCCTTTCCATTTCATGAATACTTCTTTTTCTTTGCAGTAGTTTGTTTATAGTAGCATGAGTTGAGGTGGTGATTAATGAAGTGTTCTAATGCTTGTAGCATGAGGGAGTTGTATAACATAAAAGGTTAGATTCTAAATTACAGTGTCATTTTAGGGTTAGCTTGTAGTTTTAAATTCTTAACATACTAGTGCTAACTGTACCCCATCTCAAGCCTCCTGGCTATACATCAGTTACCATATATGTGATGTCTACTTTCATGAGAGGGTAAAGAACAAAATTAAATAGTAGACAAAAAGCAACAAATTAGGAGTGACACTTCTGTAAATTGTTTTATGAGACATGAAAGAGAAATCCCACACAGAAAAAATATTTCTGTAATCTCAGGGTTATTTTGTGCAAATCCACTAAGGTAGCCTCCTCATATACATCCTTTCTTACGGCTCATTTCTTCTGCTATACCTACAAGAAAGTGGTTTGTTTTTTTTAATTCAATCAGAGATGGAAATGTGTATAAACTTGGAATCTCATTGCTCTAATCATTGTCTGTTCTTCACATTCTCATACTTATAAAATGGGAAACACTATTCTGGGAAGCAGTTACTCTGAGAAAGATTTAGGGTTGTGTTGGATAAAGAGTTGAATGAGAGCTCCCATGTTTGGCTGTGGCTGAAAGGGCTAATTCCATGGATGTATAAATAGGGGAATTTCAAATAGAAGTAGATAAGTTATTTTACCTCTATTTGGCACTGGTTTGACCACTGCTGGAATCTTGTATCCAGTTCTGGTGTCTGCAATTAAAAATGATTACTTTCTCTTTGTTGCCACATACATGCATACGGAATATTTTAAATTTGCGTGTCTAAAGTGTTCATAAACAAAGATACAGGATTCGTTTTTGAATGCTTTAAAATTTCAGCACCCTTATTTGATGAACTGATAAAAGAAACTTTGAAATAATAAAAGTTAATATACTGGAATTTCTGCTGTGCCATTGATCAGCCTTCTGAGATTTTTAATGATAAAAAGATTATACCGTAGGTATATTGAAGGGGATATTGCTAATCTTCAGTGAACTGAGATGATTGGTTTGTTTCGCATGAAGTTTCAGCTGTTTTCCTTGTCTCGTACTATAAACATGCCTTATTCTGGCTACTAAACTAGCATGGCCTTTACCAGTAACTCTTCTGTTTTATCTGTAGCTGTTAGAATGAACTCAAAACCTGGAGGTTTAAAAAGAACTTGAGCAATTCAATTTAATGTGACATTTCTGAGTAGCAGGATGACTATTTGTTAACCAGTTGAGAGAAATTACATGCCTTACTCTTCAGGGAATTCAGCCTGCAATATTTTAAAATTCTGCATATTTTATTTGTCAAAGTGATGCAATATAATCATGCTAACTTCAATAATTTAGGGAATTTATTTTATTTATAATGCAATGGATGGCAAATGGGAATGAGGAGCATTGGAGGAAATCCCCAAACTCTCTTGCCTAGTAATAATGTAGCTAGCTTTGACCTTCATTTCGAGTTTAGTCAACAAATATATGCAGCCATATGCTCAGTGTTAAATCATAGGCAACCGAAGAGCAAGTGAGGGCTGGGAATTCAAACTCACAATTTATATCGGCTACTGACCATCTCCAGAAAGGTCAGGAGCAAACAGCTCATGGAGCACATTCTGATAGGAAATTTTTTCAGTCCAAAAATTTAGATTAGTTCTAATCACTAAAGCATCATAAGCATTTATAAGGCCACGCTGTCCTTTACAGTACTCTGGCAATGTAAAGGAGCCTTGAAACTTTTACACCTGTTTTATACCCTTGGGGGAATTCACAAAGACAATGGCGAATAATTCACTGAGCAGGTAGGCTACTACATTCTACTCTGCCTGAGGGGATGGAGCCTGCCTCATGCCTAGCTCCTCAAAACATCACGAAGCCCTGACCCTCCATGTTGAGCCTGCCACAATAGTGAGCCAGAGGGACAGAGTCTGTCTCTCTCATGATTGCCTAACTTCAAATCTCCCTTCCCTCCCAGAGCAGTGATTTATGTCTCTACTGGCTGCTCCAGGTGCCTGAACAGACCTGCCTATGCTGCCGGGGCAGGGTGTGTGTCCGCTCTTGCGGCTTCCCTGTCAGAAGTTATTTTTCTGTGGGGAAGCAAAGAAATCTGTGGGAATATGAGTTCTGCACATGTGCAGTGACACACAATTCCTCCAGGAATAATGCTGTAACAACCTGAAACATAAGAGGAGCTGGGGCTTCTTTCACTCTTCCAGTAGCTAATAAATCACTTTCCCCTTTCATTGTGCAATCGCTATAGCAGGGGTGGGCAAACTATGGCCTGCGGGCCAGGTGTGGCCTGTCAGCCATTTTTATCTGGCCAGCGAGCTCGGGCTGGGGAAGTGGTGCCAGTAGCCCTGCGCTTCTGGGCCGGGCGCGGCGAGACGCGGGGCCCCGCATTCCTGGGCCAGGTGCAGCGAGGCGTGGGGCGGGAGAGGGGGGGCTTAGGTGGTGGGGTCCCTGGGGGTGGTGGTTAGGGTGGGTGGGTCTCGGGAGGGGGCAGTCAGGGAACAAAGAGCAGGGGGGCTTAGGGGTTGGGGTCCTGGGGTGGGCAGTTAGGGTAGGGGGGCCTTGGGAGGGGGCAGTCAGGGAACAAAGAGCAGGGGGGGTTAGGGGTTGGGGTCCTGGGGTGGGCAGTTAGAGTGGGGTAGTCTCCAGAGGGCACGATCAGGGGGCAAGGAACCAGGGGTGGGGGGGTTGGATGGGTCAGGGGTTCTGAGGGGAGCAATCAGGGGGCGGGAGGTGGGTGAGGGTTGGATGGCGGCAGCGCCAGGCTGTTTGGGGAGGCACAGCCTTCCCTACCCAGCCCTCCGCACAATTTTGAACCCCAACGTGGCCCTTGGGCCAAAAGTTTGCTCACCTCTGCACTGTAGCCTCCTTCCCTGGAGAAATCCTCTGTACCATACTGACATAGTGAAATCTGGCATTATCAGCCGTGGAAATGCTGATAGTTGTACAAGCTGATAGTGGCTATCCTTATCTCAATAGAAATGGGGCTTGAATCTGGATTTTTCACTTTTAGATACTACAATGATACAAGTAAAAAGTGAAAATAAGAGTCTTTTTGTTTTGATTAAATAAAAAAGCCCTCTTTTACAAGAAATAAAAACAATTTTTTTTGTCATCTCTTTCTAAAGAGACAGATTAGGTCTGACAATCTTTGTCCCTCATGCATAGCAAAACACACATTAACTGGGCCTTCTAGGTTATGAATAGTTTATGGATAGGTTATGAGCCTCTGAAGCTAGGAGACAGTATCTTAAAGCTGACGTCTGCATTAGCTTGTTTGAGATTTGTTCCTTCCTGAATCTAGTTGTAAAGACTAAAGGAACCCACCGAAGAGGTATGAAGCAGTTTTAGATACAGTTTATTTTGCTGGGGTCCTAGAGCATTGGAGCATGAACACAGGCACAGTTTTGCCCCAGCTTATTTAGAAAAATCTTATTGTAGTCATTGACTTGTGTGAAAGGCTCGCTCGTCTCAGTTTATTCAGCAAATATTGAAAAGAAATAAGTTCTTTGTTCTATCAAGATCAACTAACACTTATTTTTCTGTTGTCTGCAAAGGCAGAAATAGCACTGGTATTCTTCTAAAGCTGGATGTAAACAGCTCAGTGGGACAGTAGCTATTAACCTTCACTGAAAATTGTTCAGCAATGATGAAAAAAAGTTCTTTCTAAAAAGGTTTCTTAGTACTGAAGTTTTTCTTTGCAAATGAAAGCCCAGATTCACCACAAAAATGTCCTTGTAACCTCTTGTAATTCAAAACATGTTACTTGTTTTTCCGAAGCACAGGCAAATTAGGAGGGAGACTTTCTAAAATAAGATTCAAGTGTTAGACATATAATTTGTGGACAATAGGCCTTGATAGTATAGTGCTTTTCTCTTTTAGTTTGATCTGCATCATATCGCGATAGCAACAGAGTTTAATGCAGCCTGCGTACAGATGTTTTACGAAGGAGCAGAGCATGTAAATGACTGAAGTATGGCCATGTGTATGCTCGTATAAGCGTGTAGATCAGGGGTGGGCAAACTTTCTGGCCTGAGGGCCGCATCAGGTTTGCAAAATTGTATGGAGGGCCAGAAAGGGAAGGCTGTGTTTCCCCAAAACAGCCAAGCCCCACCCCCTATCCAGTCCCCTCCCATTTCCTGTCCCCTGACTGCCCCCCTCAGAACCATCAACACATCCAACCCCCCTACTCTTTGTCCCATGACCGCCCCCTCCAGAGACCCCCTGCCCCTAACCACCTCCCTCTCTAAGCCCCGCTGCTTCTTGTTCCCTGAGCGCCCCTCCTGAGATCCCCAGCCACCCTAACTGCTGCCCCAGGATCTCGCCCCTACCCATCCCCACCCCTGACTGCCCCCCAGGACTCCCCTGCCCCTTATCTAACCCCCCTGCTCCCCGTCCCCTGCCCACTCCCCCAGAACCTCTGCCCCGTCCCCCCCCTTCTTTCCCCTGTTCCCTGTCCCCTGACTGCCTCCCAGGATCCTGTGCCCCTTATCCAATCCCCTAGCCCCGGCCACCTTACCACGCCGCGCAGAGCAGCATGTCTGGCGGCTCAGCTGGAGCCAGGCACACTGCCCTGCTCTCCCAGAGGAGCACACAGCCCCACCCCCTGGAATGCTGCCCAGTGGCGTGACTGGGTGGGGAAGGGCGGGAACAACAGGAGAGGAGCTGGGTGCAGCCTTCCCACCAGGAGCTCAGGGGCCGGGCAGGACAGTCCCGTGAGTCAGATATGGCCTGCGGGTGGTAGTTTGCCCACCTCTGGTGTACAAGATATAAGTCCTCTCTTCTCTTCCACGTCCCCCACCTCCATAACGTGATGACCTCTAGCCATACATAAATGTTAGGGATCTTTACTTCATTTCTTCTGTGAGAGTTTTTTAGTGTGGTAACGTAGAGTTTCTTTCAAGTAAGAGACATTTCAGGCGTCTCTTGACTGTTGATAGGTTCTTTGATTCTTCAAGAGATGTCCCTGTGGGTGCTCCATTCCAGGTGTTGGTGGGGCCCTGCGCCTTGGCTTTGAGACTTTTACAGCAGTGCCCGTATGGGTTGTGCGTACCATTATCTGCTGAAGTGTCGCATGTGGACCCCATAGGCATGCACAGCACATTTCATTAGGGTATGCACCCAGGGAGCCCTACCCTAGCCCCACCCCCCATCCGCTTCCTCCTACTTCCTGCCCCCCTCAGAACCTCCAGTCCTCCCTGCTCCTTGTCCCCTGATGTCCTCCTCCTGGGACCTCAGCCCAAACTACCTCCCAGGACCTCACTCCCTATCTAAGCCTCCCTGCTCCTTGTCCCCTGATGTCCTCCTCCTGGGACCTCAGCCCAAACTCCCTATCTAAGCCTCCCTGCTCCTTGTCCCCTGACTGACCCCTCCTGAGACCCCCCCGGACACTCCTTGTTCCCTGTCCCCTGACTGCCCTCACTTCTATCCAACCCCACTGCCCCCTGACAGACCCCAGGACTCCCATGCCCCATCCAACCCCCACTGCCTCCTCCAGAGACCCCCTGCCCCTAATCACCCCCCGGGATCCCACCCCCTATCCAACTCACCCTGCTCCCTGTCCCCTGACTGCCTCCACCCCTTATTCAACCCCCTGGCCCCAGGACCCCTTTACCATGAGGCTTCTAGCAGCATGTTTTGCTCTGTGCGGAGCCAGATATGCTGCTCTGCGGCAGTGGACAGCCGTGCCCCTCAGAACGCTGTGTGCGTGGCCATGTGGCTCCAGGGGAGTGTGCAGCCCTGCCCCGCAGAGCACTGTGTGCGCAGCAGCATGGCTCCGGGTGAGTGGGGAGCATGTTTGCCTCCCTGCGGAGCCCAACATTGCCCTGTGGGAGCGCGCAGCCGTGACCCCCAGAGTGCTGTGCATGCGGCAGCATGGCTCCAGGGGAGGGGAGGAGGCGGAGGAGGGGTCGGTGGCTTGCTGCACTCGGCGGGCACTCTGGGCCAGAAGCATGGAGCCCGCGGCTCACTGCGCCGGGATAGCGGGGCCATTTGCCCACCCCTGCATTATGCTGGACCCCTCAGTTCCTTCTCAACTGTGCCCAGCCTGAGATGGAGCTCTGCGGTCCCGTTCATGCCTAGGATTACAGTCAGATTAGTTAAATTATTTAGTGTTAGCCAGACTAGACAGTTAGTTCTTTTTAATACTAAGTTTCACTTCTTTCTTCAAAAACATTTTTTTTCTTTCAATCCGTAGTTAATACTAGCCCCGTTATGCTGGGCTCGCCGGGTTTCAAACGGTGCACCTCATATAGAGAGGTGATGCCAGTGTCAGACGGACACTCACAATGTGTCCACTGTCTGGGTGAATCCCATGTTCCCCAGGCGTGTGCCCATTTGCAGCAAACTTAAAGAGAGGGCACAAAGAGAGAGAGACCTGAGGCTCAAACTCATTCTCATGGAGAAGTCCCTGAGACTGATCTTTGACCTGGAACAGCAGCCCCCTGGGTCACCAGCTCCTTCACCACCTAGGTCCCCAAAATTGACAGGACCAGCAAAAACCCCCCAGACCTTCTACATTGTCTGAGAGCGCAGACCAGTAAATATCGGTCACCAACGAGATTGCTCTCATCAGTGCCATCGGCACTCTGCCTCAGCATGTGCAATACCCTGGGCACTTCTGGCACCGTCCGCAAGGCTGTCGCTGCTGGCATCCACCACTTCGGTACCAAGGCGAATGGCTCCAGGTTGCTGGCCTCCACCACGACACTGCCGGCGCCTCCGGAGATTGCACCAGTGACCACTTCTGCCTCAGTGCTGCTTCCAAAGACCTCTGTAACCATTGTGCCAACACCAGTGGCACTGGCACCCTCATAGCCTTCTGCACTGAGGGCAGAGATAACACTGCTTCCCATGGCACCCACACCATTGGTGCCACGTACATTCCTGCTCCATAGTGACTTGCTTGTCTCGTCCACCTCATAATCTCCTTTCTTCGATACATGTGTTTTCCTGAGGCCTTCAGCTCCACATCAGCATCTATCTCCAATTCCATCACGATTCTCCAGGGGGACTGGTTTACAGCCCTCGACCTCCAAGATGCCTGTTTTCACGTGACGATACACCCTGTTCACAGGCAATTTCTCAGGTTTACATTAGGCATGGACCACTATCAATACAAGGTGCTTCAGCCTGTCAACAGCATCCCTTGTGTTTTCCAAGGTTCAATGGCACATCTGAGGAAGCAAGGAGTAATTATATTCCCTTACCTGAATGATTGTCTTCTGACGGCTCACACTCCATCCAAAGCCATTCACTCCACGCGTATTACAATAAACTGCTTCTACAGCCTCAGACTACAAATAAACACAAAGAAATCAATGACTGAATCTACCCCACAGCTGGTATTCATTGGTGCCTATCTTGACTCCGCAACAGCGAGGGCATCCCTCCCACAGGACAGATTTGACTCCATTCGAACAATCATAGCCATAGTGCGCAGCAGCCCATGAACAATGGCCTACAGATGTCTGCAACTTTTGGGCCACATGGTAGCATGCACATTTGTGGTCAGACATGCACATTTGCGCATGCACTGCCTGCAGGGATGGCTATTCAATGTACAAATCAAACAAGAACAACGTGAACATCCACTTAATGCCCCACAAGATCAAAGACTCATTAACCTGGTGGACTCACCTGCACAACCTGTGCTCGGGGATCCTGTCACAGTTACGACGGAAGCCTCCCTTGTGGGGTGGGGAGCACTCAAGCAGCATCACACAGCTTAGGGGCTGTGGTCCACAACAGAGACCAGGATACACACAGACTTCCTGGAACTTTGTGTTGTGTGCAATGTCTGCCTCCACTTCTTACCGTTTATACAAAACCAACATGCGAGTCATGACCGACAACATCGCTTGCATGTTTTATATAAACAGGCAAGGGGGAGCCAGCTCCCATTCACTCTGCACCAAGGCTATCAAGCTCTGGAATCTATGCATCACAATATCAACATTTCAGCTGCATATCTACCTGGCTGCGAGAACACCACAGCGGATGAACTCAGCAGAAGGTTTCCTCAGGTTCATGAATGGGAACCCAGCAACCCAGTACTTCAACATGTATTTCAACAGTGGGGTCACCCACACAAATGTCCCCTGTTCTGTTCCAGAGTGGCCCTGGGGAAAAACTCTCAGGGAGATGAGTTCCTAATCACCTGGAGCTCAGACCTTCTATATGCGTTTCCACTGCTCCCTAGGGTGATACAGAAAATAAGGACCGACAGAACCAGCATCATCCTAATAGCCCCTACATGGCCGAGACAACTGTGGTACCCCTTCTTGACACGCATGTCAGCATGACCCCCGATCACTCTTCTTTCACCCAGACCTACTTACACCACGGGATGGGAAACTACAACACCCCAACCTGCAAATGCTACAGCCCAAGGCATGGCTGCTTTATGGCTCTCTCATGAACCATGTATCTGCTCAGAACATGTGAAACAGGTACTCCTCCACAATAGGGCGCTTTCCACATGCTCCACTTACATACACAAGTGGAAGTGATTCATGATATGGTGCGCTATAAAGCAAGCATATGCTGCTTCTGCTCCTTTCCCGATGATACTAGACTGTTTCCTAGAACTCAAACAGGCCTTTCTGTCAGCTCACTCAAGGTCCACCTAGTGCCAATCACTGCTTCCATCAAAAGATTGATGATACCTCATCTTCACTCACAATATCATCAAACGATTTCTAAAAGGCATCCAAACCCTCTCTCTGGAAGTGAGGCCACCTACTATACCTTGGGATTTAAATCTCAGACTCACCATCCTAACTTGTCAACCGTTTGAACCCTTGGCAACTTGCCCCTTGTTGCGTCTGTCCATGGAAGTATCCTTCCTCGTTGCCATCACATCCATGAGATGTGTGGGGAGATAAGGGTGCTTATGGCCAAACCCCTCTGAAGAAATGCCAAGGAGTATTGTAGATTTGAGTTACCCTTCTAAAATTTATGTACAGATTAAAATTGGTTGGGAAAATATTTACCATGAGAATGTTTTGAAAGCATTGTAAAAACTCTGGCAATTTTTACTGACAATTTCAGTAAAAATTTAATTTTTTGAACAAAAAAATTACAAACAGCTCTAGTGTAGATAGAACTGTCCATTATTTTTGGTGTTGCATTTCATTCCTGGAGTAGGTGCTGAAAAACCAATACAGTCACCTTGGAGAGGAGAGAAGTTGCTTCCTTCATTTATCAGCTACCCTATGTGATGGATAAAGAAAAGGGTTCAGGTGCTTCAAAGGGAATGTTGCTGTATGTTTTCATTGGACAAGAGAATAGTGCCTACAACATACCATTTCCTAGGTGCAGGGTATAAAAACTAGGAAAAAGGTGTGAGGATCCTTCTGTCTCCAATACATATGTGTAACATCAAAGTCACCAAGGCAGAGGAGAAGGAGACTAACTGTTGCTGAGAAGGAATGGGGTGGGGTGTGTGGGGGTTAGTTTTTAAATAGTATAAACAGCATATGATATTTTGCATTCTCCTTCCAGTATCTTGGACCTGTAGTTCTTTCACCTAGTATCTGACTTGGCACCAGCAGCCTGTAGTACGAACCAAGTAAGGTGAGTGTGACAGGGTGCTAGCAGGAGAACTACATAGCAAGCCCTCTGTCACCCTAGCTATACTGAGGGAAGGTAAATTGGAGCTGGGGAGGTCACCTGGCCCTGACTGGGAAAAGCAGGGAGAGCTGCTGTCTCTGCGGGCTGCAGCTGGGTGAAAGTAGGGTGACCAGATGTCCCGATTTTTGGGTCTTTTTCTTATGTTGACTTCTGTTACTCCCCACCCCCTGTCCTGATTTTTCATACTTGGTGTTTGGGCACCCTAGGTAAAAGCCCTAGAGGAAGGAAGCCGCAGGGGCTGGACAGGAAAGTACCTGCAAAGTAGGTGGAGGAGCTAGGAAGAAGGGAAGCTGCTCTGAGGGGAAGCAGGAAGGAATAGCTTGCCCCTCTCTCCCGCTGGGGGACAAGAAAGAAGGAACTTTGTATATATTGTGCTGTGAAGGTGGTGGGAGCACGTCTTGTACAATAAAGCACAGGTGAGCACTGAGTCTTCTGAGTGACTTTTTGGGACAAGTGGGGGCAGGAGTCAGGAGGGCCCTGCAGGAACCCCGTTACAGTGAGACTTACCTCAGTGTTGTGTTAGGAGCAGTGGCACTAAAACATCACTTTTTAAATTTCCTTGACCTATTTACATTTTCCCCTTTCAGCAATGTTGCCAAACTATGGCCAGTGACTAGTTTTAGTAATGGCAGCTGCTCATATTTTTTTTGAACTGCTGCTATATGTTGGGAAATATTCATGGCTCAGATCTTGATAGCTTACATCTTTAGATGTAAACATTATGTGAAGCTTTTTCTAGATGGGCTTACATAAAACATTGGTAATCCAGCAGCTCTCCAGAAAGCATTTGTGCTAAGACTGTCCCAACTACACCATGGCCTGTTGCTATTTTCACTTCTTTTATTATAAGAGCTGTAACTAAGGAGTTGTAAAATTATATTGCAGAGCAAAAAAGATAAGAGTTTATGTGGGAGCTGTCTAATTAGGGCCCTAGAATATGTTTGAATTCTTTTATCACTTGAAACATCAGTGAATGTAATATTTGCTCTTGATCTCTGCCCTTCCTCTGCTGCACCCATCTCTAGAAAATTTAACTTGAAATTTTGCTTCAGGTGACTTATCTCCCTCTTTATTCACTTTTAAAGGCAACTTCCAGTGATCTGACTCTAGAAATTTTCAGGCATGAGCACTTTCAGGAATGCTACATCAGTGCAATCAATAATAGGCAAAAATAAGTTGCAGGATAGAAAATGGAGAGACAGAAATAACAGTGGTACGGTACAATGTAGGTTCTAGGGTTTAGAACAGGAGTGGGCAAACTGTGGCCCGTGGGCCATATCCGGCCTGCAGGCCTGTCCTGCTTGGTGCCTGAGCTCCCAGCAGGGAAGGCTGCTCTGGCCCCTCCCCTGCTGTCCCCCTTCTCCCGCAGACCCAGCACACTGCGCTGCCAGTGCTCTGGCCTGGTGCTACGGCCGTGCAGCGCTGCAGTGGCAGGGCTGGCTCCAGCGGGGCCTGAGCTCCTGCCGCTCTGAGTGGCGTGGTAAGGGGGCAGGGATGCGAGCTCCTGTGGGGCCGCATGTCTTGCTCTGGCGGGCCTGAGTGGCGTGGTAAGGGGAGCTGGGGCCAGGGCCTAGGATAAGGGGCAGGGAGTCCCAGGGTTCTGTCAAAGGGCGGGGATGTGGTTAGAGGTTGGGGCAGTAAGGGGACAGGAATCAGGGGGGGCTTGGGTGGGGGGTGGGGTTCTGGGGGGGCCGGTAGGGGGGGAGGTTGCAGGAGGGGGCGGTCAGGGGACAAGGAGCAGTGGGGCTTAGATGGGGGGTTTGGTCCTGTGGGGTGGTTGGGGCGAAGAGGTCTTGGGAGGGGGTGGTCATGGGACAAGGAGCAGGGGAGTTGGATGGGTTCAGGGTTCTGACAGAGGTGCGAAGTGGGAGGGGATTGGATAGGGGGCGAGGCCAGGCTTCGCTTCCGTACCCTACCTGTCCTGTCATACAATTTTTAACCTCAATGTGGCTCTCGGGCCAAAAAGTTTGCCCACACCTGATTTAGAAGAAAGAAGAGAGAACCCTTCAGAGAACTCGGATAGTCTGCCCTAATATCCAGGAGTGATAAGCATAGCAGCCCTGTTAGGAAATCAGCACCTATGAATGCCTCTGCTGGCATCTTAGTACATTAGAATTGGGAAAAGGTTCAGGAAAGGGGAAAAAAAATCGATTAGGGGTATGGAACAGTTTCCATATGAAGAGAGATTAATAAGACTGGGACTTTTTAGCTTGGAAAAGAGGCGGCTAAAGGGAGATATGATTGAGGTCTATACAATCATGACTGGTGTAGAGAAAGTAGATAAGGAAGTGTTGTTTACTACTTCTCATAACGCAAGAACTATGGGTCACCAAATTAAATTAATAGACAGCAGGTTTCAAATAAATACCTCCGATTATTTTTTCACACAATGCATAGTCAACCTGTGGAACTCTTTGCCAGAGAGTCTTGTGAAGGCCAAGACCATAACAGGGTTCAAAAAAGAACTAGATAAATTCATGGAGGATAGATCCATCAATGGTTATTAGCCAGGATGGGCAGGAATGGTGTCCCTAGACTCTGTTTGCCAGAAATTGGGAATGGGTGATAGGGGATGGATCACTTGATGATTACCTGTTCTGTTCATTTCCTCTGGGACACTGTCAGAAGACAGGATACTGGGGCTAGATGGACCTTTGCTCTGACCTAGTAGGGCCATTTCTATGTTCTTATGTTAGGCTAGTTAGCATGTGCTAACATTGATTAAAAAAAAATACTTGGCTGTGCTTTACCTGTGTGAAGGTTATTTCTACAGCAGGACTGTCAAAACCGTTTTTCATGGCAACTTTTCTTTCTATACCCCATTTCTCCCCTTTGAGCGGTGTCATAGGGTACATCTACACTGCAATTAAAAACCTATTGCTGGCTCATGCCAGATGATTTGGGCTTGGACTGGGGGCTGTTTAATTGTGATGTGGACGTTGGTGTGGGAGAATCCCGGAGCTCTGGCTGCATTCTGAGCCTGAACATCTACCCTGCAATTAAACAGCCCCTGAGCTTGAACCCCATGAGCCTGAGTCAGCTGACATAGGCCAGCAAGTGTGTGTAATTGCAATGTAGACATACCCACAGAGTATTTCTCTACATCCAGAAAATCAACTCCTGTCCACTCTGCTGTGGGGACTAGATCAAATACACACCTTTGTACAGCTTTCACTTAAAAAAAAGTTCACTTAACTTCCCATGTGTAAATACACATAGGCCTGTCTTATCCTGAAAGAGCACTAAAGTCAGTGAACCATCCCAACCTATCATACTGGGGTGCCTAATTCAAGAGCCTATTGATGACACTAATGGCCATCTTTTAAAATAACTTGGGTGTTTAACTAGTGTGCCCACATCATTACCATAAGCATGCCCACCAATCTAGTTACACATGCAGATGGACAAAGGCAAATACAGTAGCGATGTTTAGTATACCCTGCTTCATTTTTTATCCTTCACTGAGTAATACAGAATGCAACAGAAATTTTACCAACAACTGAGTTACTGCATAAGATTGTAAACTGTTTTCCTGTATACCTGAGCAATGCCAGGTACATTGTGGGGATTACAGTGCCAAGTACTCTTTTCACCAGAATGTAAATAAATAAAAAGAACCCTCTTGATTTTTGTGGAAACCTCCCCTTTGTCAGTCAGGAGCAGCTACTTGTGGATTGAGGGGGAATATGCAGGATTGCAGGCCCCATGCTTTCAAAAGTCCAAAAGCATATATATTTTTTTAAGGCTGCATTTCCGTTTGGTTTCGGAGCCTATGGGGTACACTGGGATCACACTTTCAAGGTCTTCTCCATAACCCAGAAGACTAAAAATCTTTTAAAAATAATATGAGAATCTCCTGTGATTGCTTTACACTAGGAGGTTGGTCTTTAAGAGCGCCAAACACTGTGAGACTCATGATAAAATAACTACAGCTGGCAACATGGATGTGAGAGTCTAGCTTTGTAGTCCTGAGCTGCCGATTATAATCAAACTCAGTTTACTCCCAACCTTGGTATTAGTGATACCGTTGCTGTTTCTTGTCCAGTCACTATTGCGTTGAGCTAGTTGTCATGTTGTTTAAGCACGATGTATTTGGGAAGGGACCACTTCACATGGGAACCTGAAGGGCCTAGTTCGGGGTGGGCAAACTGTGGCCCTCGGGACCTTCCTGCCTGGCCCCTGAGCTCCTGGCTGGGGCGGCTCGGTCCCAGCCCTGCCCCTGCCGTTCCCACTCCCCTGCAGCCGCAGCAGGCTATGTTCTGGGCGGTGGGGCTGTGAGCTCCCAGGGCAGTGCAGCTGCAACCTGACCTGGTACTCTATGCTGCGTGATGTGCAGCTGGCTGTCCTGGTGCAGCTGCGCCGCCAGCCACCTGTGCTCCAGGCAGCAAGGTAAGAGGGTGTCGAGGGGGAGTTTGGAGGATAATTGGGGGAGGGGGTTTGGATAGGGGTCGGGCCACTCAGAGGGTGGGGAACAGAGGGGTTGAATGGGGGCAGGGATCCCTGGGAGGAGGGATTGGATGGGGGGGCAGTCAGGGGTGGGGGTTCCGGCGGTGGTCAGGGGACGGAGAAGTGGGGTTGAATGGGGGCAGGGATCCCTGGGAGGAGGGATTGGATGGGGGGGCAGTCAGGGGTGGGGGTTCTGGCGGTGGTCAGGGGACGGAGAAGGGGGGTTGGATGGGGCAGGGATCCCTGGGAGGAGGGATTGGATGGGGTGGCGGGGGGGCAGTCAGGGGTGGGGGTTCCGGCGGTGGTCAGGGGACGGAGAAGGGGGGTTGGATGGGGCAGGAGTCCCAGGAGCGGAGGCCATCAGAAGGAGACGAGTTGGCTGGGGTGACGGGAGGTTGTTAGGGGTGGGGAGTCCGGGGCGGTCAGGGGATAGAGAGTGGAGGGGTGGATGGGGCAGAGGTACTGGGCGGGGGCATCAAGAAGGAGGGGGTGGTTTGAATGGGGCAGGAGTCCTGGGGGGAGCTGTCAGGGGCGAGAAGTGGGTGGGGGAGGGCTGGAGTAGGGGTGGCTGGCTGTTGGGGAGGCACAGCCTTCCCTAACCGGTCCTCCATACAATTTTGGAAACCTAATGCGGCCCTCAGGCCAAAAAGTTTGCCCACTGCTGGCATAGTTGCTCAGTTGCAGTATTGTAAAGAGTGTTGGGAGAGTAGTGGGGATAGCAGAACTTTGATTACCAGGTAGTATAAGTTTCCATAAAGGTGTGTTTTGACTTGCTAGGAGACTCTCCTCTTTGATGAGGACCTGTCATTGTAACCCATGCATTTGTCCCCTCCAGGCTGTTACTGTAATTCACTGTATCTGAAGCTGAATGTGGAGAACTGCACAAGCAGAATGTTGCTGTATGCCCTCAACAAAACACAAACCTCTACCCTCAGCAGAGTTTTGGTCCCTAAAAGGGAGGAGTACAAAGTCTTCACTAAGTCCACTAGAGATTTTTGTATCACTTTATTTTAGGTGGAAGGTTCTCCGATACTGTGTGTCAGTATAAAATCCTAAAACAGAAATTCTTAAGATTTGTAAGTAGGATACCTGTTGCTTGCCCTGCCAGTAAATGTGGAGTATTCCTTCCTGTCTCCCTCCCTTTCTCCTAACTTAGGGTATGGTTACACTTACAAGATTATAGTGCTATTGGTTATAGCGGTCTCCTTATACAGTAATATGTATAGCGCTATTGTATGTCCACACTCAGACGCGCCAGCAGTACAGCATGGCCACATTTGGGGCACTTAATGCGGCATTAAGAGCAGCGCATTAGGGCAGGTATCCCAGCATTCAGCTGGGTGCAAAGTGCTTTTTAAACGAGGGGGGTGAAGGGGGACGCGTTGTGTGTATGTGGAGGGAGAGAGACAGTGCTTTTTCCGTTCTTCTGAAAGCCTGTCAGGGAGCCTCCGTTCACAGAGGGCTTTGTTTTCACACAGGCTCCCTCCTTCAACATTTGCATTGCTTATCTGCCGAGTTAAGAGAGAAACTCTAAAGAGGTACTTCCGCATTCCTCCAGCCCAGTTCAAAACAAAAGGAAGGGACGTCAATTGCCTTAAATGGCTCTAGGCATCTCAAGAGATCACTTGTAGCGCAGTGGGTGTCCACATTCTTGCTGTAGCGCTACAGCAGCTGCGCTACAGCCCTTATTCCCCATGCGGAGGTGGATTACGAGAAGCGCTATAACTCCATGGTTATAGCGCTCTACGTGCCTTGCCAGTGTGGACGGGGAGGAGGTTATAGCGCTCGTGGGGGCTTTATAGAGCTATAAAGTGCCAGTGTAACCAAGCCCTTAGTTGCAAATGTCACCATTTCCCTCTGCAGCTTCTCTTGCTGAATGTAGATTGTAGCCATGTCTCATTTGCTGAACATAAAGCACAATATACAAATGTTAATAAAGTCACTGTCTCCCTTGAAGTTGCTGCAGCATTGAAAAGAAGATTGTTTACCTGTGAGGTTACCATAGAAACTAAACTGGTGGTGGTGATGCTGAGGCATCAGGGACTGAGGAATTGACTTTGAAAACTGCATTTTTAGACAAGTGTGTCCAGAATGTAGGTTAGCATCTTAGGGACTCAAATGATTCTGTTAAAAGGTTGCTCCCTAAAGAAATTACTATAAAGACTATAGGCACAATTTAGACATCGTTTAATCTGCAATAAGGTAGAGTGTGAATTTAAAGTGGATTAACTGTTCCTGATTAACTTCATGTGTGGCTGTGCTTATTCTGAATTAGCCCATTTGGAATAAGACTCTCTTACTCTGGAATAAAAATGTATACACATGAAGTTAATTAGGAATTAGTCCGCATAGATAAGCCTGTAATCCTCTAGAAGGGGTTCTCTATTAAAACATATTGGTGCTATCCAGAGGCTTCTAGGACAGAGTGCTCAGTAGTAGACGCCACCCTAAGACACGGGGAATGAGTACATCTTAACTTACTTTTGTTGGAATGGGAGTAGTTTTTGGGCAGAGCAATGTTTTTAGCATTGTGTCACTTGCTAAATGATAGGTCCTGTGGATGGTTTCACAATGGTTGTGTCATGGGGATGGGTGCTGCTTTTTAGCCCTATTATTACTAGCTATGCTCCGCCTTCATATGGTCCAACTTTTTCTACCACTGCTGCTTTACCCTGCAAGATTGGCATATGCTCATGAAACTGCAGTTTGTCAGAATGGCCTGTGGTTGCATAACAGCCTAATGCAGTGGGCTAGCCAGCTTCAGCAAAACAGTCATCTTGGGCAGAAGTTTCAGTAAAGAGCAATGATTAACTAGGGAAGAATTTTAACAGCCTTAAATGGCAGTAAATTCATGTTAGATGAATTTTACATAGAAACTATGTAAAAGTCATTGCTACTGTTCAGTGCATAAACAAGTCGTCGTCATAAAATTTTGTTTCCCATAATATTTTTATATACTGTCGTTGTGTTTAAGAAACTTTCCCCAAAATATGTGCTGCTGCATTCAAAATGCCTTTTATATAAAACGCTATCATTTCTTTGTGTGTGTATTGTGCTCTGTCCACTTGGGCATGCAGGAGATAGAAAGGGAGGGTCTGATAAATATCAGAGCATTGGAGAGGGCATTCTGTCTGCTCTCGGGAATGCAGTGTGTAGGTTTGTGGACAAGGGGTAAGAAGTATGAACGTTCTTTCTTTTGAACAGAAATGTTGCTAGTATGCTCTACTGGCCATCAGTGTGCACCTCCTTCAATGTGAGTGCATATTGCACTCGATGAGTTACAGCCAGTTCTCAGTAACTCCTGTAGTCCCACTGCATGGGCAGCGGGTATAATAAGCTGGCGAGGCTAAGCCTTCCCTGGTGCAGCCGTTGTTGCCGGACACCTGGGCTGTGGTGGCCCCACCTCTTCCCCTTCCTGCCCCTTCCCTGAGGCCCCCAACACCTGCTGCTGCCTGGTGAATCTTCCTTCTCTCTTCCACTCTAGCTGCTCCCCCTCCGGAGGTCCTTGCCATGTCCTTCCTCACTCCCCCTCTCTCATGGGGGTAAGGAGGGAGTGAGTAGGGATGTGGCAAGCAAGCGGCAGGCGGGGGGGTTGGGTGTTGAGCGGTGGTCTGGTCTGGGGGCGGTGAGGAGGCAAGCAGCAGGTTGTGGGGTTGGCGGGGAAGTGACAGGGCTGGCAGGAAGGTCTATGGATGAGCGGGGGGATCTGGTAGGGGAGGTGAGGAGAATGAGGAGGGACATGGCCAGTGACAGGCGGGGCTGTGTGTCTTGCGGTGGAGGAGGTAGGGTGAGGAGGGGTATGGGGAGTGGTGACAGGGCAGAGGGCAAAGAGGTGGGGTAGGGAGCTATCTTCCCCCAGGAGAATCTTTCCCCCCGCCGCCTATGCCACTGATGCTAATGGAGCTACACAGGATATCAGGGGAAGATGAGGTGCACTGTGTCATCACATACAAAAAGGGAAAAATTAGAATGTAAGAAG
Source organism: Dermatemys mawii (assembly GCA_007922305.1). Lineage (NCBI taxonomy): Eukaryota > Metazoa > Chordata > Testudines > Dermatemydidae > Dermatemys > Dermatemys mawii. The sequence continues at coordinate 862,110 of ML677408.1, forward strand.
TGTCTTTTTGAAGGTAACTTTGACCAAAAAATTCTAAAATGCAGTAACACCTGGCAACACCTCAAGTGACTGTATCTTGACATTTCCCTTGTAAAGTCTGCTCTGAGGTACATTTTTGTGACAGATGTAGAGCTGATGTGTAATAATTACAAATAATGAAGTGTAACAATTTTATGAACCCAGTATGAGAGATGGGCAGTGTGAGAAAATTTGGTGATCATAAAAATTTCCTGTATGGATATATTGGCAGCCTTTGTCATATAGGGACTGTGGGAAGAAGAATAAGGAAGTAACATAACAACTTCCCAGATAAGAACTTGTGGCATGAACTGAAAAATGATGGGGCAGAGAATTGGGATTCAGGAGGGGTTGTGGCTCTGGGAGGGAGCTTGGGTGCAGGAGTGGGCTCTGGGCTGGGGCATGGGGTGCTAGCTCTGGGAGAGGGCTCATGGCTGGGATAGAGGGTTGGATTGTGGAAGGGGATTCAGGGTGCTGGCTCTTACAAGGGGCCCAGGATTGGGGTGCAGGAGGGATACGGGCTCCTGCCAGGCGGCACTTACCTCTGGTGACTCCCGGTTGGCGGTGCAGAGGGGCTGAGGCAGGCTCCCTGCCTGCCCTGGCCCCATGCCACTCCCAGAAGTGGCCAGCATGACCCTGCACCCCCTGGTGGGTGGGTCACATGGATCTGCAGCACACTGCCCTTCTCGGCAAGCACCGCCCTCAAAGGTCATAGACCTCAGTTCCCCATTCCCGGCCAATGAGAGCTGCAGGGGCAGTGCTTGCAGGCAGGAGAAGCGCGTGGAGACTTCTGCTCCCCGTTCCCCTTAGGGGCCTCGGGGCATGCTGGGCACTTCCGGGAGCGGCATTGGGGCCAGGGCAGTCAGGGAGTCTGCCTTAGCCTTACTGCCTTGCTGGACTTTTAGCGGACAGATGTTGCAATTGACTGTCAGAGGCTCTAGGATCGACCAATCAATCGCGATCTGCCAGTTGGTGACCATTGCTTTAGACAATGAAGTAATGTGTAAACTGTGTTTCCTCACTTTGTTGTCTTAGCAGATCAGATTGTCAGTCTCTGAACAGCAGTGGTCTAGCTTTCCTAAGGCAAAAACCGTGACATATTAAGGCAGGGGTCAGCAACCTTTCAGAAATGGTGTGCCGAGTCTTCATTTATTCACTCTAAGTTAAAGTTTCACGTGTCGGTAATACATTTTAACATTTTTAGAAAGTCTCTTTCTATAAGTCTATAATATAGAACTAAACTATTGTTGTATGTAGAGTAAATAAAATGTTTAAGAAGCTTCATTTAAAATTTAAATTCAATTAAAATGTAGAGCCCCCCAGATCAGTGGCCAGGACCCAGGCAGTGTGAGTGCCGCTGAAAATCATAACATAAGAACATAAGAGAGGCCGTACTGGGTCAGACCAAATGTCCATCTAGCCCAGTATCCTGTCTACCGACAGTGGCCAATACCAGGTGCCCCGGAGTGAGTGAACCTAACAGGTAAAGATCAAGTGATCGCTCTCCTGCCATCCATCACCCCCCTCTGACAAACAGAGGCTAGGGACCCCATTCCTTACCCAGCTTGGCTAATAGCCATTAATGGACTTAACCTCCATGAATTTATCCCGTTCTCTTTTAAACCCTGTTATAGTCCTAGTCTTCACAGCCTCCTCAGGCAAGGAGTTCCACAGGTTGACTGTGCGCTGTGTGAAGAAGAACTTCCTTTTATTTGTTTTAAACCTGCTGCCTACTAATTTCAATGGGTGGTCCCTAGTTCTTCTATTATGGGAACAAGTAAATAACTTTTCCTTATTCACTTCCTCCACATCACTCATAATTTTATATCTCTATCATATTCCCCCCTTAGTCTCCTCTTTTCCAAGCTAAAAAGTCCTAGCCTCTTTAATCTCTCCTCATATGGGACCCGTTCCAATCCCCTAATCATTTTAGTTGCCCTTCTCTGAACCTTTTCCAATGCCAGTATATCCTTTTTGAGATGAGGAGACCACATTTGTACACAGTATTCAAGATGTGGGCGCACCATGGATTTGTATAAGGGCAATAAGATACTCTCCGTCTTATTCTCTATCCCTTTTTTAATGATTCCTAACATCCTGTTTGCTTTTTTGACTGCTGCTGCACACTGCATGGACATCTTCAGAGAACTATCCACGATGACTCCAAGATCTTTTTCCTGAATAGTTGTAGCTAAATTAGCCCCCATCATATTGTATGTATAGTTGGGGTTATTTTTTCCAAAGTGCATTGCTTTACATTTATCCACACTAAATTTCATGTGCCATTTTGTTGCCCAATCATTTAGTTTTGTGAGATCTGTTTGAAGTTCTTCACAGTCTGCTTGGGTCTTAACTATTTTGAGCAGTTTAGTATCATCTGCAAACTTTGCCTCCTCACTGTTTACCCCTTCCTCCAAATCATTGATGAATAAGTTGAATAGGATTGGTCCTAGGACTGACCCTTAGGGAACACCACTAGTTACCCCCTTTATTCTGACAATTTACCATTTATTCCTACCCTTTGTTCCCTGTCTTTTAACCAGTTCTCAATCCATGAAAGGATCTTCCCTCTTATTCCATGGCAACTTAATTTACGAAAGAGCCTTTGGTGAGGGACCTTGTCAAAGGCTTTCTGGAAATCTAAGTACACTACGTCCACTGGATCCCCCTTGTCCACATGTTTGTTGAGCCCTTCAAAGAATTCTAATAGATTAGTAAGACATGATTTCCCTTTAAAGAAACCATGCTGACTTTTGCCCAACAATTTATGTTCTTCTATGTGCCTGACAATTTTATTTTTTACTATTGTTTCAACTAATTTGCCGGGTATGGATGTTAGATTTACCGGCCTGTAACTGCCGGGATCACCTCTAGAGCCCTTTTTAAATATTGGCGTTATATTAGCTATCTTCCAGTCATTGGGTACAGAAGCCAATTTAAAGGACAGGTTACAAACCCTAATTAACAGTTCCGCAATTTCACATTTGAGTTCTTTCAGAACTCTTGGGTGAATGCCATCTGGTCCCAGTGACTTGTTACAGTTAAGTTTATCAATTAGTTCCAAGACCTCCTCTAGTGACACTTCAGTCTGTGACAATTCCTCAGATTTGTCACCTACAAAAGACAGCTCAGGTTGGGGAATCTCCCTAACGTCCTCAGCTGTGAAGACCGAAGCAAAGAATTCATTTAGTTTCCCCGCAATGACTCTATCATCTTTAATGCTCCTTTTGTATCTCTATCATCCAGGGGCCCCACTGATTGTTTAGCAGGCTTCCTGCTTCTGACGTATTTAAAAAACATTTTATTATTACCTTTTGAGTTTCTGGCTAGCTGTTCTTCAAATTCCATTTTGGCTTTTCTTACTACATTTTTACACTTAATTTGGCAGTGTTTATGCTCCTCTCTAGTTACCTCAGTAGGATTTGACTTCCACTTTTAAAAAGATGCCTTTTTATCTCTCACTGCTTCTTTTACATGGTTTTTAAGCCATGGTGGCTCTTTTTTTAGTTTTTTTAAGTTGAGCCTCTATTATGGTGTCTTTGAAAAGTGTCCATGCAGCTTGCAGGGATTTCACTTTAGTCAGTTTACCTATTAATTTCCATTTAACTAACCCCCTCATTTTTCCATAGTTCCCCTTCATGAAATTAAATGCCACAGTGTTGTGCTGCTGAGGTTTTTTTCCCACTGCAGGAATGTTAAATGTTGTTATATTATGATCACTATTCCCAAGCGGTCCTGTTAGTTACCTCTTGGACCAGCTCTTGCGCTCCACTCAGGACTAAATCAAGAGTTGCCTCTCCCCTTGTGGGTTCCTGTACCAGCTGCTCCAAGAAGCAGTCATTTAAAGTATCGAGGAATTTGGTCTCTGCATTTTGTCCTGAGGTGACATGTACCCAGGCAATATGGGGATAATTGAAATCCCCCATTCTTCATCGAATGATTGCTCATATGCATTCCAAATAGGTGTGTGCTCGCACAGCGTGCACGGCTGCTGGAAGATTTTTACCCTAGCAACCCCCGCCGGGTCAGCTATGGAGCCCCCTGGAGTGGCGCCTTCATGGCGCTGGATATATACAGTGGCCAACCCGGCGCCCCCCTCAGTTCCTTCTTACTGCCCGTGACTGTTGCTGGAACTGTGGAGACCTACTTTAGTTCTTCATTCTCCCTAGCTTTCCTGTTTTTCCTTGTTATAGTTCGAGTAGTTTAGTTTTTTGTTAGTTATTAGATAGTTAGTAGAGGGATAGGGGGCTCTCCCCTAGCCCTCTTTGAGTCGTGGGCTCATGCCCGAGGCTCCAGGCTTTAAGCCCTGTGCTTCTTGCGGGAAGCATATGCCGATCGGCGACCTGCATGATTCCTGTTTAAAGTGCCTCGGGGAATCCCACCAGGCAGAGAAGTGTAAAATTTGCCGAAGCTTCCGCCCGAGGACAAAGAAGGAGCGGAACATTAGGCTAAGGCAGCTCCTAATAGAAGCAGCACTCAGCCCGGCACTGCCATCTTCCGGTGCGGAGACCACCCCGTCTGCTTTGATCCGGAGCACTCCGGCATTGTCGGCCACCGCGGCACTGATGCAGAGCCGCGCGGAGGGACACAGCGGTAGCGCAGCACTGAAGACTCCTATGTCGGTGCGGCGCAGATCCCACTCTCCTCAAAAGAGGAAGAAGTTGGAGAAGTCGGTCCTGCCCCCCCCGTAGTTGGGCAAGCTCCAGCGGTACAGCACCCTGCAGCGGACCGCCCGAGACCACTGGGTCAGACTGCAGCGCCTTTGACTCCAGCCCCATCAGAGGTGCCGTCGAGTTCGGCCCCCCTAGGCTCCCCACCCAGAGTGTCGGTTGAGTAGTGCCTGCCCTTGACCCCGGACACTTCTAATGCGGCAAGAGACATTATCGCTCTCACAGAGCCGGTGCCGGTTCAAACAGCGACTCAGGTGCCAGTGAGAGCGATAGTGTCAAAGGGAAAACCTGCTTTTTCCTGGGCCCTGACGCACGGGGATTCCCGGCACCGCTCGCGCTCCGGTGCCCGGTCCGGTTCTCAACGCCGATCTGAGTCCCGATGTCGTTCCACCTCACGGCATCGGTCATACTCTCGGTGTTGGTTGGACTCTCAGCTACGTTCTGTCTCCTGGGCCCGATCATCATCTCGGTGCCGGTCGAGCCCCTGGCACCGATCGTTGTCACGGCACCGGACATCGCCACAGCACCGATCAACATCACGGCACCGGTCAGGCTCCCGGCACCAGACATCGCCACGGCGCTGGTCATCCTCTGGACATCGGGAGGATTCCAGACACAGGTCACCTTCCGTGCTCCAATCGGGACAGCGGTCCACGAGACGCAGCCCTCCCCAGTACCGGCGCCATTCCTTTTCTCGCTCCAGATCTGGCTCATGGTACCAGAGCAGGCGTCGGTCGGGGTCCAGACGCAGCAGATCACCACTCCACAGGGCTTCTCAACGCCGGTCACCAAGAGTAGTCTGCCACCCATCCCCCAGTAGGCCCATGGCTCTACTGTGGCCCTCCCGGTCAGCCTCCTGATTGTCTTGTTCCGATGGGGACTTGAGACTGAAGCAGTTGCCCTACACAGAGGGAGAGGCGGTTGACCAGTGGCAGAACTTAGGCCAGGACCAGTCCCAGTGGCCATTTTGGACCCCATGGGCCTATCACCAGTCCCAAGGGGCTCCCTCTGGGACCTCCAGGTTCTCAGCAGAACCACGGGTCCTTGAGGCTGTGATCGGGCGCCCTCCCCCAGATCCAGCAGTCCCCACACCTGCCGGGGCACCTCCTGTACAGCCAACACCAGCGTTGGAGGCCCCAGTTCCCGAACTGCTACAAGCAGAAGAGGAACTGGAAGGCCTGGCTCCCGGCCTCTCCTCGGGATCTTCCCCTGATGAGGCCGTGCGGGTACCACTATCTCGGGTCCCCTTCCCATTGACTTTGCCGCACACCAGGACCTCCTGAGGCGGGTGGCAAGGAGCATGAACCTCCAAGTGGAGGAAGTCGTGGAACTGGAGGACCTTGTAGTAGACATCTTATCAGCGCCGGCGCCAATGAGGGTGGCTTTGCCACTTATTCGTACAGTTCAGAATAACATTAAAACTCTGTGGCAGTCCCCAGCATCGGTCACGCCGACAGCAAAGGCGGTTGAAAGAAAATACTTTGTTCCAGCCAAGGGATGTGAGTACTTGTACACACATCCCCCTTCTTGTTCCCTAGTTGTCTCGGCAGTAAATCAAAAGGAGCGGCATGGGCAGCAGGCCTCGGCACCAAAGACACGTGATGCCAAGCGCCTGGACTTATTCGGCCGAAAGATTTATTTGGCTGGTGGTCTGCAACTTAGAGTGGCAAACCAAGAAGCCCTGCTCAGCCACTATGCCTTTAACTCCTGGAACTCCGTGTTAAAATTTAAAGAGTTAATCCCACTGGAGTCCAGGAGTGAGTTCGCTGCCTTCGTGGATGAAGGGAAAAAGGTGGCCAGGACATCGTTGCAGGCCTCCCTAGACTCTGCGAACTCGACAGCACGTACCTTAGCTTCTGGGGTCGCATTGTGGCCTATATCCTGGTTGCAAGGATCAGGCCTCCCACCGGAGGTGCAACAAACCCTGCAGGACCTTCCTTTCGAGGGCACGGGGCTTTTTTCGGAAAAGACCGACTCCAGGGCTTTGATAAGGTCTCTGGGGATGCACATCCCGGCTACCCAGAGACGCCCTTTCAGGCCTCAACTCAGCACCCTTTCCCGCCTCTCAGGCCAAGACCGGACTTTTCCAGACACCGGGGGCGTGGGGGTAGATGACGGTCAGCCCCTTGGCAGAACCGAGGGCAGCCTCAAGGACCCGCTAGACCTCCTCCGGGTCAGAGGCAAAACTTTTGAAGGTCTTGTCGAAGACGGCTTACCAGTTCTCGCTCCGGATCCTTTCCCCCCATTTTATCAACGTCTGGCCCGTTTCCACCGTGCTTGGTCCTCCAATAACTTCAGATCATTGGGTGCAACGCACGGCGGAAAGGGGCTATTCTCTCCAGTTGTCGTCTTTCCCTCCCTCCCACTCACCCTCCCTGTTCCTCTTCAGGGACCCTTCTCACGAGCAGCTCCTCTTACAAGAGGTACGTTCCCTCTTGTCTTTGGGAGCCATAGAGGAGGTTCCGGTGAAGTTCAGGGGTTGAGGGTTTTACTCCTGTTACTTTTTAATCCCCAAGGCAAAAGAGGGTCTAAGGCCCATCCTCGACCTACGGGAACTCAACAAGTACATGATAAAGTTGAAGTTCCGCATGGTCTCCCTGGGGTCTATCATCCCCTCTCTGAATCTGGGGGACTGGTATGCCTCCCTCGACATGAAGGACGCGTACTTCCATATAGCCATCTTTCCACCTCACAGACGCCTCTTACGTTTCGTGGCAGGCAAGAGTCATTACCAGTTCACTGCTCTTCCGTTTGGCCTCTCCACAGCGCCGCGGGTCTTCACCAAGTGCATGGCCGTGGTTGCAGCTTTCCTGCGCAGAAGGAAGGTGTCAGTGTTCCCGTACTTAGACGATTGGCTCGTCAAGGGCAGGTCCAAATAACAAGTACAGTCCCATGTGCAGCTGATCATGGCTACGTTCCGCAGGCTGGGCATTCTGCTCAACTTCGAGAAGTCAACCCTAGAACCCAGACAGAGGCTGGAGTTCATAGGCGCGGTACTGGACTCTACCGTGGCAAGGGCATCTCTTCCCCTCGCTCGGTTTCATGCAGTATCAGCAATTATATCAGACATTCAGGCGTTCCCGACTACGACGGTATGTATGTGCCTGAGTCTACTCGGTCACATGGCCTCGTGCACGTACGTCACACGTTATGCCAGACTGCGTCTACACCCTCTCCAGTCATGGCTATCAACTGTGTATCGGCCAAGTCGGGACAGTCTAAATATGCCAGTCACGGTCCCAGCAGAAGTGCTGTCTGCCCTGACGTGGTGGCAGGACCAGGCTCTGGTCTGTGAAGGTCTTCCCTTCCACCTCCCACACTTTTCCAAGTCGCTAGTAACGGACGCCTCAGCGCTCGGGTGGGGTGCGCACCTGGGAGATGCCAGAACCCAGGGTCTGTGGTCGTCAGACGACCTGCCTCTGCACATAAATGTTCGGGAACTAAGGGCTGTCCGCCTAGCGTGCCAGGCATTCAAGGACCAGCTTCAGGGTCACTGTGTGTCAATTCTAACAGACAACACAATGGCCATGTTTTACATCAACAAGCAGGGAGGGGCCCACTCCTCCCCCCTGTGCAACGAAGTGGTTCTTCTCTGGAACTTCTGCATAGCCCACTCCATTTACCTGGTGCGTCTTTTCTCCTGGGGCTCCAGAACACACTCACAGATCACCTGAGCAGATCCTTTTGGTCCCACGAGTGGTCGATTCTCTCGGACGTTATTCTTTCAATCTTCCGGAGGTGGAGGACTCCCCAGATCGACCTTTTTGCCACCATGACCAATCAGAAGTGCAAACAATTCTGCTCACTCAGAGGAGGCTCTCCCAGCTCCCTGACAGATGCCTTCCTCCTTTCATGGGAGGGTCAACTGATGTACGCATTCCCCCCGTTTCCCCTCGTATACAGAGTCTTGCTGAAGGCCCGGAGGGAAGGTGCTCACCTAATTCTAGTCACCCCAGCATGGCCCAGACAGCATTGGTACACCCTGCTTCTGGAAATGTCAACGGAAACACCGATAACCCTACTGACCTGGGCAGACTTGATATCTCAGGACGACGGCCGCCTCCGTCACCCGGATCTGCAGTCGCTCCACCTCACAGCATGGAAAATCTGTGGCTAACAGAGACAGAGCGCCTCTGCTCTAGTCCTGTTCAGCAGATCCTCTTGGGAAGTAGAAGCCTTCCACTAGGCTCACTTACTCGGCGAAGTGGAAGCGTTTCTTCTGCTGGTGTTCTCAGAGAGGCGTCTCCCCAAGATCTGCGCCTATCCATCTCATATTGGACTATTTACTTCAGCTTAAACAACAGGGTTTGGCGCTAGCCACAATCAGAGTGCACCTGGCAGCAATTTCCGCATTCCACCCAGGGATCTTGGATCAATCGGTGTTCTTAAACCCGACGGTCACTAGATTCCTTAAAGGCTTGGACCGGTTATACCCCCAGGTACGCTAGCCGGTCCCCTTATGGGACTTAAATTTAGTCCTGTCCTGCCTTATGGGGGCCCCCATTTGAGCCTATGGCCACTTGTTCCCTTTTATACCTGTCGTGGAAGGCGGTGTTCCTGGTCACAATAACTTCAGCGAGAAGGATATCGGAGATCAGAGCTCTGACCTCCAAGCCCCCGTACACCATCTTCCACAAGGACAAGGTGCAGCTGAGACCTCATCCTGCTTTCTTGCCAAAAGTAGTGTCAGCATTCCACATGAACCAGGAGATATTCCTCCCAGTGTTCTATCCTAAGCCTCATGCCTCGAGACAAGAGCAGCGCCTGCACACTTTAGATGTCCGTAGGGCGCTCGCCTTCTACATTGAGCGTACAAAGCCGTTCAGAAAATCATCCCAGCTCTTCATGGCAGTAGCGGACCGTATGAAAGTCCTTCCGGTTTCAATCCAGCGCATTTCTTCATGGATTACGGCGTGCATCCGTACATGTTATGACCTAGCTGGTTCCCTGGTCAAACCGTTTACCGCTCATTCTACCAGGGCGCAGGCGTCCTCGGTGGCTTTCCTGGCTCAAGTCCCACTACAGGAAATCTGTAGAGCTGCCACGTGGTCTTCGGTCTACAACTTTGCCTCACACTATGTGTTGGTACAGCAGTCTGCTGGGGATGCTGTTTTTGGATCTGCGGTATTGCAGTCAGTGCAATACTCCATCACTCCGACCCCACCGCCTAGGTAAAGTTTGGGAGTCACCTATTTGGAATGCATATGAGCAATCACTCGAAGAAGAAAACGGGGTTACTTACCCAGTAACTGTTGTTCTTCGAGATGTGTTGTACACATCCGTTCCAAAACCCACCGTCCTTCCCCACTGTCAGAGTCTCCGGCAAGAAGGAACTGAGGGGGGCGCCGGGTCGGCCACTGTATATATCCAGCGCCATGAAGGCGCCACTCCAGGGGGCTCCATAGCCGACCCGGCGGGGGTTGCTAGGGTAAAAATCTTCCGGCAGCTGTGCACGCTGCACAAGCACACACCTATTTGGAATGGATATGAGCAACACATCTTGAAGAACAGTTACTGAGTAAATAACCTTGTTTTATCGATTTATTTATTTTGACAGCCTCTCTAATCTCCCTTGGCATTTCATCATCACTATCACTGTCCTGATCAGGTGGTCGATCAGAGATCCCTATTGTTAGAGCATGGAATTACTATCCATAGAGATTCTATGGAACATGTGGATTCATTTAAGATTTTTAATTCATTTGATTCTACATTTTCTTTCACATATAGTGCCACTCCCCCACCCCCACAACCTGTTCTGTCCTTCCAATATATTTTATACCCTGGAATGATTGTGTCCCATTTATTGTCCTCACTCCACCATGTTTCTGTTATGCCTATTATGTCAATATCCTCCTTTAACAGGAGGCACTCTAGTTCACCCATCTTATTATTTAGACTTCTAGCATTAGTGTACAAGCACTTTAAAAACTGGTCAAAAATCAGCTCGTGTGCCAACCTTATCACGCGTGCCATAGGTTGCCTACCCCTGTATTAAGGTTTCAAGAAGGAGGCAGATGACTGATGTGTGCTAAGAAAGGGCTAGCCAGTTTGTGCCCCTTGTTGGCTGAGACAGAGGGCAAGAGTAGCATGGAGCACTGAAGGAAATGTTAGGATAAACTTCCAATGCCAAGCATCCTCTGAAAAAGGATTATGTACATCAGGTTTTTTTTCAGGTGACCCCTGCTTATTCTGACTCTTGGGGGACTCATCAATTGGAAAATGTCCCTCCAGTACCCTAAACCAAAGGTCCAGTCTGCTGCAGCATCTTTCAGAGACGCCTCATGTTGGTTCATGGGCAAATGTTTTTCATATTCTCTCTCCATTAAGACTTCATTTATTATAGCTTAACATTGGCTATTGAAGTGAGCTACACGCCATTATGGCTGACCCTCCCTATTTAATCTGTAGCAAAGGTTGTTTTTCTTATGCTCTCACCCTAACATTTTGTCTAAAGTAGCCCTAAAGTTGCACCTGATCCAAGCAGTTACTCTCTCATCTTTTTTCCCCAGACCTCACTCTCATTCTGGAGTGGTGAGATTACATATGTTTGGTGCTTTTTTTTTTTTTTTTTTTTTTTTTTTTTTTTTTTTAAAAAAAGCCTATATCCAAACAGATTAAAAGAATATAGGAAAGCTCCTAATCTATTTGTAGAATATGGAGATAGCCTTACCTTGGTTATCACTAGAGAATGTCCAAATGGATCCGACTTTGCATAAGGAAAGTCAACATCTAAACATTTGTGAGAGTTTTAGGGACATTAAACTAGCATCAAAGTGATGTCTGTGACTTCCCTTAGATCAGTGGTCACCAACCTGTTGATCGTGATCAGTTGGTCGATCCTGGGGACTCTCCCAGTTGATCACGATCTCTGGTGGTATAGCGGGGCTGCTGCTGGCCCCATGTTGCTCCCGGAAGCAGTCAGCATGGGCCAGGGAGTGGCAGGCAGGGGTTTCCGCACACTACTCCTGCCTGCAAGCACCGCTCTTGTAGCTCCCATTGGCTGGGAACTGAGGTCTATGGGAACTTTGCGGGTGGTGCCTGCAGAGAAGGACAGTGTGCTGCAGAGCCACGTCCCCCTTGTCCCTCGGGGCTGCAGAGGCACGTTGGCCCCTTTCAGGAATGGCATGGAGCCGAGCCAAGCAGGGAGCTGGCCTTAGCCTTGCTGTGCTGCAGACCAGAAGCCGACTGCGGTAAGTGCCACCTGTCGGAAGGCCACACCTCAGCACCTCTCCAGCCCTGAGCCTCCTCCTGGAGCCTGCACCCCAACCCTCTGCCCCAGCCCTGAGCCCCCTCCTAGAGCCAGCACCCCCTCCCTCTGCCCCAGCCATGAGCTCCCTCCTAGAACCAGCAGCCCCTCCTGCACTCAAGCACTGCCCCAGGCCAGAGCCCCCTCCAGCACTCAAACATCCTCCCAGAGCTTGCACCCCTCACCCTGTCGTGCACCCCAACCTCCTGCCCCAGGTTCAGCCCAGTGCCGCCTCCTACACTGTGAACTCCTTGGCCCCAGGCACCCCTCCAAAACCCCTGCCCCAGCCCGGTGAAAGTGAGGGTGGGGGAAGGTGAGCGATGGAGAAGGAAGGAAGGATGGATTGAGTGAGGTGGGGCATATCCTGGGTCAACCTTAAATTCAAAAGTGATCTTGGGCATAAAAATGTTGGAGACCACTGCCTTAGATATACCTCCAAACTGAGTGTGTAGATCATTACAATACAATGATTACCTTGAAATGTAAATTATTATATTGTCCATTCCTGCCATTCATTTGCATGTAGCTTTTTATACCAATAGGAGTGTTTCATGTGGAATGCTGACAGAATTGGACCTTTGAACAAAAACGTAATTACTGTGACCTGTAAAGTAACAACAGGTATATAAACCTCTGGATTCCAACATCCCTTCCAAGAAAACAAATCACATCTGTGTACAAAGGGACTTTCTAGCCACAGGGCATGAATTAATTTGCCAAATGCTTTTCTTGTTTAGTGGTTTTTTATGGTCCTAAGCTTGCTTTAATTAAGTTTTTTCTCAAACAATCTTTTTTCACAAAAGTCAGATTAGTATTGGAGATCAAAATGTTTGATTTATCAGCACATCAGAGGAACAGAAAGGACAGCACATTCTTGTGGTACTGGCTATACAAACTTTGGACCAGTTTGTCAGGATTCTGACTTTCAGAATTATGCAAGTATTATAGGAGATCTTATTTAAGTTCAGCTCTGTTTTGGTATGCCATTCTCTACAGGCTTCTCTGTTTTTGTGATCATCAGTCATTGGAACCAGTTCACTGGAAAGCTATTAGTTTGCAGCTATTTTTACTGCACTTGGCTTATTTCCTTCAGAGAACTACAAAGGACACTTGTTCTTTTCAATTCCTACTTTTTTATTATTATTATTATACACTTCCCAATGCCAGCTGTGAAGAAGGAAATGCCTAGTAATCCCCTGCACCTCTGAATCTGACTGCAATCTGGCACACAAATCTTTTAGACTTCAGACTATCCAGTGAAATGTAACACTGAGTTTGGATGCCTTGTTCAATAATTTCACAACAGTTGAAATACCTTGGTACCATACCTTGATACCAAACTGTGATGCCAAAAATCCTGCTTCCTTAGCTGTTTAGTTTCACAGTCACAGCTAATAAACTTCCAGAGTTACTGCTTCTCACTCTGCCAGTGCAGTATGCTGGCCATTTTGCATCTCTGAATATCTTCTCTAATGTAAACATGAATTTGTTAGCCAAATACTAAATCAACATTTGCTTTGCTGTTTTGTTCAGTGCACTCAAGATTTTCTCATCTTTCAACATTGCTTTTATACCTGTTCAACCCTACTGGTGGTTGCAACAGTGGAGAACACTAGCATAGACAACCTCTTAGTAATCTCACCACTGCCTTCCACTGCTCCAAGCAGATCTAGAGCACAAGTACTTAAATATCTAAGCCCTGTTTGCACTAGCACTGCCATCATTGCTAGCAAGGGTAGAGTACAAGGGCTGGTCTACACTAAGGGGGGATCGACCGAAGATGCGCAACTTCAGCTACATGAATAATGTAGCTGAATTCGGCGTATCTTTGGCCGACTTACCTGCCGTCTTCATGGCAGCGGTGGTCGACGGCACGCTTCCCAATCGACTCCAGCTTGCGCCTTGTGGCAAGCTGGAGTTCCTGAGTTGACGGGGGCGCCGCTGGAGATCGATTTATCGCATCTTAACAAGACGCAATAAATTGATCGCCAAAAGATTGATTGCTACCCACTGATCCGGCGGGTAGTGAAGACCTACCCCAGGAGTCAGACGTCCTTAAAATTGTGACTAGACACTGTTAATGGCAGTCTTCTGCTGCTGTTTCTAAAGATGTGTGGGGAACATAAGAAAGGCCGTACTGGCTCAGACCAAAAGTCAATCCAGCGCAGTATCCCGTCTGTTGACGGTGGTCAATGCGAGGTGTCCCAGAGGGAGTGAACCTAACAGGTAATGATCAAGTAACCTCTCTCCTGCCATCCATCTCCACCCTCTGACAAACAGAGGCTAGGGACACCATTCCTTACCCCAATCCTGGCTAATAGCCATTCATGGACTTAGCCTCCATGAATTTATCTAGTTCTTTCTTAAACTCTGTTATAGTCCTAGTCTTCACAACCTCCTCAGGCAAGGAGTATGCCTACTTATGCAGCTGAATGGTAATTCCATGGTAACTATAAACATATGACCATGTATGCTGTATGGCTGTAGCTGTGTTAGTTCCAGCATATTACAGAAATAGGATGGGTAAGGTAGTATCTTTTATTACACCAACTTCTGTTGGTGAGAGAGAGACAGGCTTTTGAACCACACAGAATTCTTCTTCAGGTCTTGTTACTCCTAGGGTTGCAGTTAAATGCAAGGTGTAGAACAGGTTGTTTAGCATAACAAGTTAGCGCATATTGTAAAGCAGGGGTCTTCAAACTTTTCCGCCCGTGGCCCCTTGCTGCGGAGGGAAAAGTCTGGCGGCCCCTGGGGGGTATGTCTGCCGAAATACTGCTGCAGAATGCCGAAGCTTCTGCTTTCTGCGGCAGCATTTTGGCGGGACCGAAATAGCCCTCCTGGGAGTTTGGCGGTCTCCCGGGCGGGCTCGGTGGTGGCGCCGGGGTCTCGTGCACCCCCTGGGGTGGGCTCGCGCACCACAGTTTGAAGGCCACTGTTGTAAGGGACCATTCAAGGTAGAGTGGCCTGTTGACACCTCAGCAGTCATAGGACAAAAGAGGGGTTAGTGGGTTATAGTTGTTGTAAGAAGCCCACCAGAGAGGTAGATCACATCATGGAATGGATCACCCAGATGCCACGAGAGAGCCTGTTTCCGTACAGAAATAGATCCCCCTCTGACAGCACACTCTATTTGTTACCTACCTCCAGCATTCCCTCTAATTTTTCCTATCCATGTGCATAATGAATTTTGTTATGTGCACCAATATGGAGGTGATGTGTGCTGTGGCTGGGTCTGCGCCACGCTGTGCTGCCCCGACTGGATCTGGGCTGGGCCGCCACGGCTGGGTTCAGGCCAGGGTAGGGGTGCCCTGGTCATGGCAGGTCCAGGCAGCAGGTTGAGGATTGGGCTAGGTTGGGGCTGGAGGAGGGGTGTCCCTCTTCTGGCCACAGCAGGTCCCCGGGTGGGCTCCTTGAATGGCTGCTGCATGGCCATGCAGCTTTCAGGGAATTTAGCTTACAGTGGTGCAGCTGCAAGCTCTCTAGTATAGCCACAGCCTTAGACTGACCTAGCTACATTACTTAGGGCTGCGAAAAGTTTCACACCTGTGTGTATAATTAGGTCGACCTAATCCCCACAGTAAACACTGCTTGGTTGATGGAAGAATTCTTCAGTTGGCCTTGCTAACACTTCTTGGTGGGGTGGGGTGGATTTACTACAGCAAAAGGAAAAACTTCTGTAAGGGTCTACATTGCAGCACTAGAGCCACATTGCAGCAGGAATTGATGTAAGCAATACAGTGTCTACACTGACACTGCATTGACCTAACTACATCAATGGTGATCAATGGCTCCATGTCTAGTTGGCAGCCAGTATCAAGCAGAGTGTCTCAAGGGTCAGTCCATGGCCGGTTTTGTTCAATATCTTCATTAATGATCTGGAGGATGGCGTGGACTGCACCCTCAGCAAGTTTTCAGATGACACTAAAGTGGGAGGAATGGTAGATACTCTGGAGGGTAGGGATAGGATACAGAGGGCTGTAGGAGTAGGTCTTTATAATTGTACTGTAAGAATTGATGTAAATTGAGGTAAACTTTGTTTTATCCCAGCAGCCACCATTTTTAAATAACAGAAAAGAATAATTCTTTGAGACTGTGGGATCCTGTTTCCCATATTCATTATAATTAGGACCTGGACCTTTTAGTTTTGTTATAAAGTTTAGTTAGTAAGAGACAGAATTTTGTATTGTATCTATAATAAATAACTGAGAGACATGTTAAGGACCTGAAGCCCCAATATGAATTGTTTTAGTTAGAAGATTTAGCGAGGCTTGATTAACAGTGTATTCTGCTCAATATAAAATACTGCTGTTTGTATACCTTTGAAGGTCTCTATAAGAGACTGTAAAGAAAAAATGCATGCATCTGAAAAAAAAAAGGTGTGAAAGCACTTGTTAACCAGACAATCAAAAAAAAAAAAAAAAAGGTGAAAATGCTTACGAGACTTAGAGGCCAGAAAACCATCAACATGCATCAATAATTGAGAAGGGGTAAATTATTGACCCTGAGGCAGAGGCTGGCACCCCTAAAAACAAGTAATTAAATCAATCCAGGATAAAATGATGCTCTCAAAAGTGTTTTAAAATGTGAATATGAAACCCCCCCCCACCAATTAAAAAGTAACTGATCATAAACTGACACAGCAAAATCCATAAATTTTAACAGAAAAACCAAACAAACTAAAAACAGAGTGCTTTGCAAAGGGACTTTGGGTTTGTCTTGCCACTACTCCAAAAGCACCAGATCGTGACCGACAGAGGCCGGCTCTCCTCTGAGACCAATCTGGCTGGCCACTAAATTAATCCAGACTCTGGACTGGTAACTAACGTCGACTGCCGGGGCTGAGTGCATAATATGTGTGTATGTGTGACTCAAAAGCATATGCTAACTGTTGTAGTCTCAGTAGATGCGGCAAACTGCCTTCTTCCCTATAAAAAAAATCTTATGTGCTGTATATAGCATAATAGTATCCTAGACAAATTAGAGGGTTGGGCCAAAAGAAATCTGATGAGGTTCAACAAGGACAAGTGCAGAATCCTGCATGTAGAACAGAAGAATCCCATGCACTGCTATAGACTAGGGACCGAGTGGTAAGGTAAGCTAGGTAAGCAGCACCAAGCTGGAGCTTGCACCCTGAACCCCTCATTCATCCCAACTCCCTGCCCTATCCCACACCCCAGCTACCTGCCCTGAGCCCTCTGCCACACCCCACAGCCCTCCTGCTCTCCCTGCCCTGACTCACTTGCTGCACCCAACCTCCTGCCGCATCCCTCACCCCTCTTGCACCCCACACACCAACTCCGTGCCCTGAGCCCCCCGCCACACCTCCTGCACCTCAACTCCCTGCCCTGAGCCCCTGCTGCATCCTGCACCCTTTCTGCACCCCTTGGGGGCAGGGAGGGGGCAGCATTGGGGTGAGGACTTCGGGGAAGGGGTTGGAATGGGGCAGGGAAGGCATGGGAAGAGGTGGGGCGGGGCCTCATGGAAGGGGTGGGGCTGGGGCACCGTGAAGGGGTGTCAGTGATGCGGCCCTCGGATCAATGCACTGGTCCTCATGTGGCCCTCATGGTCATTTGAGTGTGAGACCTATGGCCTAGATGCTTACAGAGTTGGGTTAACATAAACCGCCTTACATCAAGCTAACTCTGCAATGTGGACTAGGCCTAGGTTGAGAATGGGAATTGATGAGTGGAATGGTCAGAGATAGGGTATTAAATGATTTAACTGCTTATTTCTTTGCATTTGTTGGTTTGAATTGATTAGCTATAGATAGTAGCAACATTTGATGAGCTATAGATTGTAGCAATATTAGACCAAAATTACTGAAGTGCTTTGTTTGGGAATATTTCAATGAACCACCTATGCCAGCCTCCACTTTGCATAATAGGACCAAGATGTGGTTGCTCAAAATGACTAGAGCCATTCTTAAGTGTCAAACTTCTTTGAAAAGGAGAACAAAAGATAAAGAACCAAACAGGAAATAACCAAATTTTATATCTCTTCCTGTAAGTAGCTATTGAATATTTAGAGGAGGAAAGGAGTCATTTAGTAAGCATATTCTGTTCTTCTTTTGACAAAGCCAAGATTTCTAATGATTGGGTTGGCATTCTATGAAAGTGCTGTGAATAAAGCACTTAAATCCTCTTCATCTGTAAATCTACATTCCTTTATACATGAATATGAAGATGAACCTCTTCAGAGTTGTCTCCTTTCCCACTTCTGATTTTACAATCCCTGTTTAGAAGGTGAGAGCCTCTGAGAGGTTTGGAACCTGTTCTGTCTGATCCACTTGGTGTCGGCTCAATTCTAGGCACAGAAATCGCAATGTTCGCATGGCAGAATTTGATTTCCTACCAAGGACTTTGTCCCTTAGAATCACTGGGGACATTGGGGTTTGTCCTTTTTGTTTTCCCTTTTCCTCCCTCCTTTCTCTTTTTCCTCTTGCTTCTTTTCTCCCTTTTTTCCTGCTTCCATCCCTCCACCAAAGAGGTATATGTGTGTGGGGAAGAGGGTTGTTCTCATTGTGGGAGGCCCTCACAAAGAGGTGGGACTGGAATAGTGCTGTGAGAGTGACCCCCTCTGGTGGTGCCCTGGGCCATCCTTCAGGACATCTGATGAGACCCCTCAGTGCCCATCAGTCAGAGTCTCCATGCTATTTGGCCAAGCAGGGGACTATTGACAGGAAGACTCTGGTCCTTTTGTTCTCTTTGTACACCTTGCATGTAAGTCATAACCAATCAGGTATTTGATTAATATTGCTGCTTCTCTCCAATAATTGTCTCTGAACAGTTAATGATTCTAACGTTCTAGTTTTTCTAAAATACTTGCTGGATAATGACTCGGAACAATTGTTGGTCTGTAGCTCATTTAGAGCACTTTATTCTGATCAGTCAGTGTATCCAAAAAGGCTGGCTGGGGGCAGGACATCAGTTGTGCAGGGGACAGGTGGATGTGGCAGTGACATCACAAAGGCCTTTTGCAGGACCTCAGCCTATTAGGCAAAGGTGTTTGGGAGGCAGTGACCTTACAGAGAGACCCTGACCTCAGCCAGGCAGGACAGAGTTGCAGGGCAGGATCAACCTCAGAGACCCCTGTAGCTTTGCTGCAGCAAGTCTCCTCCTCAAGGTTTCTCTTTCAGAACTGAGTGAGAATTAGGATTCATATACAAAGAATATATATATTCAAACTGGGGGTTGCAGGCTGATTCCAGGGGGGTTGCGAGCTGCCGACGCCTTCAGTGGCATTTTGGCGGAAGCTCCAAACATGCGAGTGAGTCCACTGAAAAACCACCAACGTGCAAGCTTCTGCTATCGGCTGCATTTTGGCAGACACAGAGACGAACGCTGTGTGTCCGCTGAAATGCCTCCGAAACCGGAAGAGTTCAATTTGGCAGCATTTTGGTGGACATACCCGGGGCGCGAGAGGACACGGCAAAGCAAAAAGGGGTCACCGAACAAGCAAGTTTGAGAACCACTGCTTTATATCAAGAGGCAGTAGAAACACACTTTCTCTGTGGTTCTATGACTGATCATCCAAGTATTCAATAGTTTTTATAAAAAAGAGCAGCAGTGTAATGCAGTGCATGCAATAATTGTTATGAGATGCCTGTATATATTTTGACAGGGTCAGGCCTGATGGCTACAGGAGAGTGATAGAAGATAGATACATTAGCTCCAGATTAAGCTAGTTCCTTTTCCCTGAGTAAGATAATTCCAGAACAATCAGGAAGCTGCTGGAACCAGTTATGGCAGGCAGGCTTATTAGGACACCTGGAGCCAATTAAGAAGCTACTAGAATCAGTTAGGACATTCAGGCTAATCAGGGCACCTGGTTTTAAAAAAGACGTCACTTCAATTAGTGAGGTGCGTGCAAGGAGCTGGAGCAAGAAGCGCTAGGAACTGAGAGTGGGAAGGTGTACTGCTGGAGGACTGAGGAGTGCAAGCATTATCAGACACCAGGAGGAAGGTCCTGTGGTGAGGATAAAGAAGGTGTTGGGAAGGGGCCATGGGGAAGAAGCCCAGAGAGTTGTAGCTGTCATGCAGCTCTTACAGGAGACACTCTGTAGACAACTGCAATCCAAGGGCCCTGGGTTGGAACCCAGAGTTGAGGGTGGGCCCAGGTTCCCACCATCCTCCTAACACCCTACTTTATACCAGAGGAGTTGATCTGGACTGTGGATTCCATCAGAGGGGAAGGTCTTTGGCCTGTTCCTCGACCCACTAGGTGGGTCAGTAGAGACTATGGGGATTGTTCTCCTCCTTTTTCTCTAGGCTGGCCAGATAAGATTAGTTGAGTGAATGGCAGGTTTGAGCCACTGGCAAAAGTGGTCAAACTGAGGGCTGCCATGAATCTGTGAGGCAGTCAAATCTGCCAATAAGCACAGGACCCACCAAGGCAGAGGGGGAACTTTGTCACAATATGTAAATATTAATAGTTAGATCTTCTTTTGCCACTCTAGGCACGGAAAAACCGCCTTATTTCAGCAGAACAATTAATAGTATATTTGAATATAGTAAATGTCTTGCCTCTCTGAATTGGGGTGATGCACGACGATGTGGGACAAATGTTTTGTCAGCATGAGTGGCAGGTATTCAGTTTTGGCTCAGACATAAGCCCAATTTCATATGCTAAAGCAAAGGCACTTCTCTGGCTTCAGGGTTTTCTCCCTGTTAAATTTCAAATACCCCTGCTGCAATGGAGGTGTAACAGATTATTTAAAAAGTCACAAGAATTTTTTATAATGGAAAGTATTAGGCAACCTAAATATATAGGGTGCTACCAGCGTCCCCTGTAACATGCAAGAGAAAAATCTCTAGCCATGTGTATGTGCGTACAGTGTGATTCCAGTTTTGAAACTTTGGCTTTCGGTGAGAGGAGGAGGGATAGTCTGTTCATTACCTTCTCCAATGTTACCATTTTTCAGAATCTGAGACTAGATGAGCTCTGAGGTAGCCGGGCCTCACATTTAAGGCTTTCTGGGTTATTTACATGCCCTAATCAGAGGGATTGAATAGAATTATCTTTTATATTAACCTGGCATCGTCTTTTAATAAATTACCATCCTTTCCCTCCCCACCACTTTAAGCAAAAACATGATCCGTCTTGCTGAATCCCAGTGGCAGGTGGTCTGTGCTTTGGTTATGTCTTAAAGCATTGGCAAGGAATGTAAATTATTGTCATTCTGTGATGATATCAATTTTGAAAATGCAGTACTGTACCATTAACTCTTCTAAATATGCCTCGCCAAAACTTCTATTTTTGACATAGCTTATGCAAAACCACACTTACATTTTTTTTGTACATTTTTCTACATTGAGCTGAGTTAGCCTAGTGGGGCAAGTTCCTTTCCACTTTGGCATGAAAACTCATGTTTTGTGTGCTGTGATCATTTAAACTTCATGCTGATAGAGCTTGATGTGACTCTTTTTGCTTTGCTGCACTGTCAACAAAAATCAAAGCTATGTTTTACTGAAATAGTGGTTATTTTAAAAAGAAGAGGTTGCTTTCAGGACTTGTAAGAAATTTAGTAATGTTTTACAAAGATGTATTTTCCCTGTTAGCATTGCATCAGTTTTGCTTAGTAGGAAACATTACATTTTTCCTCTGTCACGATTTTAGTGAAGCCTGCAGTAAATATTTACTACTGTAGATGAAAGAAGGGCTTTAGTTCTAAACTACAGGTTTGACTGAAATCACCTAACCAAAGGCATGTGATGGATGGCAGCTTAATGGTTGGGAACAAACTCTGAAGAATCTGTACAGAATTACTGTGCTGTTTTTATTAGCAAGTACAGTATTTTATATTATGGTAATGACCAAAGGCCCTAGATTTTTTTAATTTTTAAATTGTTTAAATGATTTAAAAATCATTGATATTTATCCACCCTGTTATAGGTTTTGGTAAATCAGAATCTAAAGACTGGTCATTTGATTAGTCTGAACTAACTTAAGAAAAAAATCAACACTGCTAGGTGTTAAATCATTGATATTTTTTTTTTTAAAAAAACACACACTTCTCAAAAAGCCCATTAATAAGATTGAGGGTTTCTACAACTAATTTGAAAATTTGTACTATTACAAGTTTAAAACAAATAATGCACTAAATTATAAATATTGTGGGGTTTTTTAAAAAATACTGTTACTGGTAGGTATTGTGACAAAGCTCCAAGTCTGTACTTGTGGGTCCTGCGCTTCCTGGC
>ML677408.1:889242-982915 GCA_007922305.1 Dermatemys mawii
GCCAGGAAGCGCAGGACCCACAAGTACAGACTTGGAGCTTTGTCACAGTAGCTATCACTAGCAATGATGATGTGGAGAATTTTTTTTTTCATATTGCCCTGACCATATTTGGGAGTGGGCTGAGAGATGAATGAAGGATGTGATCTCACTTTCTTATGCATATGAGGATTACTTCTATTTTTCTGCTCCCTTGAAAGCTCTGCCTTAGTGGTTGCCTGTCCTAGGTACCATTTTTGCTAATGTGCCTCATAATCAGGCAGCCACTCTGGTCAGCCTTGCTTTAGGAATGATACAGATTTCTTTGTGTATATTTCAAGACCATACCTTTTAAGAGTCTGTCTGATGACACTTTGACTGTTGAGTACTTTGAAATAGTGACATTTCATCTCCTAGATCATGTATTTTAGAAAAACATCCAATCTTGATTTAAAAATTAGGGATGGAAAATCCACTATGACCCTTGGTAAGTTGTTCCAATGATTAATTACTCTCTCTGTTAAAAACATATACCATATTTCCAGTCAGGATTTGTCAAGCTTCAACTTCCAGCCTTTGGATTGTGTTCACTTTTGTTGGCCAGATTGAAGAGACGGTTGTCAAATATTTGTTCCCCATGTAGGTTCTTACAGACTTTAATAGTCACCCATAACCTTTTTCTTTGTTATGTTCACTAGGTTGAGCTCCTTGAGTCTCTCTCTCTAAGGTTGGGATAGTCACAAGGTTGGGACAGTCCAAATCCAGTCTGCCAGATGCTTTTGAATGGGCCACAAAATCTTTTTATTTACTTATCATTGTTATTTTATTTTTATCTTCTCATTCCCTCACAATGCAGTCTCAAATACATTGTACTGTGAATTAATGATTAGTTCTCCTTAATTCCTTATTTGTTTAATTTGAGCGGTCATCTTTCTTGGTTTGATTTTATTTTTCATTCAGTGCACTAAAAATGTAAGCAGTGAGATCTCTGACATTTTCTGTTTTAGCTTCAGCCCTGAGGCACTGGGCAGCAATATCCCTGATGGCATATTGTTGCTGTTGACGTTGACGGCAGCAGGGAGTCCCCCGATATTTTTAATAAAAGTCACAGATGGGTCATAAGCTTCCATGAATTTTTCTTTATTGTCCATGACCTTTCTGTGACTTTCACTACAAATAACCATAATAAAAATTGGTTAAAATATGGAGATATGCCTATCTCATAGAACTGGAAAGACCTTGAAAGGTCATCGAGCCCAGTCCTCTGTCTACACTAGCAGGACCAGGTACTGTCCACTAACAGATTTTTTGCCCTAGATCCCTAATTGCCTCCCTCAAGGATTGAGCTCACAACCCTGGCTTTAGCAGGCTAATGCTGAAACCACTGAGCTATCTCTCCCCCTTATTGTGCTCTCGAAGCTTTTAATTGCCGGCCATGTAGCAGCATTTCTTGGTAACCATGCTATGTACTTACTTGGATTTCCATCCCAGTAATGAGTCTATGTCATTCTGACATACTGTTAGTGCAGTGTGAACAACAAAAATGGAAGGTCTGATAAAAATTGGTGTGGAAGGAGAAGCTGATAATGGACATGTATCTGTGTGTGCAGGGTACTGGTAACAAGCCAGAATTCCATGAATCCATTTGATCAGATCTATAGGTATCAAAATAAAAGTGCTGTGGCTGCGAAACAGGAGAGCCACTGAACTGCATAAGAACGGCCAAACTGGGTCAGATCAATGGTCCATCTAGCCAAGTAGCGTGTCTCCCAAGAGTGGCCAATGGCAAGTGCTTCAGAGGGAATTAACAAACAGGTAATCATAAAGTGATCCATCCCATGTTGTCCATTCCCAGCTTCTGGCAAACAGAGGCTACGGACAATTCAGAGAATGGTTTTGCATCCCTGCACTGGATGCAAGCCATTATCACTGGATAATAGCCATTTGTGGACCTATCCTCCATGAACCTCTCTACTTCTTTTCTGAACCCTGTAATAGTCTTGGCCTTCACAATGTCTTCTGGCAGAGAGTTCCACAGGTTGTGCATTGTGTGAGGAAATACTTGATTTTGTTTGCTTTAAACTTGCTACCTATTATTGTAGTTTGGCGACCTCTTGTTGTGTTATGAGAAGGAGTAAATAACACTTCCCTATTTACTTTCTCCACACCAGTCATGATTTTAGATACTTCAAACATATCCCCTCCGGGTCGTTACTTTTCGAAGCTGAAAAGTGCCAGCCTTAATAATCTTTCCTAATATGGAAGCTGTTTCATGCCCCTAATAATTTTTGTTGTTCTTTTCTGTACCTTTCCAATTCCCATATATCTGTTTGAGATGGGGTGACCAGATCTGCATGCAGTGTTCAATATGTGGGTATATCATGGATTTATATAGAGGCAGTATATTTTCTGTCTTATCTATCCCTTTCCTAATGATTCCTGACATCTTTTTTTTTTTTAACTGTTGCTGCATATTGAATAAATGTTTACAGAGAACCAACTTTCATAGAATCTCAGGGTTGGAAGGGACCTCAGGAGGTTCTATTCCAACCCTCCACTCAAAGCAGGACCAATCCCAGCTAAATCATCCCAGCCAGGGCTTTGTCAAGCCTGACCTTAAAAACCTCTAAGGATGGAGATTCCACCACCTCCTCCACGTAGCCCATTCCAGTGCTTCACCACCTTCCTGGTGAAGTAACTTTTCCTAATATCCAATCTAAACCTCCCCCACTGCAACTTGAGAGCATTGGTCCTTGTTCTGTGTTTCTACTGTGCTGGGGGGGTACTCGACCCTTCGGCTCTGCCCCAGACCTTGCCCCCATCCCATCCCACTCCCTCCCCCATGTCCCCACCCCACCATGCTCCTAAGCGCATCCTTTCCCCTCTGCTCCCCCTTCCCCTCCACCCAGTGCCTCCTGCATGCCACAGAACAGCTGATCTGCATTGGGCTGGAGCTGCTCAGAGGGAGGGAGAGGGGGAGGTGCTAATTGGCAGGGCTGCCAGCAGGTGGGAGGCGTGGGGCTGCTGGTGGGTGTTCAGCATTCATCATTTTCTCCTGTGGAAGCAGCCACGGAGTCCGCACCTATGACTATCCACAGCGGCTCCAAGATCTTTCCTGAGTGATAAAAGCTAATTTAGACCTCATCAATTGATATGTCTAGCTGGGAATATATTTTCCAATGTGCATTACTTTGCATTACTGCTTCCTGAGGCACTTTCTATGGCCCAGTTCCCTTATAGTTAGATATGGTATCTTGTTCCTAGGAATGCATTTTGACTGCTTTTGCAGGCATTACATGGACCTGAGTCATGGGCTGGAGTTCTTATCTAAACCCATACGCTATTCATTCCATGCTCAGTGTAGTCATGGAGAATCTGCCTTTCAGAAGTGCTGACAATAATAGTTGTGGTTCATAGACTTATTTTTAAGACAAGGAGTTGCTAGGACCTGTATAACACAAGGTGCAGTATTTCACCAAGTGGCTCTTGCATCAAGCCCATAATTTCTGGCTGAGCTAGAGCAGATCATTTAGAAAGACCCAGGCTTGACTTAAAGTGATGGGGAATCTAGCACATCTTTGTTCCAATGTGTTTCAATTCTAGTATGTATTTGTCCGTCTCTAGCTTCCAGCCTTTGCATTTTGTTGCTCAGGATGTTTAAAATTCAAGCCCTTAGTTCTTATTACAGTTTTTCTCTGAGTGGTAGAGAAACCTTTAAAAGAATGGCTACTCATAATCACATCATGATTAAGGCTAAGATTTTGTAATGCGTATTTTTAGTAAAAGTCACGGACATGTCCCAGGCAATAAAGAAAAAATCATGGAAGCCTGTTCATGACTTTTACTAAAACTATTTGAGACAAAAAAAGGAGCTGCTCCCTCACTGCCCACATGCTGAAGTGGGGTACTGCCTGGGGACTGAAGTCATGGAGGTCTCTGGAAGTCACAGATTCCATGACTTCTGCAACCTCCTTGACAAAATTGTACTCTTAAATCATGATTTATTTATAGAGTGCCCAGAAGTGCACTTAGGCATATCTCCATACAAAATAAAGCAACTATCTCATAGAACTGGAAAGACCTTGAAAGGTCATTGAGTCCACCCCCCTGCCTACACTCGCAGGACCAAGTACTGTCCCCTGACACTTTTTTTTTTTTTTTTTTTTTTTTGTTTTTTTCCCCAGATCCCTAAATGGCCCTCTCAAGGATTGAGCTCACAATCCTGGGTTTAGCAGGCCAATGCTCAAACCACTAAACTATCCTTCCCTTCTCTACTGGGATGTGTAAGAACCCAATTTCCCTCCCTGTAGAGCAGTGATCACCAACCAGTCAATTGTGATCGACTGGTTGATCCTAGAGGATCTTCCAGTTGATGACTATCTCTGGCAGCACAGTGGGGCTCCCTGCCTACCCTGGCCCCATGCCACTCCTGGAAGTGGCAGTGCAGCCCTGCGGTCCTGAGAGGTAGGGTAGTCCCTCCATGTGCTGCCCCTCTCGGCAGGCACCGTCCCCGCAGCTCCCATTAGCCAGAAAGCTATGGGAACGGTGCTTGCTGAGAGGGGCAGTGTGTAGAGCTACATTCCCCCCATCCCTCCCGCAAGGGCTGCAGGAGTGCATTGATCCCTTCCAGGAATGGTGCTGGGGCCAGGGTAGGCAGGGAGCCTGCCTTAGCCTTGCTATACCCGCTGCCCACTGGGAGCCACCAGAAGTAAGTGCTGCCCAGTGGGAGGCCACACCCCAAAGCCCATCCCTGAGCCCCCTCTCGGAGCCAGCACCACCCCATGCCCTACCTTGAGTCCCCTCCCAGAGCCAGCACCCTGTACCCCTTTCTGTACTGCAACACTCTGCCCCATCCCGGAGCCCCCTCCCTTCTTGAGCTTGCACTCCTCACCCCCTCCCGAAGCCCAGTCCCTTGTCCTACCCTGGTGAAAGTGAGTGAGGGTGGGGGAGAGCAAGCAACGGGGTCGGGGAGGAGATGGAGTGAGCGGAGTGGGGTTTTGCAGAAGGGGTGGGGTTTCGGGGAAGGGGCAGGGTAGATTCTGGGTTACCCTTAGATTAAAGTGATCTTGGGCATAAAAAGTTTGGAAACCACTGCTGTAGAGCTTTTTCTCTCAGTATTATCTAGATTCCCCTGTCACGGGGGGTGGGGGAGTCCCGTTCCCACACACACACACACACACCCCACTTCCTGGGATTCCCAGTGATTCTTAGCCAGCCAGTAGATCAGAAGGTTTATTGGAGATGCCAGGAACACAATCCCACTCCGAGCTTATCAGTACAAACAGGCTTCCTTAGTCAGGCCCTGCTGGGGGGCAGGGAGATGAGACCCCGAATCCGGGATCCCCACCTGCCTTTCCCAGACCGTTTCTACCTGACTTCAAACCCTCTACCCATCTGCCTTTCTTTGTTCACTTCCTGGGTAGGTGTCAACTCCCCTCCCACTTCTCATCTCAGGTTACAGCTCCAGGTATCTCCCTTCAGAAAAGCCTCCCCTCCCCTGAGTGAAACTTTTGAGATCATGTCCACCCTTCTCCCTGCTTGTCACAGCCCCCTTCTCCTCTGTCACTCCTCCGGGCACTTTGAGAGATGTGTGATAGGTTCATTAGAATTTGAGATATTTAATAAATAGCCACTCATAGAAGATTAGGGTTGGAAGAGACCTCAGGAGGTATCTAGTCCAACCTCCTGTTCAAAACAGGACCAATCCCCAATTAAATAATGCCAGCCAGGGCTTTGTCAAGCTGGGCCTTAGAGATTTTTAAGGATGGAGATTCCACCACCTTCCTAGGTAACCCATTCCAGTGCCTCACTCTCCCAGTGAAATTGTTTTTCCTAGTATCTAACCTAGACCTCCCCCACTGCAATTTGAGACCGTTGCTTCTTGTTCAGTCATCTGCCACCACTGAGAACAGCCAAGATCCATCCTCTATGGCACCTCCCTTCAGGTAGTTGAAGGCTGCTTTCGATTCCCCCCTCAGTCTTCTCTTCTGCAGACTAAACAAGCCCAGTTCCCTCAGCTTCTTCTCGTAAGCCATATGTTCCCATCCCCTAATCATTTTTGTTGCCTTCTGCTGGACTCTCTCCAATTTGTCCACATCCTTTCTGTAGTGGAGAACCCAAAACTAGGTGCAGTACTCAAGATGTGGCCTCACCAGTGCTGAACAGAGGGGAATAATCACTTCCTTCTACCTGCTGGTAGTGTTCCTACTAATACAGCCCAATATGCCGTTAGCCTTCTTGACAACAAGGGCACACTGCTGACTCATATCCAGCTTCTCATGCACTGTAATCCCCAGGTCCTTTCCTGCAGAACTGCTGCTTCGGCAATCGGTCCCCAGCCTGTAGTAGTGCATGAGATTCTTCCTTCCTAAGTGCAAGACTCTGCACTTGTCCTTGTTGAACCTCATCAGATTTCTTTTGGCCTAATCCTGCAATTTGTCTGGATCCCTCTGGATCCTATCCCTTCCCTTTAGTCTATGTACCTCTCACCCCAGCAGCTGTGAACTTGCTGAGGGTGCAATCCATCTGGTCATCCAGATCGTTAATAAAGATGTTGAACAAAACCGATCTCCAGGGCACTCCACTTGATACCTGTTACCAGTTAGACATCGAGCCATTTTACTAGAACAAATTGTAAAGGTGTCTCCTTGCCCCAAGCTACAAAACCTGTAGGAGTTTCTCTGTAGTGAAGTGGGTAGCTGGTCTTTCAGGGGGTGTGGGCTCTCTCCCTGTCTCAAGAAGCTACACAACATGTCCTTTCTCAAACTTTGTGTTGGCCAGTTATTGTGCCTAAGTAGCATCCATAGTTAAATAAGTGTTAAAGAAGTCTAATTTGTACCAAAAAGATTTCGAGGGCTGCTCTAAACGTGGGGGAGGGACAGCTCGTGCTGCCCATTGACGCAAACAGAAATGAAAGTATTTAGTATCTCCTATGTTTTGTGGCTTAGCTCCTCCCGCTTCCCCAGGACAAGATTAGCAGCTTGTTGCTTATTTTTAAGGAAAGTAAATAAGTAAATATTCCAGCTTCTACTTTGACTGCCTTTTGAAAGGGAATCGGTCCGTAATCCATGATGATTACTATATAGGTTTCAGAACTTCACTTTGTATCCACACCTTGTGAAAACTGTAATTAGATATAGAAGCTCAACAACTTACTACTTTCTCTTCTATATTGCTGTCCTTCTTACCATATCTGGATGGCTTTCAAAGTCGGCTACATAAATCAAGAGCTGGTGGTGTGTAAGAACTGAGTCAGCCTTGTAAAAGGAGTTCTTGCTGTAATATGACTGGATTGATCATGATAAGGTTGTAGCACTGCAGTTTAGTTTTTCCAAAGGGAATCAGTGTTATCGTTTACTATGCTCCTTTGTCGCCTTCCCAGTGTGTGCCCTTCAAAGAAGACTTTACCCTATTTCTTAGCAGGTTATTGTGAAAGTTGCGGATGAATGAATTACTTATTCCTTGCCCTGTTCCATCCCATACAGGAAAGGAGTGGTGCAGAATACACAGGGAATGGCATTTCCTATTTTATTAAATTGGCAACATTTTAACTTAACTGAAACAATTCAGAACCATGCAAAAGAAGCCTTAGTTTTTCTAGAGCACAGTCCACCAGCAAAACCTAGATTTGAAATTGATTTATGGCATGAATTAAAATATTTGGGGCATATTAAGAATCCATCAGGACTTGGACTGTGTTTTTCTAGGTGCAAAGGTGGTAATAATGACTTGACTGAATTTTCTTTTTTCTAGCTGTAGTAAGCAGAAAGTATTGGCTACACATTTTCCCATCCCTATTTCAATCTCAGTTCTCTGGGTTTAGGGATTATTTACATTAAAATGATTTATGAACAATTTACTGTAAAGACGAACTTAATTCCTCTGTGCCTGTTTGAGAGACAAACGTACATTTTTTAGGTAAACCTTGAAATAGCGGTTAATATTGATGAAAGAAGACTGGAGTTGCATATGGAAAATTGCACTGGTACCTTAGAATACGCAGGAGAAGGCCATTTAACCAGTCCAGTTAAATTTCTTCAAAAGCATGAGGGGGCCACCTGTTGCTGATTTGTGTCTAGATAGGAAGTTATACATGTCTAACTTATTAAAAATAGTGTGTATATGCTATTTCACTGTCAAAGTGGCGTTTAATAAATCAGGTTTCTCTCCTGATAACATCCTAATCTGTCCTCAACTAGCTAATGTTAACATACAGCTTGCCCAATCTGCAGAACAGTTTTAAACTGTTTTTAGCTAACATGTTTTAAAAAAGACACTTAACTGACCAGATTCAGTTTGAGCTTAACAAGTATTTGAAAAATAATTTTACGAACAGAGTCATCGAAATACATCCTTTCTCCAACAATACATAACACTTAAGAGTGCTTGATGTGTTCAGACTCTGCATGAAAACTAATTTTTCTAGCTTTGTTTCGGTTGTCCCAGCAAAGAGAAAATCCCTTATTTTCAGTGGACTTCTTTCAGACTGCGTGTGTATGCTGTAAGATGACTGCTGTGTTAGCACATGCTTCTAAAAATGCAAGGTCCTAATGGTTTAAAGATTTTATTTATTTATTTTTGCATTTTTCCCTTTGCAAGCTAAGTATAACATTTAGTGGGGGGTTACTCTGATTGCTGTGGTGAAAGTAATGGTCTTTGGAATGTGTATATCTATATCTACAGTTATCTGTCCCCATTATGATGGGGTCTCACAATCTTTTAAATGTATTTATTTTCATAACCCCCTCCTGTGAGGTATAAAGGTACTGTCATCCCCTGTGTACATATTGGGACATGAGGCACAGAGACTGTGTCCAAGCCCAAGGTCATGCCCAGAAAGTCTGTGACAGACCAAGAAATTGAACCTGGATCTCCTAAATCCCATACTAGTGCCCTAATCTCTGGGGCCATCTTTCCTCCTATGCATATGGATGATAAGGAAAAAGGGGAAATAAATCGATCACACAAATATTAAATGTTCCGCTTATTGTTTATAAAGGGTTAATGATTGATCTTCTAATAAATCAAATGAGAATGCAACAGCTCACAGTCTTTTTAACAGCCTATAAGATCTTATACTGATATGCTTATGTGACAGGGTTGGGGGGACCCCATCTAGTGCAGGGCGAGTGCATCCTGTCTCCCTTAGGGTGTAGGGACAGGGTGTAAGTAGCCCATGTTTATGCCTCAGTAGCAAAAGTCAATGTATTCGCCCCAGACATCAAGGCCTAGTGGCCACAGTCAATGGTTTCATCCCTGTAAGCAGGACAGTAAAGCCTAGGGGCCAAAGTCAATGGATTTGCCCCAGTCAACAGAGCAGTAAGGCGCAGGGGCCAAGTGGCCTCAGTCGGGGACGGTGCCGCCACCGCAAAAGGGTGTGCTGGTAGCCCAGATAGGAAGGCATGGGCCCTTCCTCTCCACTGGGCCCCAGTCCAGAGCTCTAATAGTGGCTAGAGCACTTGCCACTGAGTCAGTGGGAGTCTGACCAAAACACTCTGACTCAAAGTTCTGGGTCACTAACTGGGCCACTATCTAATTCCCCTGGACTGCTTTCTACCGTGGTTTCTGGTGCTGCAGTCTGGGCATCTCCAGGTTTCCCAGTCTGCACTGTTCTGAGTGATTACAGATTCTGTGGGGCCTCCTGGCATCTGCCTGGGTTGCAGTGTCTCTGGCTCCCATGGCTTCAGCTGCTCCTCGGCTGGGAACCTGCGATTTGCATCCTTCTTCTCCAGCAGACAGCCCCAACTGAGATGAGCTACTCCCTTTTATACTAGTGCATTTGGAGCATGCCCAGTAGAGTTGCGTGGGCATGGCTTCCTCAGCCCACAATGTAAAGTTAACCCTTCCTCGTCCAGTGCAGGGCAAGTGCACCCAGTCACAGCTTATAACAATCTCTAGCACACACACTACTCATATCTGTAATATGCTTATAACATCTCCAATTTGTTAGCCTTTATAAACCTTTGATTTGTGGAGCTTTACTATAAAGCATTTAAGCACTCTTAAACTGAAATTAACTCTTCATGGGTGGTTTAAGAGGAGCTTCATGTAATGATAGTTGCTCTATTTTGAAGTGATCTCTGGTATGGTGGAGGAAAGGACAAGATTAAATAGATGCATTGGGTCCTGCACTTTTGGAATAGCAGTTTCACTTTTAATTCTGTGTGTGTGTATGTAACAAAACATTGTATAAGATACTCAGTGCCCAGATGGGTAGTGGGTGGATCCCAAACTAGACAGCCGTTGCCTTCTCACAGACAAAACAGAAACTGATAGTAATGTCTGTGCTTATTACTTTCTTCAGGTGACTTTATTCTGGAATACTTTTCTTCATAATAAGAATGAAGTCTCGGCCCCAAACTACTGGACAGTTGGCTAGAAGGGGCTAACAAAATGTATCTTTGATAAATGAAAATTGTAATACTTATGTAATAACTGGAAAACCATCTAGCTCTGAAAAATGAGTAAGTTGATAATGTTATTCTTCATGTTAACTATCTCATAAAATAAACTGAATTTTATAAACAGCAGTCCTACAGAGTGAGGTTATAATCTGATGATCCCAGCTAAGCATGAATGGTCTACCTCACTTTCAGTGCAGGGGAATTGTACATTCCCTTTATAATTGCTGTTTTAACTGGCACATTTGGAGAGGGGGTTGCATGGTAGGGTGTGTTTCTTTAACAGCCTGTATTCTGCAGATGTTTTGAAATATGGGTTCCAACTCTCTCCAACTAACTTTTTCTTTATTTACACTGAATGTGTTTGAAGTTGCATCATTTCCTTAATAAGAACAGTTTTATTTTTGTCTGTAGCATTTGTCAGGTGGGTGGAATTCTAGCTTTCAACTACTGAGAGCTAAACATTAGCGCACTCTGGTGGTGAGTCCTTTATTGAGAACCTCAATAGTTCTCTGATTTCTGTAGTGCCTTTTTCTGTGGCAGCTAGTCTCTTTCAGGTGTGTAATAGGTTTCACTATTCTTTGGGAAAGGAAATTACTTTGACTTACAAAAGGTTGCCATGCACTAACCTGTAAAGTTTTCTTCCTTTCAAGTACTGACTAAAGACCTCACAGAATACTGACTGTTAAAATAACTTTACATGCACTCTGTGTGTCTGGTATTTAGAGGACTCTCTTCATTGTATTAAGGACACTATTGCATGTTCTTGTGAACTTGAACCAAAGCAGTCAGACTAATGGGGAAGAGGCATGTTTACCCTGAATAGTAGTAGAATCCTGTATATAGGGTTTCTCTTTTGCCCCCTGTCACTCATCTCTTCTGCACCTTTGTTTCTGTCCATTTAGGTGGTGGTTTTGTGACTTAGCCATTTGTATTCACTTCATATCTTTTTCATAGAATCATAGAATATCAGGGTTGGAAGGGACCTCTGGAGATCATCTAGTCCAACCCCCTGCTCAAAGCAGGACCAATCCCCAACAAAATCATCCCTGCCAGGGCTTTGTCAAGCCTGACCTTAAAAATCTCTAAGGAAGGAGATTCTACCACCTCCCTAGGGAAACCCATTCATTCCAGTGCTATACCACCCTCTTAGTGAAATAGTTTTTCCTAATATCCAACCTAAACCTTCCCCACTGCAACTTGAGACCATTACTACTTGTTCTGTCATCTGGTACCACTGAAAACAGTCTAGATTCATCCTCTTTGGAACTCCCTTTCAGATAGTTGAAAGCAGCTATCAAATCTCCCCTCAGTCTTCTCTTCTGTAGACTAAGCAATCCTAGTTCTCTCAGCCTCTCCTCATAAGTCATGTGCTCCAGGCCCCTAATCATTTTTATTGCCCTCCTCTGGACTCTTTCCAATTTTTCCACATCCTTCTTGTAGTGTGGGGCCCAAAACTGGACACAGTACTCCAGATGAGGCCTCACCAATGTCGAACAGAGGGGAATGATCACATCCCTCAATCTCTAGCAATGCCCTTACTTATAGAGCCCAAAATGCCATTAGCCTGCTTGGCAACAAGGACACACTAGTATAGCTTCTCATCCACTGTAACCCCTAGGTCCTTTTCTGCAGAACTGCTGCCTAGCCACTCGGTCCCTAGTCTGCAGCAGTGCATGGAATTCTTCCGTCCTAAATGCAGGACTCTGCACTTGTCCTTGTTCAACATCATCAAATTTCTTTTGGCCTAATCCTCTAATTTGTCTAAGTCCCTCTGTATCCCTATCAGTTTCTCCAGCATATCTACCACTCCTCCCAGTTTAGTGTCATCTGCAAACTTGCTGAGGGTGCAGTCCATGCTATTCTCCAGATCATTGATAAAGATATTGGGGCACTCCGCTTGATACCGGCTGCCAAGTAGACATGGAGCCATTGATCGCTACTTGCTGAGCCCAATGATCCAGCCAGCTTTCTGTCCACCTTATGGTCCATTCATCCAGCCCATACTACTATAACTTGCTGGCAAGAATACTGTGGGAGACCGTATCAAAAGGTTTGCTAAAATCAAGGAATAGCACATTCACTGCTTTCCCCTGATCCACAGAGCCAGTTATCTCATCATAGAAGGCAATTAGGTTAGTCAGGCATGATTTGCCCTTGGTGAATCCATGTTGACTGTTCCTGATCACTTTCCTCTCCTCTAAGTGCTTCAGAATTGATTCCTTGAGAACCTGCGCCATGATTTTTCCACGGACTGAGGCGAGGCTGACGGGCCTATAGTACCCTGGATCCTTCTCTTTCC
Source organism: Dermatemys mawii (assembly GCA_007922305.1). Taxonomy (NCBI): domain Eukaryota; kingdom Metazoa; phylum Chordata; order Testudines; family Dermatemydidae; genus Dermatemys; species Dermatemys mawii. The sequence continues at coordinate 901,921 of ML677408.1, forward strand.
CTTTTTTTAAAGATCATCTACACAAGGCACTACATTAGCCTTTTTCCAGGCATCCGGGACCTCCCCTGATCGCCATGAGTTTTCAAAGATAATGGCCAATGGCTCTGCAATCACATCCGCCCCATGGACTTGTGCTTGTCCAGCTTTTCTAAATAGTCCTGAACCCACTTCTTTCTCCACAGAGGGCTTGGCACTTCCTCCCCATGCTGTGTTGTAGTCTGGGAGCTGACCTTGCTCGTGAAGACAGAGGCAAAAAAAGCATTGAGTACGTTTGCTTTTTTCACATCCTCTGTCGTTAGATTGTCTCCCTCATTCAGTAAGGGACCCACACTTTCCTTGACTGTCGTCTTGTTGCTAACATACCTGAAGAAGCCCTTCTTGTTACACTTAACATCCCTTGCTAGCTGCAACTCCAAGTGTCATTTAGCCTTCCTGATTTCACTCCTGCATGCCTGAGCAATATTTTTATATTCCTCCCTAGTCATTTGCCCAATCTTTCATTACAAGAAGTGCATTTAAGATCAGCAAGGATTTCACTGTTAAGCCAAGCTGGTCGCCTGCCATATTTACTGTTCTTTCCATACATTGGGATGGTTTGTTCCTGCAATCTCAATAAGGATTCTTTAAAATACAGCCAGCTTTCCTGGACTCCTTTCCCCTTCATGTTATTCTCCCAGGGGATCCTGCCCATCAGTTCCCTGAGGGAGTCAAAGTCTGCTTTTCTGAAGTCCAGGCATCCGTATGCTGCAGCTCTCCTTTCTTCCTTGTGTCAGGATCCTGAGCTCGACCATCTCATGGTCACTGCCTCCCATGTTCCCATCCACTTTTGCTTCCCCTACTAATTCTTCCCGGTTTGTGAGCAGCAGGTCAAGAAGAGCTCTGCCCCTAGTTGGTTCCTCCAGCACTTGCACTAAGAAATTGTCCCCTACACTTTCCAGAAACTTCCTGGATTGTCTGTGCACTGCTGTATTGCTCTCCCAGCAGATATCGGGATGATTGAAGTCTCCGATGAGATTCGCGGCTTGTGATCTAGTAACTTCTCTTAGTTGCTGGAAGAAAGCCTCATCCATCTTCTCCCCGTGGTCTGGTGGTCTATAGCAGACTCCCACCACGACATCACCCTTGTTGCTCACACTTCTAAACTTAATGCAGAGACTCTTGGGTTTTTCTGCGTACTGTTCTCTTACATACAATGCAACTCCCCTACCCTTTCTGTCTTGCCTGTCTTTCCTGAGCAGTTTATATTATTGTACTATATTATATTATAGTAACAGTTTGTTACTTTGTACAAATTCTTGATGGTGTAAAGATTTAATTTAAAAAACAGACCCAGCATTCCTGATCCTTTTTCAAAATATTTACACAAGAGTTATAATATTATGACTTCCCTTAATAGCTACTGGATATTAAAGCTCAAGGAGCAAACTGAGAACTCTGGAAATACGCAGCGTAATTGTAGTTGTGTTAGTCCCAGGATATTAGATCCAGAAAATAGTGAAGCAGATACTAGATGCAGTTAATCTTTATGGAAACATAACCTCTATAGGAAAATGCTGCATCTTTTAGGTGAGACTGGAGCTTATTGTTACTGAAAGTAATGTAAATCTACAGGGGAGTTATGCCTGTGGGAGTGTCACTTATATGCAGGTATGGACAGTAGTTTGTCTTCACAGAAATGCCGTTTTGCTGGCTTTTAATAATGAAAAAGCCACTGTTATACACACAGCATTGAATTATGTAAGATAACATGCATGTTGATGTGCATCCAATTGGCAGAGGAGCTTTCCCATTAGCTCTGTAATAAAATTTTGAATGGATCTGGAATCTCTGTGTGCAGCCTTGCAGTACAGTGGATTAGGGAATCTCATGTTGCTTGAACCTTCCAGTCTGGAGTGTAGTCATTAGGCTATTTTTTTACTCTTTCACAAGTTCTTATTTTAATTTACCCAAGAAGAATCACAACCAAAGAAATGCAGATAGAAAAAGAGCCGTTGCCGTTGTTGGCTTTCAGCAGCACAGCACTCTACTATCTTCTGAAAAGAAGCTTTATCAACAAGAAGGGATGAGGAGAGAAAGCTCATAGTTTAGGAACATCTAAATACAACTGTGTGTAGTACTTAGTATAATTTGAACTCAAGTATTAAGTTAAAGTTTGGGACAGAAACATCCATGGTCCATGAATTCAGATACCCTTAAAGCAAAATGTGCTATGGTGAGACATGCATTTCCTTGTTAGAGCCTGAAGGTGGAGGGCTTTGTATGCCACCCCTACCTGTCTGATCCAGTACACTGGGAGCTTTTGCAGCCTTGGGATCACCTGGGAAGTAGCAGATACATTAATTTGTTGTATGACAGACTATTACAATGTTAACAATTTAAAAATTGGCAATTGCTTTGTCAGAAGTAGTGTTTCAGAATTGTTTAAACTTCCAGCTGAGAGGGAGGCTTCTGAAGCAGATAGTAGTAGATTGTTGGCTGTCATCTGCCTGTACCAAGCTGCTCCGTTATAGCCAGCTGTTTTGATTTTCTGCCCCTTCACTGGAGCACATGGAAAATACCTCTAGGTAGAGGCTGATGAAGATTTATTGGGGTCCGGGGTACAAAACATTTGGGCCCCCCACACCCTGGGGGCCTAAGGGCACAAGAACTGGCGGGGGGCACGGCACACCATTTTTAAAACTAGGAGGGCCATGCCTGCCCACTCTTTAAGATGGGCATTGTCAGAGGTGATATGTACCTGTGGCTAGTGGGGGAACACGTGAGAGGTTCTGATGGGCCATGTGCCCCCCTCAATTTCTTGGGATGCCTCTGGTGCAGACGCCTAGTAATGAGGAGACAGCACTCCCCTAGGCAGCAGTGCCCTTGGTGTATTTGTCTGTGCAACCTGGGGAGGGAGGAAGCAGCAGGGCGACTGTCTGTATTATCATAGCACCTGGGAGTCTCAGGGAATGTCTCCATTACAGAATTAGGTCGATTTTTATAGAAGTCAATTTTTAGAAAGCAATTTTATACAGTTCATTGTGTCCCCACTAAGCGCTTTGTCGGAGTGCATCCTCAATACCATCGCTAATGTTGACTCTTGGAGCTGTGACTGTGTGTAGCTGTCCCACAGTCTCCGCTGCCCATTGGAATTCTGGGTTAAGCTGCAAATGCCTGATGGGGCAAAAGCATTGTTGCCAGTGGTTTTGGGTACATGTTGTCAGTCTCCCCTCCTTCCCTCTGTGAAAGCAACGACGGACAATCATTTTGCGCCTTTTTTCCTGGGTTACCCATGCAGACTCCATAGCATGGCAAGCATTGAGCCCGCTCAGCTCACTGCTGCTGTTGGAAGCATTGTAAACACCTTGTGTATTATACTGCACTATGTGCAGAACCTGGCTAGGAGATACCAGCACAAGGACGATTGTGAGGAGGACATGGACACAGACATTCCTGAAAGCATGGGATGTGGCAATTGGGACATCATGGTGGCAGTTGGGCAGGTTGGTACAGTGGAAAGCTGATTCTGGGCCTAGCAAACAAGCACAGACTGGTGGGACTGCATAGTGTGTAGGCATGGGATGATTCCCAGTGGCTGTGAATCTTTTTCATGCATAAGGCTGCTTTCCTGGAACATTGTGAGTTCATAGACTCATAGAAGTGACAGAGTCCTGTGGTACCTTAAAGACTAACTAAAGTATTAGAGCATAAGCTTTCCTGGGCTAATACCCACTTCGGATGCATGCAGTCTATGCATGCAGTGCATAGACTCATAGACATTTTAAGGTCAGAAGGGACCATTATGATCTAGTCTGACCTCATGCACAGTGCAGGCCACAGTCTCAGCCACAAATTTTTGCTCCAGATCCCTAAATGGCCCCCTCCAGGGTTGTGAGTTCAATCCTTGTTTTAGCAGGCCCCAATGCTTAAACCACTGAGCTATCCTTCCCTCCAAAGAGGAAGGAATTTGCTTTCTCCCACCCTGGAGCACAAGAATACAAAGATGAGAGCTACTCTGACAGTTGAGAAGTGAGTGGCAATAGTCCTGTGGAAGCTTGCAACGTCTGACTGCTATCAGTCAGTCCCAGAATCCATTTGAAGTGAGCAAATCTATTGTCGGGGCTGCTGTGATCCAAGTAGCCAAGGTAATCGCTTCTGCTTTCAATAGTAGTGACTCTGGGAAATGTGCAGGTCACAATGGATGGCTTTGCTGCAATGGGGTCCCCTAACTGTGGTCGTGCAATAGACAGAACACATATCACTATCTTGCCACTGGACCACATTGCCAACCTGTACATAAACCGCAAGGGGTACTTCTCAATAGTGCTGCAAGCACTGGTGGATCACAAAGGATGTTTCACTGATCTCAGCATGGAATGGCCAGGAAAGGTGTATGACGCTTGCATCTTTAGGAACTTGGGACTGTTTGAACAGCTGCAAGAAGGGACTTACTTCCCAGAGCAGAAGATTACTATTGGAGATGTTGAAATGCCGATCGTTATCCTTGGAGACCCAGCCTACCCCTTTCTCCCATGGCTCATGAAGCTGTACACAGGCCGCCTGGACGGTAGTAAGGAGCAGTTCAATTATAGGCTGAGCAAGTGCAGAATGGTGGCAGAATGTGCGTTTGGATGTTTAAAAGCTCGCTGGTGCTGTTTGCTGACTAGGTTAGACGTTGGCGAAACCAATATTCCCGTTGTTGCTGCTTGCTGTGTGCTATCAGGCTATCAGTTGCTGGTAGTTCAGTGTCCCTTCCCCCACAGCAATATGCTGCTCCTGCCCTTTGCCTTGGAGCTGCTCCCTGAGACTCGTGCTTGCGGGGTGGGGTGAGGGAGGGAGAGAAGAAGAGTAGGTCTAATGTCAAGGTGTGTCCTTCCCCCCTGCTCCTACACCCCGCTTACACCATCTTCCATAGAACAGAGGGGGCACACCACGGAGGGAGCTGCTGCCAGCTCATCTAATTAACAAGGTGTACTGACCCCACTCTTGATACTTAAAGCGGAATGCGCATTTCTATCTCTGTCTCTGAGGGTGTATGTCTCTGCCTCCTTCCTTTCCTGTTGCATTCTAAAGTGTGATAATTAACCCATGAGGGCGCAGCAAATTGCTAGTTCATTTAACACAGTGGTTCTCAAACTTTTGTATTGGTGACCCCTTTCAAATAGCAAGCCTCTGAGTGTGACCCCTCTTATAAATAACCTCATGACCCCCTTTGGGGTCCTGAAGCCCAGTTTGAAAACCCCTGATTTAGCGGTAAGGCATTCCCTGGGAAATATCTCATGCTCTGACTCCTCCACCTCAACCAAGCTTCACAATCATCATCACTGTGTACCAGTATTAAATTGTTTGTTTAAAACGTGTAGTGTGTGTGTGTGTGTGTATATCTATCTATCTATCTATTGTGACAAAGTTCCGAGTCTGTATTTGTGGGTCCTGTGCTTCCTGGCAGATTTAGGGGCTTCAGAAACTCATCCAGGCCCCAGAGTGACCTCCCTTTCTCAGTAACTAATTAGGGGAGACAGAAAGGGGGGAGCCCGGGCCTGCTCTCTACTCCGGACTCCAGCCCAGGGACCCTAATAGTATCAGCTAAGATGGCTGACCTTTTAGGCACAAAACACAATACAATTCCCTGGGCTACTTCCCCACAGCAGTCTCCGCTTCTTCAAACTCCACTTCACCCTTACCTCAGGGCCTCCTTCCTTCTGGATGATATGTTGTCCACTCAGTCTCACCAACAGCATAACTTCCTTCCACAGCTCCTGACACCCACAGCCCACCTGACTAACTGGGAGGTTTTTATCTGGTTTCAGCCAGTCCCTGATTGGCTTCAGGTTTCCCAATTAGGCTAGCTGTTTCTACTCCTTTCTAGAAGCTTCTTGATTGGCCTGGAGTAGCCTTTGTTTGGCTATCCAGGGAACAGGGACCTACACATCCTGAGGCTGATATACCTGCCTTCCAGCACGCTCCTATACCCTTCTGGTCTGATTCCGTCACACTATCTATATCTATATCTATAATAGTCTTTGGTGGAAAAAAAAATCCCTGGAACCTAACCCTCCCGTTTACATTAATTGTTATGGGGAAATTGGATTTGTTTAACATTGCTTTGCTTAGTCACATTTTTCAGCACCATAACTACAGCGTTAAGTGAGGAGTTCCTGTACCTGTGGGGGGATAAAAAGGGAGAGCAGAATTTAAGATACATTTCTGAGAACAAAAGGGAGACTTTCACAGTGAATCAAGCAATTCACAGCAGACAGCACATGTGCCTTAGGTACAAGGTTGCATTTTGCCTTTTATATTGAGCACTTGCCAGTATGGTGAGACATCACCCACAGCTGGGGAACAGAATTCAGTTTCCACATAGCCATGATAAGCCAAAAGGTACGTGGGGTTGGCTTCATAACAAGTGGAAATGGTTTAAAACTGCAGCTCCCTCCTTTCCAATAGCAAGCAATGCCGGTTGGGTTGGCCATTTAAAAGGAGGGGCTGCGGTTATTGGGTGGATGTGTGGCAATTCTCTGGGAGGATTCCGTCACTCCTCCCCCCACTGCATGGCTGTTATCAGGGCTGATCCCATTTAGCCAAATGCAAACAGGCCAGCTTGAATGGGCTCCTTTGACTGTTCCCTTACAAAAATTCCCCTATTTCAACCAGGTGACCATGAGTGATATCACTCTCGTGAGGCTAACACAGAGTGATAAAGACCGAATGTTGCTTGAATGTGACCAAAACCCGGGACCATTTGCTGCCATGCTTTGTGCTGCAATGATTCCATATTTCTTGGCACGGTAAAGTGTCCTACCATGGATGATGAATAAAGCAGGGATTTGAGTTTTATTTGCAGTTTATTTTATATAAATAATCCCAGTCCACAAAGAGGGAACCAAGAAAAAGGCTGAAGTGAAGTTAATTTGATCAGTGCAAGAATGGAAACTGAGGCAGGCTGCATGTAGCATGACCCTCAGTCATGAGGGAGTACACGGGAGGCATCTAGACTGGTTTCAGAGTACTTGGAAAAAATTCTTTTGTTTATGGAAATGTCTCCCACTTCTTAAAAATGCCTGTGTAGAAACTCCACGCTACTTTTATTCATCTCTCCATAAGGAGGACTGGTGCTGCTGAGTGTTGATTGGTTAATATTAGTCGTAATTATCCTCTTTCATATACTCATCTTGGACTTGATAGTTTTCAAACTTCGGTTAAAATCAGGGCTCTAGTTCCATTCTGGGCTTCTTACTGTGAAGAGCTCCTTTTGAATGGAAACAATCACTAGGGTTGGAAGTTGGATTTTTTTTCTCCCTGAATTGTAGATTAATTCACTGTTTTACACTTTCCCTCCTGTAACTGTCACCAGAATTCTACTTCTGGCTCCCAGAATTCTGTGCATCTTGCTGGGCCATGCAGTGCCCAAGGTCCTCAGAATTTAACCTCTGAAAGCAAACCTCTCCTAAATCTGATTTATTAAGGCAGGTGGATTAGGTGTTTTTTATACATCTTTGAATTCAACAGAGCAATCAGTGTTTTAAAATTTACTCCAACCTGAGTAAAATAATGTCTACAGCAAATTCTGTGCCTTTGTAGATCACGAACTGTAATAGAAATATCTGAAATGAATATTGAAAGGCTGGTTGGATATGTATGTGGAACAAAGTGTAATCTGTGGTCTGAAACTTATGTTTGCAGTATTGCTGTAACCATGGTGGTCCCAGGATATGAACGAGACAAGGTAGGTGAAGCAATATTTTTTGTTGGACCCATTTCTGTTGGCAAAAGGGACTAGCTTTCGAGCTTCACAGAACTTTTCTTCAGATCACCTATTAGGCTTGAAAGCTTGTCCCTGTCACAAAAGAAGTGGGTCCAATAAAAGATATTACCTCACCTACCTTGTCATAAACTCAGTTTTTACAGTAGTACTCAACAGGCAAATCTGCATCAAATATTTTTCAGGTGAAACGCGAATGGCGGTAATTTCCGTAAGTAGCATTTGATTCAAAATCAGTCTTGATTCATAATCCTGTTACCTGAATACCAAGAATCACACACTGACTTACCACTTATGCTGAGTAGAAAGCTTTTCCTTATAGTATTTTATTATATTTTTAAAAAGGGAAAAATATTTGGATCAAATGGCTGGTATAATCAAATGGACAGCTTGGATACAGAATACAAATTCTGATTTATTACATTTGACTAACCTTCCCTTCGGTTCTCCTTTGGCAGGTTTGATAAAGGACGGATCTACACATTTATTGGTGAAGTGGTGGTTTCTGTGAACCCTTACAAAAACTTGAACATTTATGGTCGTGACATGATTGAGCAATACAAAGGACGGGAGTTATATGAGAGGCCCCCTCATCTCTTTGCAATTGCTGACGCTGCTTACAAGGCCATGAAGAGACAATCAAAAGATACCTGCATTGTAATATCAGGTAAGGTGGAAAAGCCTGAGGACTGTTTGACCTGCCTTGTGAAACTCAAGGAAGGAAGTAGAACAATTTGGCTAATGTTACGTTTGCTAAAGGGAGAATTTCACAATGTTCAAGACTTACGTTCCATATGATCCTGTGTCTATATCATTCAAATACAATTGTCTAATTCAAGAATTTGTAGATTAAACTAATTATTGATCCATATTATACTCATGAGGGTATTCGGCTCCAAAAAATTAAAAGTTCTTTGCCAAAAAGAAAAATTCTGCATGCAATATTTTAAAATTATGCAAATTTTATTTGTCAATAAATACATGTAGAGGTTCTGGCATGGCAGTGGGGAGCACAGGCCACTGGCTGTCTGGAGGTGAGGCTACACCTGACCCAAATACAGCGCAAGGGCTGGATCTGCCCCAGAAACACTCTGAGACCTTGCCCTTCTCCACCAAGCTCACCAGATGTGGGCAGACAGGCTCAGCCTGGCAGGATTCAAGTGTGGAGGGTCTTAGTATGGGGGGAATCCATGTGTGGGGTCAGAGGGTTTTGAGTGGGTCAGTCTGGGTGTAAGTGGCTCAATGGGGGGTCTGAGTGCAGGAGGGATGTGGATACGTAGGGGCTTGTTGGGAGGGTTCTGAATGCAGGGGCAGTGGACTCTGCAGGGGGTTCAGGTTAAGGTGTTTTAGGGTTCCATGGGGAGGATCTGGGTGTGGGGGTCTCAGCAGGGCTGATCTGAGTTCAGGGGTAGGGGTCCGGATGCATGGGAAGCGAAATAATCTGTGAATTCTGCACATGCACAGTGCCACAGAATGTCCCCAGGAGTAATGGCATTGTGTGGTGGTAACTTGAATATGAGTCCCTTCCTTGTTACGCCCACAGTCGAGTTGAAGAATGGTTTTGGAAAAAAGCCCGTAGCAGTCAGTCCTATCTGTTTGTTTGTTTGAGTACGGTCTCTTCCACCTTAGATGACTTTGGTTACTGTTTGTCTTCTGTTTTGCTGGCCAAAGCTAATTGCTTGCCATGACTCTGAATGGTGAGGGAGATGCTGAGAGTGAACTATTGCCATTCAGATCCTGGCACATAGCTTCCATAGTATCCCTGTGCGCTAGCAGCCTGCCGAGCTGGAGACCCAAGATAGCTGCTGAACAGTAGTCTCTTGTATTACAGTTCACAGCATTGCTGCCAGCAAGCCACTGCATGCCAGCCTTTCCCCTCTAACAATATCCCTTTTGAGCCTCTGCCTGTGAAATCTTTTTAAGTTAGCATAGTAATCGCAGCCAGGCAAGGTTACACTGGTATTAAAAACACCTCATATCTTAAATAAAAAAGAAAAGGTGCAGATGCCATTGAAACAGAATAACATGATTGTATTAATCAATGACCTACAGTATCTGGATTTTTTATTTTATTTTTTTAATTCTCTTCTTGGCTTATGGTGGTACTTTGCTGTTTGTGTCGTCAGGTGAGAGTGGGGCTGGGAAAACTGAGGCCAGTAAGTACATTATGCAGTACATAGCAGCCATCACCAACCCCAGTCAGAGAGCGGAGGTTGAAAGGTAAGGGCTTCACAGAAACTTATGGGGTGGGAGGGAGAATAGCCTCGTGGTACCATGGTACTGGGAACTCTTGATATACCTATCTTCTTTTCTTCTACTTTTATAATTGCATGAAGTTTTCATATCAATTCATCCTTTCCTGCAGGTAAAGTTTTGACTTAGGGAAAATTTTGAAACATGGATAAATTGTTAACAGCTAATTGGCTAGCAGTGTTGGGAGTATAACTCAAGCCTTTGCACTTCTGAATTGTAAACAATGTCTGAAATTCAGTTTCTGCTGAGGTATCAGACTTCATGGAACTAAACATACTTGTACATTCAGTTCATGACAAATGGGATGTTGAACAGAAGAAATACATTCTAATTTTAGGCCAGTATTTCATGTTCTTGAATTTCTAAATATGCCCATCAGGTATACACAGTAAAATTATAAAAGTCTTTAAATAAATGAGCGTGGCATACTGACAAAGAAAATTGAACTCCCACCTTGGAACTAACTCTTGAACAACTTGCCCACCATGCAAAAAACGGAGAGATTAGATGAGTATTTCAGGGGGTAGACTCAAATTTAAACAGACTGAGGATGTAAATTTTACAACCAAAGGCTTTCCAATGAAAATGCTCACTCTCCAGCTCCCCATTCATGTCTAGGGATTGTAAGCAAAAGTTCCTAGCTGATTTTCCAGAATACCGCCTATGCATATTATCTGTCTAAAGTAGATTCCTGGTTACAGGGAATAAATTGTGTATTACAATATGTTTGAATGCAGCTAAATTTAAATTTATACATCTAGAATCAAAGAATTTAGGCCATACTTAAAGGATGGAGAACTCTACCCTGGTAAGCAATGATTCTGGAAAAGATTTTGGGGTCATAGTGGATAATCAACTGAACATAAGATTCCAGTGTAATGCTGTGGCCAAAAAAGATAACACAATCCTGGGGCCCATAAATATGGGAATATCAAGTAGGAGGAGAGAGGTTATTTTGCTTGGTGCTGATATGACAACTGCTGGAATATTGTGGTCAGTTCTGGTGTCCACAATTCAAGAATGTTGGAAAAATTGGAGAGGGTTCAGAGAAGAATAGGGTGACCATATAGCAAGTGTGAAAAATCAGGGCAGGGGGTTGGGGGTAATGAGAGCCTATATAAGAAAAAGCTCCAAATATCAGGACTGTCCCTGTAAAATTGGGACATGCCCAATTAAATGCCCAATACTGTGGCATTTAATTTCAGGAAGGGGCACTATGAAAAAATGAGGGGGTTAGTTAAATGGAAATTAATAGGTAAACTGACTAAAGTGAAATCCCTGCAAGCTGCATGGACACTTTTCAAAGACACCATAATAGAGGCCCAACTGAAATGTGTACCCCAAATTAAAAAACAAAGTCAAAGAACTAAAAAAGAGCCACTGTGGCTTAAAAACCATGTAAAAGAAGCAGTGAGAGATAAAAAGACATCTTTTAAAAAGTGGAAGTCAAATCCTACTGAGGTAAGTAGAGAGGAGCATAAACGCTGCCAAATTAAGTGTAAAAATGTAATAAGAAAAGCCAAAATGGAATTTGAAGAACAGCTAGCCAGAAACTCAAAAGGTAATAATAAAATGTTTTTTAAATACATCAGAAGCAGGAAGCCTGCTAAACAATCAGTGGGCCCCTGGATGATAGAGATACAAAAGGAGCATTAAAGATGATAAAGTCATTGCGGGGAAACTAAATGAATTCTTTGCTTCGGTCTTCATGGCTGAGGATGTTAGGGAGATTCCCCAACCTGAGCTGTCTTTTGTAGGTGACAAATCTGAGGAATTGTCACAGATTGAAGTGTCACTAGAGGAGGTCTTGGAACTAATTGATAAACTTAACTGTAACAAGTCACCGGGACCAGATGGCATTCACCCAAGAGTTCTGAAAGAACTCAAATGTGAAATTGCGGAACTATTAACTAGGGTTTGTAACCTGTCCTTTAAATTGGCTTCTGTACCCAATGACTGGAAGATAGCTAATATAACACCAATATTTAAAAAGGTCTCTAGAGGTGATCCCGGCAACTACAGACCGGTGAGTCTAACGTCCGTACCGGGCAAATTAGTTGAAACAATAGTAAAGAATAAAATTGTCAGGCACATAGAAGAACATAAATTGTTGGGCAAAAGTCAGCATGGTTTCTGTAAAGGGAAAGCATGTCTTACTAATCTCTTAGAGTTCTTTGAAGGGCTCAACAAACATGTGGACAAGGGGGATCCAGTGGACGTAGTGTACTTAGATTTCCAGAAAGCCTTTGACAAGGTCCCTCACCAAAGGCTCTTACGTAAATTAAGTTGCCATGGGATAAGAGGGAATATCCTTTCATGGATTGAGAACTGGTTAAAAGACAGGGAACAAAGGGTAGGAATAAATGGTAAATTTTCAGAATGGAGGGGGTAACTAGTGGTGTTCCCCAAGGGTCAGTCCTAGGACCAATCCTATTCAACTTATTCATCAATGATTTGGAGGAAGGGGTAAACAATGAGGTGGCAAAGTTTGCAGATGATACTAAACTGCTCAAAATAGTTAAGACCCAAGCAGACTGTGAAGAACTTCAAAAAGATCTCACAAAACTAAGTGATTGGGCAACAAAATGGCAAATGAAATTTAATGTGGATAAATGTAAAGCAATGCACTTTGGAAAAAATAACCCCAACTATATGCACAATATGATAGAGGCTAATTTAGCTACAACTGCTCAGGAAAAAGATCTTGGAGTCATCGTGGATAGTTCTCTGAAGATGTCCATGCAGTGTGCAGCGGCAGTCAAAAAAGCAAACAGGATGTTAGGAATCATTAAAAAAGGGATAGAAAATAAGACGGAGAATATCTTATTGCCCTTATACAAATCCATGGTGCGCCCACATCTTGAATACTGTGTACAAATGTGGTCTCCTCATCTCAAAAAGGATATACTGGCATTGGAAAAGGTTCAGAGAAGGGCAACTAAAATGATTAGGGGATTGGAACGGGTCCCATATGAGGAGAGATTAAAGAGGCTAGGACTTTTTAGCTTGGAAAAGAGGAGACTAAGGGGGGATATGATAGAGGTATATAAAATTATGAGTGGCGTGGAGAACGTGAATAAGGAAAAGTTATTTACTTGTTCCCATAATAGAAGAACTAGGGGCCACCCATTGAAATTAGTGGGCAGCAGGTTTAAAACAAATAAAAGGAAGTTCTTCTTCACACAGCGCACAGTCAACCTGTGGAACTCCCTGCCTGAGGAGGCTGTGAAGACTAGGACTATAACAGGGTTTAAAAGAGAACGGGATAAATTCATGGAGGCTAAGTCCACTAATGGCTATTAGCCAGGCTGAGTAAGGAATGGTGTCCCTAGCCTCTGTTTGTCAGAGGAGGGGTGATGGATGGCAGGAGAGAGATCACTTGATCTTTACCTGTTAGGTTCACTCACTCCGTGGCACCTGGTATTGGCCACTGTCGGTAGACAGGATACTGGGCTAGATGGACCTTTGGTCTGACCCAGTACGGCTGTTCTTATGGGCATCTGGTCACCCTAAAGAGCCACAAGAATGACTGAAGGGTTAGAAAACCTGCCTTACAGAGATGGATTGAGCTCTTTGTAAAATACAGCTGGCTGTATTTTAAAGAAGCCTTATTGAGGGTTCAGGAACAAAGCATCCCGAATGCATAAAGAATAGCAAATATGGAAGGATACCAGCTTGGCTTAACAGTGAAATCTTCAGTGAGCTTAAACTGAAAAAGGAAGCTTAGAAGAAGTGGAAATTTGGACAAATGACTAGGAAAGAGTATCAAAATATTGCTAGAGCATGCAGGGCTGTAATAAGGAAGGCCAAAGCACAATTGGAGTTGCAGCTAGCAAGGGATATGAAGGGTAACAAGAAGAGTTTCTACATGTATGTTAGCAACAAGAAGGTAGTCATGAAAAGTGTGGGACCCTTACTGATTGGGAAGGCAACGTAGTGACAGATGATGTGGAAAAAGCTGAAATACTCAATGCTTTTTTTTGCCTCAGTCTTCACAGACAAGACTAGCTCCAGACTGCTGCACTGGGCAGCACTGTGTGGAGAGGAAATGACCTGTCCTCAGTGGTGAAAGAACAGGTTAAGAACTATTTAGAAAAGCTGGATGTGCAGAAGTACATGGGTGTGGATCTATGCGTCCGAGGGTGCTTAGGAAGTTGGCTGATCTGATTGCAGAGCCATTGGCCATTATCTTTGAAAATTCATGGCCATCGGGGGCGGTCCCGGATGATTGGAAAAAGGCAAATATAGTGCCCATCTTTAGAAAAGGGAAGAAAGAGAACTTGGAGAACTACAGCCTCACTTCAATCCCTGGTAAAATCATGGAGTAAGTCCTCAAATAATCCATTTTGAAGCACTTGGAGGAGAGGAAGGTGATCAGGAACAGTCAACATGGCAAGTTACTAAGGGCAAGTCATGCCTGACCAACCTGATTGCCTTGTATGATGAGATAACTGGCTCTGTGTATATGAGGAAAGCAGTGGATGTGATATATCTTGACTTTAGCAGAGCTTTTGATAGAGTCTCCCACAGTATTCTTGCCAGCAAGTTAAAGAAGCATGGATTGGATGAATGAACTATAAGGTGGATAGAAAGCTGGCTAGATTGTCAGGCTCAACAGAAAGAGGTCAATGTCTAGTTGACAGCCGGTATCCAGGGAGTACCCCAAGGGTCGGTCCTGGGGCCGGTTTTGTTCAACATCTTTATCAGTGATCTGGATGATGGGATTAATTGTATCCTCAGCAAGTTCGCAGATAACAGTAAACTGCAGGGAGAGGTAGATATGCTGGAGGGTAGGGAGAGGGTCCAGAGTGATTTAGACAAATTGGAGGATTGGGCCAGAAGAAATCTGATGAGGTTCATCAAAGACAAGTGCAGAGTCCTGCACTTAGGACAGAAGAATTCCATGCACCGCTACAGACTGGGGACCGAATGGCTAAGCAGCAGTTCTGCAGAAAAGGACCTAGAGATTACAGTGGGTGAGAAGCTGGATATGAATCGACAGTGTGCCCTTGTTGTCAAGAAGGCCAAAGGCATATTGGGCTGTATTAGTAGGACCAATTCCCCTCTATTGTTCCCCTCTATTAGGCACTGGTGAGGCCACACCTGGAGTGTTGTCTAGTTTTGGCCCTCCCATCCCACCAAAGAGATGTGCACAAATTGGAAAGCGTCCAGTGGAGGGCAATGAAAATTATTAGGGGGCTGGGGCACATGACTTACGAGGAGAGGCTAAGGGAACTGGTGTTATTTAGTCTGCAGAAGAGAAGAGCGAGCGGGCATTTGATAGTAGTTTTCAACTACCTGTTGGGGCGTTCCAAAGAGGATGGAGTTCGGCTGTTCTCAGTGGTGGCAGATGATAGAACAAGGAGTAATGGTCTCAAGTTGCAGTGCGGGAGATCAAGGCTGGCTGGAATGGGTTACCTAGGGAGGTGATGGAATCTCCATCCTTAGAGGTTTTTAAGGTCTGGCTTGACAAAGTCTTGGCTAGGATGATTTAGTTGGTGTTGGTCCTGCTTTGAGCAGGGGATTGGAGTAGATGACCTCCTGAGGTCTCTGCCAACTCTAATATTCTGTTCTATGATTCTTTGAATTTAATTAGTTTAACAAAGAGAATACTAAGGGGCAACTCGATTACAGTGTATAGGTATCTATTTAGGGAAAAAATATTCAATAGTGGACTATGCAATTTATCAGAGAGAGGTACAACAAGATCCAAAGGATAGAAGTTGAAGCTAGATAAATTCAGACTAGAAATAAGATGTAAATTCTTAACGGTGAGTGTAATTAACCATTGGAAAAATTTACCAAGAGTCCTGGTCTATTTTCTATCCTTGACAAATTTGAATCAAGATTGGATGTTTTTTCTAAAGATCTGCTTTAAGAATTATTTTGGAAAAGTTTTCTGGCCTGTGTTATACAGGAGGTCAGACTAGATGATCACAGTGCTCTTTGGGAATTTGTGAATCAGGACACATTTGAATTTTGTAGAATACAACCTTGCTATTACTAAAGCCTTATGAAAAGCATGATTTATATCTGGATAAAGATTGCACTAGATATCTAGGAACACACTACCTACACTTGTGCTGTTCCTTTGCCTTTTCTGCTTATCTGTACTAGAGTGAAGAACATGTTGTTGAAATCCAACTGTGTGTTAGAGGCCTTCGGCAATGCTAAAACCAACCGTAATGACAACTCCAGCAGATTTGGAAAATACATGGATATCAACTTTGATTTCAAAGGAGACCCAATAGGTGGACATATCAATAACTACTTACTAGAAAAGGTAAACTGAGTTTGATTGTAAAGTACTAGGCTGTCTTCCCATGTATGATTATTGGTAAAACATAGTATTTGCCATTTTAAATATGTCTCTTGAACTCACTTCAAATAGTTCATTGAATATCCGTCATAGGATGACTGTCACTTAAGATCTAGACCTTAATTTTTTCCCCCAGAATCAATAAAAATATGGTAGCTAAAATTAAGAAACTGTCAAAGCCCTGCAATTAAATTATTACAACACAAATACCTTGCAATTGTTTTCAGAGTCATTCCATCATAGAACTCGGGGGGATAAATAAAAAGGTTTCAGAATGTTTTGTCTGTGCTTTGTACCCAGAATAAAATGTTAAATTAATCTCACGTATAAAATTGCTTCCCACAGAAATTCTTGCACTGAAATCTCACTGGTCAAGCATAAGTTATGAAAATTTCTGTGCGTCTGTGAGCGATGGAGGTGTGGTTTTAGAAATATTGCATTGAACTGATGCCATAGCTTTACATGATCATCTGTTAACTTTTATTACATATTCCAGGAGAGTGATGGAAACAATGTCTTTCATGTCATTTTAGACTGTACAGATTTGACAGCATCTGGCAACATTTTTAAACTTCTGTCTTTATTGCTCTGAAACCTAGTTCCAGAATAAACATTTTGTTGTGTTTAGTATTTAATATGTACTGCTTTGACCCTAGTGACACGCTAAGGGAAAATTGTTTGCAACTGCCATGGCTTTAAATCACAAGGCTTTTTATAACATGTGTTTGGCTGCACTATGCTAAGTTCCTGTTTGTGTTTTAAAAAAACAAAAACAACAACAACAACAACAAAACGTTATTGTGAGGGTTTAATGTTAGCCCAGTTGGCTGATGAGGGCAGGCAATGATTTTCCATTGCTGCATATAGAGGTTTGATCTTAAGTCAGCTAACCTTGCATGATCATACAAATGATCATATTTATAACAGTCACCTCACTAATTCTCATTGACTTTTTCTAATTTTCTATCCTGGTAATTCTCACAGGAAATCTAGTTTCACTCTACTTTTCAGCAAAGATTTAATAGCAGATGATGGCTCTGTAGTGAGCTTATATTACTAAGACTTTATTGTTACAAAATATTCTATGCTTCACCAGCTAGTTAAGGGTTTAAACAAAACTACATTATGCTATTTAAAGGCTTTGTCTACACTATGGGGGAGATGGATCTAAATTATGCAACTTCAGCTATGTGAATAACATAGCTGAAATTGACATACTTAGATCTACTTACTGTGGGATGCTATGTGATGTCATAGAATATCAGGGTTAGAAGGGACCTCAGAAGATCATCTAGTCCAACCCCCTGCTCAAAGCAGGACCAATCCCCCAATTAAATTATCCAACTGATTTTTACCCCATATCCATAAATGGCCCCCTCAAGGATTGAGCTCACAACTCTCGGTTTAGCAGGCTAATGTTCAAACCACTGAGCTATCCCTGTCAACTCCCCTTGCTCGCTTGTCAGCTCCCCTTGTGCTTCTCATTCAGGTGGAGTACAGGAGTCCACAGGAGAGCGATCTGTGGTCGATTTAGCGGGTCTTCACTAGACCCACTAAATCGAACACTGATGCATCAATCGCCCTGTGTCCAGCCCTTGGTAAGTGTAGACAAAGCCAAAGTATATGTTTTGTCATGTGGTATCAGTGACTCCTGGCTTTACTTACTCTTTAATTTGCAAAATTCTATTGTTGGCAATGGTTCTGAGTCACTATTGTGAATGTGAAGTTCCACGGTAGTTAACAAGAATTTCCCTAAATCTTACACTGGTCTGGGACTGAGATTCAGTGAAGATCTGAATGCCTCTTGCTCCTGCCAACATTGGTCTTGGATTGAAAGTGAAGCATAACGTGCCATTGCTTTACCTGTTCTGGTGTGTTAGCAGAAGAGTTTACCACAAGAGTTCCCTAACCGTAGACCCTGGAGCACTTACGGCAGGTGGTCATGTGGTGCTGTGTCCTGTTTCCTCTTAGATGCTCAAAATAATTTTTTATGTGAGTTTTGCACGTAAGCAGTTACCATGGTCACCACAGGGGGGGGGAGTCATCTTTAAAAATATCCTATCTGTGTAATTGAATGATCTGTGTATGATGGGGCTGTACACTCCATGGGACAGGGACTGCTTTGTGTCATACATAGCTAGTACATTTGTAGGGTGGTAAAAAGTGCTAGAAGGATTTTGGTAATGATAGTGAATGATTGCACTGGCAGACTAAGGTAAGATATTTAAGAGGCACACACTGCTAGTGCCTAACAATACATGTCTCTGTATCTTTCCCCCTCACAGTCCCGAGTGATTGTGCAGCAGCCAGGAGAACGAAGCTTTCACTCTTTTTATCAGGTTAGTGTTTGCCTACTCAAACACGTGGAAATTAGCTGACTCATTCCTCTGCTCACAGGACATACAGGCAAAGCAATTAACACATTCACTCTTGCATGCATTTTGTAAAGGGATGCTCTGTGTTATCACACTCTGGGCCAGTTTTCTGCTTTTAACATTCCTAGGTTGGCTGAAGATGCCTAATTTTGGAGAGGAGCCCATGGAAAGGTGAAATATTCCTCCTCATCTTCCTATTTATGAACACATTTGTAAACTTATTAAGAAAACGAGGAGTACTTGTGGCACCTTAGAGACTAACCAATTTATTTCATCATAAGCTTTTGTGGGCTATAGCCCACTTCATCAGATGCATAGAATGGAACACACAGAAGTAAGATGCATTTATGTACACAGAAAGCAGGAAAAGTTGTAAATTACCATACCAATTCCAATCTGAAATAGATTCAATTAGTGTAATGACTAAGCCATTCACAGTCCTTGTTTAACCCCTGGTTGATAGTGGCCAACTCTGTCCACATATCAATTCAACTGACACCAACATAGGACCTAATCACGTCAGCCACACCACCTGAGACTCATTCACCTGCACATCTACAAATGTGATATATGGCATTATGTGCCAGCAATGCCCCTCTGCCATGTACATTGGCCAAACTGGAGAGTCTCTACACAAAAGAATAAATGGACACAAATCTGACGTCAGGAATCATTACATTCAAAAACCAGTAGGAGAACACTTCAGTCTCCCTGGCCATTCTATTAAAGACTTGAAGGTGTCAATTTTAAAACCGAAAAACTTCCAAACTGGAATTAGATTACAAATTGGACACTATCAACCAAGGGTTAAACAAGGACTGTGAATGGCTTAGTCATTACATTAATTGAATCTATTTCCCTAGTTAAGTTTCCTTCATACCTTCTTGTTAACTGTAGGACACTAATCCACTTGATTATCACTGCAAAAGGTTTTTTTCTCCTGCTGATAATGGCTCTTCCAAATTAAAAGCCTCTTAGAATTAGTATGGTAATTTCCACCTTTCTATGTATTTTTGTTTTTGGTGTGTATATTCATCTTACTTCTGTGTGTTCCATTCTATGCATCCGATGAAGTGGGCTATAGCCCACGAAAGATTATGCTGAAATAAATTGATTAGTCTCTAAGGTGCCACAAATATTCCTCTTTTTTTTTTTTTTTTTTTTTTATGGATACAGACTAACACAGCTGCTAATCTTAACCCTGTAAACTGAGTACTTCTGAGCATAAAATACTATACCTGGACTTTGGATTAGTACTTCACTAGCAGTACAACTAATGTCCTCTTTTCTCATGATGCCTCTGTAATTTGGATGGAGCTAGTTTTATGACACTGAGTATATTCATATTTTTACTTCAGTGCCTTCAGTATTGTTTGTGGGTAGGCTGATGCCTCTGGGGAAGGAGATGCCCCTCATCATACCTCTTTGTAAAGAAAATGATCAACAAACGTGCTTTACCTTTTTCGGCACAGTTGCTGATATTTGCCACCATGATATATACAGCACTTTATTTCCAACATGTGGCAATTTGAAGATGTTTCTGTTGGGGAAATTACATGTGTTTGGTTCTGCATGCTTTCATGAAGATATCTGTATGATGTGCCAAGGTTTTGACTTGTTTTCAGGATTGTTGCTTTAACAGCCTGAAAGGCAGCCACCTGGAAAGTGTGTTTAGCTGGTGGAGACTGTGTATATCATAGCCACAATGCTTATACAGCCTTTTCCTGTGGCTGGAAAATTTACTGCATGATGTTTACTGGCTTCAGGTGCCAAGGCTCTTTGCATGATAGTAATGGAAATAGAAAGTTGTGCTCATGCCTCACTGTCCATGAGCAAGAGGATCAGAATTTATTCAATGTAGCAATAAATGAGTAACTTGCGATGTTACACCAACTATGAATGTATCGGAGGGTGTTTGGTTTTTTGATTGATCGTTTTTTAAAATACTATTTGCACAGCTTCTCCAGGGAGGTTCTGATCAGATACTACGCTCTCTGCACCTTCAGAAAAACTTCTCTGCATACAACTACATCCGGGCCGGAGGACAGTTAAAGGTGAGGGTGCAGTCAATTCGTTTCAGGTAACTTGTTATAAAGTTGTAAATGAATCTGGAAGCGGTACGTTGACTTCAGCTGTACATCCTTGGTCATAACTGTGGGAAGATCTCGTAAGAGAAATGAAAAATTCCAGCCACAATCTAAAAGACTGGGCAACTCCCAGGCTGTTACCCCCAGCTGCTGTGGTGGGTTGCTGTGCCTTGTTGCTGCTTCCTCCCGGCAGCAGCTGCCAGTCTGAGGAGAGGGCAAACAGCCTGGTGTGGAGTACAGGCAGGCAGTAAATGGGGTCTCAGAATCAATCTCAACAGGTCATGGTATAAGTGTCTTCACGTAAATTGGTTTCATATAGGCATGTGGGACTTTGGTTGTTGATAGCAGACCCCCAAACAAATTGGTTCCTGATGCAGGCACCATTATGATCTATTTTCTCTCTCATGCTGTTCATGGAATCTCCTTTAGATCAGTGATACAATCCAATCTTCTTCAGATGCCTGCACGTGTCCATTCCACTTCAGGCTTGTGCATGCCCAGTGCACTGCTGGTGGAGATTTTTCACTCATCAGTACCCATTAGGGCCGTGCATTCGCCATCTGCTGCTGTGTGCTGCTGCACTATGTTATAAAGGGTAGAGCCACACCCAGTCCCCTTCAGTTCCTGCTTATTGCCCATGACAGTTATTGGAGCGTGCTATGGTGCTGCTGCAAATTGTCTTCATTTTGCATTTGTATATATTCGGTACTCGTTAGTTGTTTCTGTTAGGATAATGTAGCATTGTTTCCTTTATTGGTGTACTTTTTTGGTACTCTTTGATTCCTGCTGTGTGGGTTCTGGTACCTGGTGGTGGAGGCGTGCGTCAGTCTCCAGGTTTCAAGCCCTGTGATGCGTGCAAGAAACCAATGCTGATTAGCAACCTGCACTTCAAGTGCCTAGAAGAAGCTCATGACAGAGATGGTGCCAGATCTACAGGGACTTAAAACCCAGAACTAAAAAGAAAGAGAGGTCATACTAAAACACCTTCTGATGGAGGCAGCCCTGCACCCATACTCTCAGAGCCTCCCCATTCGGAGTGTGTATGGAGCACGTCTGCTTCAGTTAAGAGTGCTCCTCCTGTTTTGAGAGACTCTTGATGCCAGTCTCCTTCTGTACCGAGGAGACACACAGAAGATGGCACTGAAGGACTTGGTATCTGGGAGATCAAGGTCCCTGACACCAAAGTCCAGCAAATGTGCTGGTGAGGAGGATAGTCGGCAATTGGGGCTGAAGCATTCCCTGGTGCAGATAACTGCTCTGGCAGGTTTGACTTGGCACTGGTACTGGTCCCTAAGGCAGCACTATCTGTGTCAGTGGTGCGGTCTTCCTTGGCTTAGCAGTAGCAAGAGACAGTACCATTTGAAACATACGTTGTGGAATGTAACCTTTTGAGTCTCTCGATACTGTGAGCACTGCACTACTTCCTTGTACATTACTGTCAAGAGGCAAACTGCAGTGATCTCACGAATGCCCTTTTCTCCAGACTACTGACACCAATCCCTGGCACTGACAGGACTAGCTCCTCTTTGGTTGGATGAATCCAGTTCATCCTCTGCGTTGAAAGTTGGCTTGTACGTGTCACAGCTGTGTCACATTAGTCACCACCTCGAAACCCAGCAGAAGCTCTGGCTTGGCTGACTGAGAAGGAATTGAGCTCCAGCATCATACCAATGGCCATTTTGTAACTCTTGGAGGTTTCTACCTGCCTCAAAGTTCTTCTTTGAGCGATTGCTCACATCCATTCCAATAGGTGTGCGTGTGTGCCACATGCACAGTTGCCGGAAGCTTTTCCCTGGCAGTACCCATTGAGTTGGCAGTGGGGACCCCTGGAGTGGCGCATTTATGGCAGTGCATATATACCCCTGCTGATCTGCTGCCTGCTGAGTTCCTTCTTGCCGCCCAGGATGCTCGTTGGAACAGCTCAGTGTTTGCTTTGCAAGTCTCTTAGCCTAGTGGTTTTTCTTGTTCTTGTGTAAATAGTTTTATCCTGTTGTAAATAGTTGTAGTTACAGTTAGTTATCGGGGGTAAGAAAACAGAACCTTACAGACAGCACTGCCTGTGGGAGTTCTGCATCACACGTTCCATACACATGCAGGCATCACACCTGCCAGGGCGCAGAACGAGCTGGCAGACCGCCTCAGCCATTCGTTTCATGGCCACGAGTTGTCCCTCGGATCGGACATAGCCTAATCAATTTTCCACAGGTGGGAGTTTCCCCACATGGACCTGTTCACCACACGGGGCAACAGGAAGTGCCAGAGATTCTGCTCCTTCCTAAACCACAGCCCAGGCTCGCCCGCAGGCGTCTTTCACATCTCTTGGACAGGTCACCTGATGTATGCATTCCCACCATTTCCCCTCATACACAGAGTGCTCCTTAAGGCCCATCAGGACAGGGCTTCCTTGAAACTCATAGCACCAGCATGGCCCCACCAGCACAGTTCACCGGGTTGCTGAACCTCTCAGTGGTCAGATCAATAGTGCTTCCCCTCTGCCCATCCTTAATCTCACAGGATCACGGCCATCTGCCACACCCCAACCTGGAGTCCCTCCATTTCGCAGCATGGAAGCTCCACGGTTGAACCCTCGGGAACTACAGTGCTTGCATTCGGTCAGGGAAGTCCTGCTGGGAAGTAGAAAACCCTCCACTTGAGCCCCGTATCTGGCCAAGTGGAAGCGTTTCTCCATCAGGTCTTGACAAAGGGGAACTGAGCCACAAGCAGCCCCAGTCTTTTTCATCCTGGATTACCTCCTGGACCTCAAGTGGCAAGGGCTGGCATTATCATCCCTAAGGGTACACTTGGTGGCCATTTCAGCCTTCCACCCAAGAACGGTGCGGGGATCAGTGTTCAGCAATCCCATGGTGGCTAGGTTTCTTAAAGGCCTTCACAGACTCTCTCCTTTTGTATGTCAGCCCGTCCCTCCCTGGGACTTGAACCTGGTCCTCTCTTCACTCATGAGGCTACCCTTTGAGCCTATGGCTACTTACCCTCTCTCCTTTCCTGGAAGGTGGCTTTCCTAGTAGCTAGGAGGGTATCCGAGCTCAGAGTGCTGACCTCCAAAACGCAGTTTTTTACAACACAAGGTGCAGCTAGCCCCCACCTGCGTTTCTGCCCAAGGTAGTCTCAGTTTCATGTGAACCAGGACATATTCTTACCCGTGTTCTTCCCTGAACCCCATGCTACTAGCAGGGAGTGTATGTTCTGTACCTTGGAGGTCAGAAGGGCCTTAGCCTTCTACGTTGAACACACAAAGCCGTTTCGGAAACCACCAAAGCTCTTTATTGTAGTTGCAGAAAGAATGAGGGGGTTTCCTATATCGACACTGCGAATCTCATCATGGATCACGTCCTGTATCAGGACTTGCTATGACCTGGAGAAAATTTCAGCTCCGCCTATTACAGTGCATTCTACCAGAGTGCAAGCGATGTCATCGGTTTTCCTGGCATGGGTCCCTATTCTGGACATCTTCAAGGCCACTACTTGGTCTTCAGTCCACACTTTTATCTCCCGTTACCCAGCAGGATGCTGGTTTTGGTTTAGCAGTACTGCACTCATCACTTAGGTGAGCTCTGACCCTCCCCCGGGGTAACTGCTTGGAAATCATCTATTGGAATGCACGTGAGCAATCACTCAAAGAAGATAGAACGGTTACTCAGCTCTTGTAACTGTTGTTCTTGGAGATGTGTTGCTCATGTGCATTCCAAATCCCACTCACCTCCCCACTGTCAGAGTAATCTGGCAAGAAGGAACTGAGCAGGTGGCATATATGCTCTGCCATAAAGGCGCCATTCGAGAGGTCCCCACTGCCAACCTGAGGGTACCTACCGCTAGGGAAAAGCTTCCGGCAATCGTGCATGCGGTGTGCGCGCACACCTATTGGAAAGGACATGAGCAATACATCTCAAAGAACAATAGTTATGAGAGGTGACTAACTGTTTTGTCTCCACACCCCTCCTGTTCTTCTAGAAGACATCCAGATCCTTCCTGTCAAGAGTAGCAGGAAGCAGGTACCAGGCTCAGAACTGAACATGGGCATTCTGCTTTGGTGCCTCCCTTCTGTCCCCCAATAATTGGGGCAAGCTACACTTTAGCTGGTCCTGTAATGGTCCTCATTGCCTGAGCAGATGGTAGTATTGAAGGATTCTTTACTTCCACTGGACAATTACACTGTCCACTAAGACCTGCTAAAGAGGGTGACTTTTGCCTTAAATATTCACATGGAAATGGTTCTAGAGGGGTTCCACAGATGCCAAGATATTGAACTATCTGAGAACTTCTCAACTGGCATTTCCAATTAATGAGGCTATTCTGGTGCCCACTAAAATGCTGTGGCAAACTCTATGTACCCTCCCTCCCAGAGTGCCAAGGCCAGAAAGCATCTACCCCAAAATCAAAAGGATGTAAAAAAAAGCTCAATCCCTTTGGCAGGAAACTTTATTCAACAGCTGAGCTACAGTTCAGGATTGTTAATCAGCAGGCACTGCTGATCATTGATTTTAACCTTAAGGACAATATTTTAAAATTAATGGATGCGAGACAGGTGTTTCTTGCTATGGTGGATGAGGGAAAGTTGGCAGCTATCACTTTACTTCTGGCTGGTTTGGATGCTGGAGCTAGAGCCATAGCATTGGCTATAATGATGCACAGATATTTGCAGCTCCAGTAACTGGCCTTCCTCAGGAAGTCCAACACACTATCCAAGCTTTTCCTTACAAGGGTGTCACTTTTCTCGGAACAGACCAACAATAGGCTGCATAGACTTAAAGGTTCTAGGGGTGGCTCAAGTTACTGGGCATTTATACACATTCCCAAAGAAGAAGCAGTACTGTTCTCAGCAGCTGCATTGGTATGCACTGCAATAAAGACCAAGCTAGAAAGAAAGGCAAAAGTTGTAGGAGGGGCCCACCTCCACCTATTTCTTGCACAGCAGCCAGACAGCCCAGGAATTTTAAGTAGTTTTTTGTATGTGTGTGTTGAGGACAGACTGCCAGTCTTCAATTTGGCAGCTTCTCATACCCTGATGTTTTCTAATAGGTTGTCCTACTTGCTAAGTGCTTGGACCTGCATTACTACAGACCAGTAGGGCCTAAGAATTTCCACCCTCCTTCCCAATTCCTTTTCAGTGACCATTCTCACAATGGGGGGTGGGGTTCATTCTCTCCTGCTGGAAGCCCTAGAGGAGGTTCCTCCATTTCACAGAGGGATGAGGTTTTATTCTTGCTACTTCCTTATCCCCAAAGTGAAAGGAGGTTTCAGACCTATGTCAGACTTGCAGCAGCTCAGCAAACACCTAAAGAAAATAATGTTTCTCAGGATCACACTGGCTTCCATTATATCCTCCCTGGATCCTGGTGACTGGTATATTGACCTCGACTTAAAGGACACACATTTCTGTGTGGTAATACATCAAAGCCACGGGAAATTCCCCAGGTTTTTGGACAACCAATGCCACTACCAGTTACGGTCCTGCCATTTGGCTTGTGTGCAGCACTGAATGTTCAGAAACTGCATCACGGTGGTGCCGCTTTCCTGAGGAAATCAGGAGTTCAAATATTTCTCTACGTGGACAACTGGTTAGTGAGAGGCAGGTCCATGGGTTAAGTTCTGTCCAGCGTGGCTGTGATCCAATCTACCTTCAGTGTGCTAGTATTGCTCATAGAGGAAAAATATCCTTTGTGCAGGTGACAGAGATGGGAGTTCATAGGAGTGGTTTTGGACCCCATGGAAGCCAAGGCTTTCCTCCCTTAGGCCAGGTTCCAGATGATGCTGGCCATTTCTTTAGACTTGAATGCCCAACCTTACACAATTGTATGGAATTGCCTTAGGCTGATGGGGCATATGGCTTCATGTAATTATGAGGTTTGGTAAGCCAGGCTTCGTCTCAGGAAACTTCAAGAATGGCTGAGCTGAGTGTAGTTTCCATTCATCTTCCTCTGGACATGATGATTCAGATGCCTATATGAATCTTAGGTCTGTCCAACAGCCCAAAGAGGCAAACGTGTATGTGTGGGGTTTCATTTGCTCCTTCTCAGCCTACTTTGGCCTTAGTTATTGGCACTTCCACCTTACATTGGGGGGCCTACCTAGGATCCCTACAGACTCAAGGCCTCTGGTCTGCCCAGGATTTAACTCTCCATATAAATGGTAAGAGAACTGAAAAATACTCAACTAGCTTGTCATGCTTTTCCTTCTGTATCTCCGGAATGAATTTGCTGCTCCTCAATCCCAACCATTTACTTGACAGCCTGGATGCTCTGTGGTTGACACTTCAGGAGATCTGTTCAAAGGGAGTGCAAGTCATGCTATTGAATAGTAGAAAACCTTCTACTAGACATACTGTGACAAAGTTCCGAGTCTGTATTTGTGGGTCCTGCGCTTCCTGGCAGATTTAGGGGCCTCAGAAACTCATCTAGGCCCCAGAGTGACCTCCCTTTCTCAGTATAATTGGCAAGAGTCACCACCTAGTGAGTTACCTTCATCACAGGCCAGTATGGAACGTGGAAAGAGCGGGGGGGAGCCCGGGCCCCCCCTCTACTCCGGGCTCCAGCCCAGGGACCCTAATAGTATCAGCTAAGACGGCTGACCTTTTATCCATAAAACACAATACAATTCCCTGGTCTACTTCCCCACAGCAGTCCCCGCTTCTTCAAACTCCACTTCACCCTTACCTCAGGACCTCCTTCCTTCTCGATGATATGTTGTCCACCACTCAGTCTCACCGACAGCACAACCTCCTTCCACAGCTCCTGACACCCACAGCCCACCTGACTAACTGGGAGGTTTTTATCTGGATTCAGCCAGTCCCTGATTGGCTTCAGGTGTCCCAATTAGGCTAGCTGTTTCTACTCCTTTCTAGAAGGTTCTTAATTGGCCCCAGGTGTCTTGATTGGTCTGGAGTAGCCTTTGTTTGGCTATCCAAGGAACAAGGACCTGCACATCCTGAAACTAACATACCTGCCTTTCAGCACTCTCCTATATCCTTCTGGTCTGACTCCGTCGCAATACTTAATTGGCAAAGCAGAAGAGAATCTGTGGTTCCAACAAAAAGGAGTTTCCCCGGGCTCGACTTCAATACCACATGTGCTAGACTGTTCAGTTATAACTAAACAGCATGGTCTATCCTCTGGTGTCCGTGCTTTGTCCTGGAGGGACAGCTCGTGTGCTCTAATGACCCTCAGAGTAGGTGTCAGCAGGGGCTTTTTGCTCCTTGTAGGTTCTGGATTGATCTGCAGGAGAGAGGGCAGACAAAACAACCCACCCTGGTCCTCCAGGTTGGGGGTTAGATACAGAGCTAACAACCCTGTTCTGTAAAAAACAAAGTTAGCTTAGGTCACCAGAGACATGAGAAAAAGTATGAACATATCGATACTCTCTCCATTCCATACAAGCTGCCGAAGAAAAATTCTCCATATCTTTTGTCCTAGTACAATCTCAAACCAAGATCTATTGACGCAGTGCAACGAAGAAGATATGAGCAGGAGACATTGGGAATGGATTGGTCATGTGCTTCAGATGGAAACTGATTCCATCACCAGAGTAGCAATGAAATGGACACCAGAAGGCAAGCAAAAATGAGGCTGCCCAAAAACAGTATGGCGAAGGCCTGTGGAAGCCGAGCTGAAAAACTTTGGGCACAGCTGGGGAACCATTGAAAGACTTGCCAGAAACAGACAGGAGGGGAGGAGCTTTGTCACTGCCCTAAACATCAGAGGCGAAAAGGGAACATGATGATGATGAAATAGCCAGGTCTGGCCACTAGTTCCATCAGGATCCACCTAGCAGTTATCTTAGGTTTCCGTCACTCTCTTTTTTTCCAATCCCATGTCAGTCAGGTTCTTGAAGGGTCTGGACTGGTTATATCCCCATGTAGAGGATCCTTTTTCCCCCTTAGGACTTAAACCTGGTATTGACAACGCTAATGGGTCTTGATGTTTGACTACAAAAGATAGATTTTAAGTGACTGGCAAAAAATCAGATGGTTACCAAAATAAAATATAAGTACACAGTCTAAACTCTCAACCCTATTAGACTGGGCAACATCTAGAGCGGGGTGAGCAAACTCAGCCCAGGGGCCACAGCTGGCCCTTCAGACATTTTATCCAGTCCTTGAGCTCCTGCTGGGGAGCGAGGTCTAGGGCTTGCCCTGCTCCAGCAGTGTAGCAGAGCTTGCAGCTCTGCACAGCTCTCAGAAGCAGTGGCATGTGCCCTCTCTGACTCCTATGCATAGGGTCAGCCAATGGGACTCCGCAGCTCCCATTAGCCGGGAACCATGGCCAGTTGGAGCTGTGGGGCAGCGCCTGCGGCCAGGGCAGTGCACCGAGCTGCCTGGCTGCGCCTTGCATAGGAGCCGGAGGGGGAACATGCCGCTGCTTCTGGGAGCTGCTTTGGGTAAGTGCCATCAGAGCCTGCACCCCTGACCCTCTCCCGGGCCGCAACCTCCTGCCCGGATCCCCCTCCCGCCCCCCGAACCTCTTGTTCCCAGCCCAGAGCACCATCTTCTACCCCCAGCCCCTCATTCCCAGCCATCCCCTCAGCCCCTCCTGCACACCAAACCTCAATTTCATGAACATTCATGGCCCACCATACAATTTCCATACCCAGATGTGGCCCTCGGGCCAAAAAGTTTGCCCACCCCTGCTCTAGATTAAGCAGTTTTTCTCATCCCACTGGATATTGCAATTCATAGTACGTAGGTTTCACCCTTGAAACCTGGGCCAGTCCCCTCTGTTGGAGTCTTCAGTGTGTCCTTGTTGCTTGCAGTCTAGGAGGGGGAAGGAGAAAGGCCATGTATGGGGTCATTGTGCTCTGTTTTATACCCTTAATCCCATGAGCTTGGAGAACACACGTCCCGGGCATGTCTGGTGGGTGTTGCTGAGTCCCAAGGTGAAGGAATATCCTAGTGTCTCTCCAGTGAATGGGTCACTGAACTGTAACTTCTCTGCTGGACAATGGCTGGGGCTGTCAGCCCAGCACCCACCCGGGCGTTGGTTGCCTCTTTTGTCATTGTCTCTGGAGAGCTGGTATCTAGGCACCTCCCAAACCCACAACATATTTTAGTGACAACCATAAAACATATTTTATAACTTCACATGCATTAATGATACACATATTTAAATAGAACCGTGGGTTTCAGCAGATCGTAACCTTTCCCCTGATACCTCACATGACCTGCTTTATATGCAATATCACAATGAGGAATATGGGGGTTATGGGACACTCCCCCAAGGTACAGAATGTCACACAGGAGTCTGTAGAGAGAAAGCAAAAGCAGAGTGATTCATGTTTCTGCATGCCACTACACACCAAGGCAGACTAGTTTACCAGGCGGAAGTTAAATTAAGCAGTGTGTCTTCACTCATTGTTGTTCACTCAGGTTGGATCAGTGATTGATCACTCTGCATCTGGAAACCAAAAATCAAGTGCCCCAGGGCCTCTCCAAATGTCAGGGCTCGTAATTCAAATAGAGCAATATTTTCATATCAAGCAGGCCAAGATAGCTTGATAGGGAGATATCTTGATAGCAAGATAGGCCAAGATAGGAAGGGATAGCTCAGTGGTTTGAGCATTAGCTTCCTAAACCCAGCGTTGTGAGTTCAACCCTTGAGCGGGCCGTTTAGGAATATGGGGCAAAAATTGATTGGATGATTTAATTGGGGATTGGTCCTACTTTGAACAAGGGGTTGGACTAGAACCTCCTGAGGTCCCTTCCAACCCGGAGATTCTATGAAGATCTTTGTTATATGCTTTCTTACCATTCCACTGCTTCTTGGGACCATGCACAATCTGCACAGTGTGGCAATGATATTGTTTATACCTTTCTGGCTGAAGGGGCTATGGTTTGCAGGCTGATTAACTCAGTGTTGAATCTCCTGATCCTCCTGCATTGTACAGGTGGTCTGCTATGAAAAAGATCAGTCATACATCTTTAGCACAAGACAAATTCAAAATGGTTACTCATGTGAGGTGATTAACACCCTCATGAACCACAAAAGAAGTCAATGAACAGAACTTATTTTGTTAGCTGGTGCAGAATTCATGGTTTAAGGATGGAAAAACAGTTTTGAACAGTCTCAGGTTCCTCCAGGAGGGCCTTACCATGGTTGTATAAAAACTTACACGCTAAAGGTCAAGTTTCCACATTATGATGTACACATTACGTTCAGGAATGTAAAGTTTAGGGAAAATCCTGACATCAGTTGCTTTCTGTGTGGCACCACCCCACAAGATCATTGAAGAAAACTTTGGGTCTTCAGTATCAGCATCCACCAGTTCATATTGCTTTCTGGATAAGTGTTTTGCTGTTGCCAACTTAGTTTTGTAGCTCAAGTGATAGCAGACTATGGTCCAGCACTCAAAACTGAGATTACATCCTTTCTCTGATACTTAATGGGAGAATTGTGCCTACCGGTTTTTTTTAAAGAAGAAAAAGAACAGCTTTTTGTGAGTATCTTGCTGTCTTGGGAGTGTTTTTAGGTTGCAAAGACATTAAGTTGGAATCTAGTAGCCTGCACAATCATAATTTGTCTCTCTTGTGCATATGCATTGTGACTGTCTTTAATTGCATGGTTACATACTATTTCCAAAAGTCCCCATCTTCTTACAGATTATAAGATTATGTACAAAGGAAGCAGAATTAAATTACATTGGTAACTGTAAAATTGGCATTTCTTAACTTTTGAGTGGTTGGTTTTGCAATCTAAATAACTTTGAAGGTTTTTTTGGTATGTGATAAATAGAATAGATAATGGCTATGACCTCCTGTTCTGGGCAACATTCACTTTTTTTAGTAACATGTCCATGAGGTCTGTGGTGGTTGTATAATGGCTGCCACATTATGTCCTTAAAGCTGTACCATGATGATGCTTTATATTCTAGTCTGAAAGGTCCTAACTCAAATAAATCTTTGTTTTCCTTAGTGTTCCATCAATGATGGTGCAGAGTTCAAAGCAGTGGCAGATGCTATGAAAGTGATAGGCTTCAAACCAGAGGAGGTTCAAACTGTCTACAAAATTTTGGCTGCCATTCTTCACTTGGTGAGTTCCCTGCATGTGGGCTTGTGCAGTCTGTTCTTCCAGGATTGCAATGGCAGGGCAGCCAGGCTGTGTTACTTGTGTTACTGTACTAGTCAAGTTGTTCTATCAGATGCAGTTGGAAGTGCTGTTTGGTTGAAAAGTCAACACTATTCCTGCTTGCCAGTAGTGGGTCAAATTTCCGTGTGGGACCATTGTGATCATCTAGTCTGACCTTCTGTATAACACAGGACTTACAATTTCCCCACAGTAATTCAGACTAATGGCTCATCAGTCTTCATGCCAGTTTTTCTGGTGATGTCATTAAACTGGAAACTATATTCTTGGACTTTGTTGTGAGCTGTAATGAAGATGGAAAGGATAAATATAAATAACCTATGGGTTCTGCTTAGTGTCTTTTAATTCCAGCTCCTCTCTAGAACCCTGTTTGTAACAATCTTTTCCTGATTAAACTTTATTTGAATTAGTTTGTCATGACTTTGTTCCTTGAATCCTGCTAAATCCTTCTTTTGGTCACAGGCAAAGGAGAAGCCTGGGTGGGGATGGGGGTCAAAAAGGGTCACATGCCCCTCCCCAGATGCCCTAGGGGGAGGCACATTTAGTAGGGAACCACAATGGTGAAAGGAACAGAACGTGGGGCTGCCGGGCTGCCACATGCTGGCAGCTCCTCTGGCGTGGCTGTACTGCCCCCAGCTCTTCCACACAGCTGCAACTCCTGGGGTCTGTACAACCCCACTGGATGACCGGGCTGGGACCTGGGGGACAGCTTTTCCAGAGGGGCTGCCAGTGTGGGGCATCCTTCCTTTCACTGTGGGAGGACAGAGCCCCACCCCAGGTGGGGTATGATGGGGAGGGGACAGGGAGAGCAGGGGGTCCAGGCTGGAGGAGTCACGCTGGCGGGGTCACAATGTAGGTTACGTGGGGAAGCACATGCCCCACTTAGCTGATGCCCCCCTTTGTGTCCCTCCCATGAATTGCCCAGGAGTGGCGCATACAATACTGAGGGACAATTTAGCCTGAATTTAGAAATGTGCTCATGGCGTTTCATTTGTTAATGAACTGAACAGCAGATCACTCCCTGGTGTGCTTACTTCAGCTTACTCAGCAGGGGCATGTTGAGCAGTCTTGTCTGTCACTACTTGCTACAGGGGAATTTGAAGTTTTCAGTGGATGGCGACACTCCAGTGATTGAAAACGGCAAGGTTGTGTCGGTCATTGCAGACTTGCTGTCAACAAAGTCTGACATGGTGGAGAAGGCCCTCCTTTTTCGAACTGTAGCTACAGGCCGGGACATCATTGACAAGCAGCACACAGAGCAGGAAGCCACCTATGGCAGAGATGCGTTTGCAAAGGTGAGTCTGAATTCTCTTTCTACAGAGAAAGTCTATGCTAGTTTGTCATGCAACAATTTCCAAAATCCATAGCTCAGTTTTGACTCTCTAATTTCACAAATAATAGGACCTATGAATGAATGAAAGTATTGCAGAGTCCGAAATCTGGGTAGCAAAAGGATCAGCAAAGAGTGCAGACGCTTAATGAAGTTGTAAGAGAAGATCACAAGGTTTTTGAGGCCTTTAGTCTGGATGTTTCATCTTCAATATGTGTTTTTAGACTGTTCACATATGAAAGACTTATTTTTCTAAATTAATGGTTGCAGCAGAGTTAAAATTTTATCTGTGAGCTAGGGTAACCCACAAAATCCTGGCTGCAGAGTTTGTCAGGACGTTGGAAGTCTCTGCTCTGTTAGTTCATCTCTTGATACAATGAGAGAACAGATTGTTGACAGTGCTAGCTGTTTACTTGCTGTCAAGAAGAGAGCAGTGGAATGGTTCGACATCCTTAAACACACAGTGAAGATTATGACAAATGCTGTTCCTTTGCTGTTTGGCAACAACAGCAGCCTCATTTGGAAGGGTGATAGTGATGGACTATTGGGAGGACACTTAACTACTCAAATTTATTTTAATTGTGGGAAGGAGAAATGGAGGGAGTTCAGTACTGTGAAGAACTTCAAACAGATCTCACAAAACTAAATGATTGGGCAACAAAATGGCAAATGAAATTTAATGTGGATAAATGTAAAGTAATGCACTGTGGAAAAAATAACCCCAACTATACATACAATATGATGGGGGGCTAATTTAGCTACAACTAATCAGGAAAAAGATCTTGGAGTCATCGTGGATAGTTCTCTGAAGATGTCCATGCAGTGTGCAGCAGTGGTCAAAGCAAACAGGATGTTAGGAATCATTAAAAAAGGGATAGAGAATAAGACAGAGAATATCTTATTGCCCTTATACAAATCCATGGTGCGCCAACATCTGGAATACTGTGTATAAATGTGGTCTCCTCATCTCAAAAAGGATATACTGGCATTGGAAAAGGTTCAGAGAAGGGCAACTAAAATGATTAGGGGATTGGGAAGGGTCCCATATGAGGAGAGACTAAAGAGGCTAGGACTTTTTAGCTTGGAAAAGAGGAGACTAAGGGGGGGATATGATAGAGGTAGATAAAATTATGAGTGGTGCGGAGAAAGTGAATAAGGAAAAGTTATTTACTTGTTCCCATAATAGAGGAACTAGGGGCCACCCATTGAAATTAGTGGGCAGCAGGTTTAAAACAAATAAAAGGAAGTTCTTTTTCACATAGCGCACAGTCAACCTGTGGAACTCCTTGCCTGAGGAGGTTGTGAAGGCTAGGACTATAACAGGGTTTAAAAGAGAACTGGATAAATTCATGGAGGTTAAGTCCATTAATGGCTATTAGCCAGGCTGAGTAAGGAATGGTGTCCTTAGCCTCTATTTGTCAGAAGTGGGTGATGGATGGCAGGAGAGAGATCACTTGATCTTTACCTGTTAGGTTCACTCACTCCGTGGCACCTGGTATTGGCCACTGTCGGTAGACAGGATACTGGGCTAGATGGACCTTTGGTCTGACCCAGTACGGCCTTTCTCATGTTCTTAAGTTCTTAGTAATGGTATTGGGTAAGGGCTAACATTTGGATCTGTCACCTTGAATGTCACTTTAAGATTGTAATACTTGCGAGAGCTGCTCACCACAGGTGTCACTAATTTGAATGATTAGATTGTGAAGACAGAAAATGACCTTGCTTGTGACTACTTCTTGAAAAGTGAACGTTGATAATATTTCATAGTACTGTATTTTGTGGTAAGTGCTCAGTTACGATGGGTGTGAGCACTGTGTAAAAATCTTAATCCTGCATTCATCTGCTTACCTCTATTTTCCATATTCATACAATTCTCTGATGTGGAGATAGTTAAGTTGTTGCAATGTTGACTATGACTTTGAATAGTTGGAGGTGGTCCTGTTTTGAGCAGCGGGTTGGACTAGATCTCCTGGGGTCCCTTCCAACCCTGACAGTCTATGATACTATGAATGGGGGAAGTAGGTAGCAGAATTGGTAGAGCTGTTTGAGATTCTATTCTCATCTAAACAAATTTAGAAAGAAATACAGTGATGTTACGTGGAAAGAATAGAAGGTTTCTCAGATCAAGAAGTCTGTTTAAGTTTAGCAGGTGTTTTACCAGTGAATATGGATTTAATCTGAAAACTATCTCGAACTAAACTACTATAGACACTAATATAGAGACCTGACAGAAATATAGCTAAATCAGTTATATGAGAGATCAGAAATTAAGCCCAATGTTTGTTATCCTTGTAGGCTATATATGAGCGCCTTTTCTGTTGGATTGTCACACACATCAATGACATCATTGAGGTGAAGAACTATGACACCATAATCCATGGGAAAAACACAGTCATTGGAGTCCTGGATATCTATGGCTTTGAAATCTTCGACAACAATAGGTAAGCTGCACTGCTAGAGAAGGAAACATGCTTTACTCTGCCTCAAATGAAAATCTAATAAATTCTTTCTCAACTTTATTTTTGCAGTTTTGAACAGTTCTGCATTAATTACTGCAATGAAAAGCTGCAGCAACTTTTTATTCAGCTAGTTCTAAAGCAAGAACAGGAGGAGTACCAGCGAGAGGGGATTCCTTGGAATCATGTGAGTGAATTTGCAGTGGCGGGGGAGGGATCTGGTTAAATCCAGTGTACCATTATAGAGCCTAGCCCTGAAGTTGCTTCTCTTGTAGACTCACATCAAAATCAGTGGGAGCTCTGTATCCAGAGCAGATGCAGCATTAGGCTTGTTATCCATAAATCAGACTCTGGAAGAAGCAAATTGAAAATGACACCCTTTCTACACATTTTGTGGCCTCTTTCTGATTACTATTGTAAACTAGATGATATGTACTTTGTTTAGTTAAACAGGTGTTCAAGTAGAAAGATTTTTTGAAATTGATCCTTTCAAACTGTTAGGTTTAGATTAGATGATGTTGGTTCGGATTCTATAGACATTACAATCCTGATCCTCTACTATAGAAAATCAGTGGCAAAACTTGTTGATTTCATTGGTGAAAAATCTGGCCTTATAATAGCATAGGCCAGGCTTTATGAGCCAGTTATGAAAGTGTAATGAGGAAATCTATTATAGGAATGCATTTCAGGGGAAGGGTAGTTACATTATTACTTACTTCCTTATATTGTTGGAAAGCATTTGGCCTTCGTGTGCCTTACAATACAACTGCAGCCTGTGAGTGTCCAGTAAAATTGCACGTCACGTGTACCACCACCTTGCTGTCACAACTTCCACTGCCATAAGTGTGTTTGTGACTGTCTCACTAAGGTGACTCTTGAAAGGTTCTGTAGTTGATTTTGGGATCAGTGCAGTGGTAATATGAACCATGTAAAAGAAGACCCTTCTCTGCTGTGCCTCTTAGTGCTGCAAATGTTTCTGCTATCGCTACGCACTTCTTGAAAAATAAAACTCTTTGGAGAGGTATAGGAATGAAGAAGGTCAACTATACACATGCATATGAGGGTATCATGTGGATCATGTTAAAGCTGTTTAGCCAAATAAACATCAGGTAAGCCTCTTCCACTAGATTCTTTCATTTTTAGATTTGAATGTTGGTGATGAAACAGAACTCCTGTGCTCTAAGAGGAAGATTCTCCTCTGTTATGTTTGTTTTCCCTACTGGAATCAATGTGGTTTCCACTGGGGTAACTAAACTTACTTTTTAATCCTAATGACCTAGGGTTTTTTCGCTTGCTTTACTAAAATCTAATCCCGATACAACAACTTCGCGTTCAGTCAATAGACTGCAAGTATGGAATAAAGTTTGGACACGCGTACTAAACACCTGTTACAAGTACACTTCTCTTAGGATAGGAAGTCTGAATATATGATCTGCAGCCCAGCATATTTTCAGATTGTTTGGGAAGCAGTAATTTTCATTACAATTTGTATGTATATTTTATTCCACTATCTCAGTGGATCTCAAATTATGGTCCATGGAGTATCCATGGACCACAGAACGGCATGTCTTGCAAAGTGTCAGAGGGGTAGCCGTGTTAGTCTGGAATTCCAGATGTAACAAAGAGTCCTGTGGCACCTTATAGACTAAAAGATGTATTGGAGCATAAGCTTTCGTGGGCAAATACCCACTTCATCAAATGGGTATTCGCCCACGAAAGCTTATGCTCCAATACAAATACCCATTTGATGAAGTGGGTATTTGCCCACGAAGGCTTATGCTCCAATACATCTTTTAGTCTATAAGATGCCACAGGACTCTCGTGTTTTGCAAAGTAAGCAGTGGAATATTTTGGGGCTGTAGAGGCCTGGGAGTTAAAAATGCGCAGTGATCTATAAAATGAAACTGTTGAGCTTTGCACTACTGCATAATGAGCCTCGTACTCCTCAGTTTAGTTTCTTTATTACGGTTAATAATGCTGTATTACATATAATTCTCCCTGTATGGTTACTGGTGTGTGCATGGGTGTGGGTACTATTTGTTCATCTACTTCCTTTTCGCTAAATAGTGAGAGAAGACCTGCAAATACCTTTTGTTTTGTATTCTGCAGATTGATTATTTCAACAATCAAATCATTGTGGATCTGGTGGAACAGCAGCACAAAGGGATCATTGCCATTCTGGACGATGCCTGCATGAATGTTGGAAAAGTCACTGACGAGATGTTCCTTGAGGCACTGAATAAGAAACTGGGGAAACATGCTCATTTTTCCAGCAGAAAGGTAACCTGTTCATCTGTGTAATCAGAACCCACCTCTCTTCACTTGCAGCACATGCTGTATCATTCTAAATGGGATAAGGAAAAAGACTCACAAGGTTTCTTTAATAGAGGAAGGCCCTTTTATAGAATAAAACTTAAATGTATGCTGCACACAGTATTTCTACACTTATATGGCCAACCAAGGTCTCTAGTTTAGAATGAATGAATGAATGTTATAATGGTTTGTATCCAGAAGAGGGAGCTAAAGTATGATCAACGCAATAGATTTTATTTCAAGGGAAAAACGGAAAAGCATGAACTTTTCTTGGCATATGATGTCATTTATAACCAATAGGTGCGCAGTTCCAGTTCATGTGACTGTTCCCCTACTCAACCAGCTTTAATATGCTGTGGCAGTGAAAATGGCTCACATTTCTGCTTTAGTACAGCTGTGTAATCTTCACCCTCAGTGGCTACAAAATGCGCTCATCTTAAATTGTACCCATAATCACCCAGACCCTTTAATTTGCTTTGTTTTTGGTATGACAACCAGTTAAAAAATTTTGTTGCTGAATGATGTTTTAAAATTATGGGCGATGGGCTGTTAAATTTGAGAACTATTCACATTGAATAATCCAGTAATGTCCTTTAATTTACTGATGTCTTCGTTGAGAAATATTATCTGAAATGTGTTCATTAGAATACTGTCTTCATCACTGCACGGCTTTGTATATAAAGTAGGCATATCATATAGCATACTTGTCTAAGAAATGTGCTAGAGACTGTCTCCAGAGACTCTGAATTCAGACAGCAGAAAGAGCTGGATCTGGCTTGTTTTAGTGAAGAATGGAAGTGGAAGTAAAATAAAAAAGACTTTCATTCAGCTATGGCTTGTTCTTAAGCACACTTTATTTGGAGTGTAACCTGTCAGCTAAAATGCCATACACAATTTTTTGGTAAACAGCGAACAATATTCTCACTGTCAGCACTAAGCTGCGGGATTGCTGTGCAGTTAAGGTAGGGGCAGATGTTATAAGTACTTCAAATCTTATGAGTAAATGGCAGTGAATTTACTCCGTGTATTAAAGTGTTACGTCTGTCCTGCATAATTGAGGCTAGTGAATGTGGATGCAAATTCTTTCCTTTGTTATTAATAATGCTTTTGAATAGTGCCAGTCTCAGGGGCTTGGGGAATGAAGTCTTATATTTTCAGAACAGGTGTAGCAAGGGCAACAATAGTCCAGATTCCCAGTGCTACTCTGCCAATATACTTAAACCCAAGGGAAGATCATTCTCCATGACCTGTTTGTTCGTAGGTCTCTTCTCTGCTGAGACCATCAGCAAGTGGCTATGCATGGAGGTGAGAGCTGTTGGTACAGTGTGCTAGTGTGAGGGGAAGGGAATTTGACAACGAGTGAGGGGATATAAATGGGAAAGCCACAACTGACTGAACCACTAGCTTCAGGAGTTTCTTCTTAGTATAGGAAACATTCAACAGTATGATGTAGTGCCAATACCAGTATTCCTCAGCAGGGACCGGTATCTTCAGGAAATCCTATTTTAGCACAGACTGAAGAAGAAAACAAGGAATACAAAAATAAATGAGCACTTCCACATGTGTAGACAGTTATATTAATTACTGACGGAAAAACAATCATATCAGATAGTGTAAATCAATGTTACCTTGAAGGTTTTGACCCATAAAATCCCTCAACATCTTGTTTCTTCTTCTGACCTCTTGCACCCTACAAACAACGTTCTTCTCACTAATACCTAAAATATCTTGTTTACTGGCTTTTGCTTCCTCCAGTTACCACCCAATAAAAGTCTGAGTTGTTTCCACCTTCATATTTTAAGTGAGAAATAAAGACCTGGTTTAATTTTTCTTCCACTTATTTACTTGGCTTTGTGGACTGCAGTTAAAATACTGTGGTGTCTGTCAGGTAAAGTCTTAGCATAATTACTATGTAAATTAAAAATATTGAGGAAGATGTTCTTAAAAAGTTAAAATACATGTGCTGATGTGTTCTGGGAATAGCTCCTGTTTTCCAGCCTCACAGTTAATGCTTCACTGCCCCCCTCTACAGTATGTTGCACTCCACATCAGTGTGGATAAGCTCTAAGGGGCTGTTGTGCCCTACATAGTCATGGCCTAGTTTATGTACTGCATATCTAATCTATTGCTTTCTGCTTGGTTGTCCTGGTTATTCTGGTGAAACCTAGACAGACTAGAATAAATACAAGATTTTCACTGTGGCAGTAAATAAATAGCAGAAATGTATTATCCATAGAGAAAAAAATGTATATCTTTTTGAGACTTTCTTCTCAGAATCGACATAACACACTTCTATAAGAAAATTAGCTATTGCTCACAACATCTCTGATGTAAGTAGCAAAGTATTATCAATGAGCAAGGGTTTGTCTTGCATTCAGTTTTGTAACTGATTCATCTTGTGGGTCAGGTGCACTGATGGGTAACCATCAGTGAATTCCTAAATAAACTTTAACTGTTAAGAGATTCTCAGAGGGCAAGTGAAGTGACTCACTAAAAGTCATAGTGAGTAGGTGGCAGAGGTGCTACTACAACTTAGTACCATGCTCACTCTTTGACCATGGTGCCTTTTATTCATTTCAGTTGTGGTTTGTGTTTAGAACTAGCAAGGTTTAGTATACTCAGATGTAAACATTCCCTATTTACATCTATCAGCTAATATACTAAGGCAGTAAAACTTAAATACATACACATGCCCTGAATACATTCAGATGTACTTGCACCATGAATCACTGAATGCAGTGATTCTCAGCATTAATATTAACAACATGTGACTAATGCCATAGCCCTATGACTGGTTTGGGATGTAATTTACTCATTCCATAAATCCCATATATATTGGTGTTGCTCTTGAACTCATGCTCGTTAGCATCCACATCAAGAAAACTAAAGCCAAGGTTAGCATATGAAACAACATTCTTAGTAAACTGGTTACATCAGAATGTGGTGGAGACCTGTCCATTCCACTATCAACAGCATTGGCACTTTGCTATTCCTTTGCTGTATATGCCCATGCAGTGTGGGCATGATCTCCTCATGCAAAGAAACTAGACCCTGTACTTAATGCCTCCTGCCTCTGTATTACAGGATATCTTAAGCCTACTCATGTCAACAGCCTCTATGCCCTTATCAGGTATTGCTTCTTCTAATGTACATTGGGAAATTGCTAAGAGTGCAGAAGGCAATGCACAGATCCAGACATCCACTATATGATATAACACTGGCACTGAGTTGACTGAAGTCATGACAGTTTTCTTGCCACCATTAAACCCCTAACATTGTTGCCCAAACAGACAAGGTTTCAATTATGGCAGATGAGAAGAGAATGACCCTGTAGCCTCTGTTCTCTGGCTCCCATCAGTAGAGCACTTGCCACCCAATGCAGATCAGCCCTGGGGTATATGGCATTGTGTTAATCAGCTCCAAACTGGAATCTGCCAGTCTAGAGATGCAATGTTAAAGTGGGGCTACGTTACTGGCCCCAGTACCCGGCACTGTGGCAGAAAGACTCAAAATATGATGAAACATCTCCTGCAGTGCCAGCTCTTTTAGCATGAATGCTCTTCCAGTAAGTTGGCAGAGTGCAATGATCAGGCAATCGCACGTGTGTGGATGTGGTGGAAAACAGTATGAGGACACAAGAAGAAGATCCCATAGTTAACCAGTTGAGCAGTTTATGGTGCTACCACAACTATGCCAGTTCAAGACTGTGACGTTCACATAGCTGATGTATTTAGTTTTCTAGGAGGATGGGTACTGCATGACATCTGTCAAACCATGAAGTAGCATTAGCACTACTTGCCTGAGGGTATGTCTACATTACAAAATTATGTTGGCGTAAGTTACATTGACGTACAGCCACCACAGTAATTAAATTGCTTTTGCATGTCCACATTACACTCCTTGTGTCAGCCATGTGCATCCTCACCACGAGCACTTGTATCAATTTAACTGTCAGTGTCGGGTATTCTGCAATGGCTTCTGAAAGGCAGCAACAATCGATGTCAGCAAAAAGTGTCTGTGCTGAAACTGCATTGACCTAAGTGCTATGTCTCTCATGGAAGTTGAGTTAAGTCAGCATCTCACCACTCAGGATCTCTGGGCTGCTTTGGAAGCCAAGCTTCACATAAATTTGCTAGGTCTCTGAGCCATATGCAATGCCTGGCTCTATTTCCTTCCAGTCATCGAAAACCACCGAATTCGAATCATGACTGACAACATCGCATGCATGTTTTATGTCACCAGACAGGGGAACTCGGTCACACTCCCTCTGCACAGAGGCGGTAAAACTTTGGAACTGGTGCATTCAACACAATATGCATCTCTCCGCCTCATATCTGCCAGGTTCTCAGAATACCACCGCAGACGAGCTCAGCCGATCAGTCCCCATACAACACGAGTGGGAACTCAAGGACACCATTCTTTCCAACATCTTCCAGACCTGGGGTTATCCCCAGCTGGATCTATTTGCTACAGCAACAAACAAAAAATGCCTGACATTTTGCTCCAGAGCAGGCACGGGGAAGTACTCCCGGGGAGGGGAGGAGATGCCTTTATGCTCCCATGGACCCAAATGCTCATGTATGTATTCCCACCAATGCCTCTATTTCAGAGTGATTCAAAAGATATAAACAGACAGAGCTAACATCATTCTCATACTCCCAGCGTGACCCAGACAACCGTGGTACCCCTTCCTCCTGCGCATGTCGGTCAAGCCACCTATTCCCCTTCCCCCACTCAGCAATCTTCTATCACAATGCAGGCGTCAACTATTTCACCCTGACGTACAGTGTCTCCACCTGAGGGCCTGGGTGATCAGTGGTTCTCTAATGCTGAGTTAACATGTTCCGACCAAGTGCACACTGCCTTGCTGCACAGCAGAACACACAACACATGCACTACCTCCCTGCATCAGTGGAAACAGTTCACATCTTGGTGCACTGACAAACACACCGCTCCAGCTTCTGCTTCACTCCCACTGATACTGGATTACCTGTTACATCTTAAAATATCTGACCTCTCTGTAAGCTTACTCAAGGTCCACTTCGTGGCAATCACCGCCTTCCACCATAAGATTCACAACGTTACGGTCTTTGCCCAGCCAATCACCAAAAGGTTCTTGAAGGGTATCAGTACATTATACCCAGACATGAAGCTGCCTGCTGCACCTTGGAATTTACACCTCGTCCTCTAAGCCCTGATGGATACCTGCTCCCTTCTACGCCTATCCATGAAGACTGCCTTCCTCATAGTAATTACGTCTGCCAGACGAGTAGAAGAAATGGGGGTGCTTATGGCGGACCCTCCATATGCCACATTCTTCCATAAGGTCACACTCTGCACGCATCCAAAGTTCTTTACCTAAGATACTCTTCCTTTCACCTCAATGAACCTATACACCTTCCAACATTTTCCCCAAAACCTCACGCTAACGCCTTTGAAACCACAATGCACACTCTTGATGTGCGCAGGGCATTATTCTTTTACCTGAATAGAACAAAACCATTTAGGAGAAACCCCCAGACTTTTTGTCTCTACCACTCAACGCTCACAGGGAAATGCTCTCTCTACACAGAGACTTTCCAAATGGATTGCTGACTGCATACGCCTTGTTAGCAACTCAGGCAAATACAACCTCCTACATCAATTAGGACACACTCTACCAGAACAGTCTCCACCTCCACAGCCTTTCTCCATAATGTCCCACTGTCTGATGTATGCAAGGTAGCAACCTGGGTATCAAACCTTACCTTTGCCAATCATTACACGCTCATCCACACGGCAGCGTCTGTCACCAGCTTAGGTAGAGCTGTCTTGTCAACAGCCTTCTTGCCTCATCTGAAGTCCCAACCATCCTAAGGGATACTGCTTTTCAGTCACCTGAAGTGGAGCACCCACAGGGTAGAAGAAGAGAAGGAGGTTACTCAACCTGTGCAGTAACTGACATTCTTTGAGATAAATGTCCCTGTGGGTGCTCCACTACCCATCCTCCTCCCCTCTACTTCGGAATTCGTAGTGCACTCTGTTGTAGAAAAGGAACTAAGGAGTTGGGGCTGTGCACATGCTATTCAAACACTGACCGCTGGAGAGGGAGACACAGCGCGTGCACAGCCTGTAGGGGTACTGCTGTAGAAATCTCCAGTCGAAGGTGCTGAGACACACCTTGACCTGACGTAGAACACCCATAGGAACACTCCTCTCTAAGAACCTCAGTTACTGC
Organism: Dermatemys mawii; assembly: GCA_007922305.1. NCBI lineage: Eukaryota > Metazoa > Chordata > Testudines > Dermatemydidae > Dermatemys > Dermatemys mawii. The sequence continues at coordinate 946,105 of ML677408.1, forward strand.
ACAGGGTGAGCAGCCTTCTCTTCGGAGCATTCTATGGCAACAGGGATAGAGCAATAGCTTTCATTGAGCACCCTGGGCTTAATCATTGACTAGTAGAGTCGTGAAAGTGCTACCTTGTGTGTTTGTTGGCTGCCAGTTGTTGGTGGAACCTCATCCTCAAAGGAAACCTGCACAACACTCAAAAAAAGGCCTCAGGCTTAAATTCATCACTTCACTAGACACTGAAAATCATGGACTGAATAGACACTGGATTTATGATTTATTACAATAATCTATAACCCACTAACACCCCTCTCCCATTTCATGACTGGAGGGGTGTTAATGGGCCACTTCACCTTGAACAGTCCCTTTAAATATGTGTTAACTGCTTATGCTAAACAGTCTGTTCCACCTTGTATTTAGCTATGATGTTCTGAGTATGTTTCCTAGACCTGAAGAAGAGCTCTGTTTGAGCTTGAAAGTGAGTCTTTCACTGACAGAAGTTAGTCTAATAAAAGATATTACTTCATCCACCTTGTCTCTCTAAATATTGGTGGGACAGATTGACTAATGCTTCTTTTAAATACTTTACACTTCATTCAGTCATTCTGAGTTAGTGATACCATGCTATGTTGATTTGGAAGGGATTATGATGCCATGAAAGAATAAATGGAAGCAGATGGGGGAACACAAGGCAAAGCAGTTCTGTTTCCACGCACATGTTCTTATTAATAAAAAAGGTACAGTTTTTGGAGGTGTCAGTGACTAATTTAAAAAAATCTGTGTCTTGAAACATGGTTTATTTTTATGTCCCTGTATTTTATCTATCCAAAAATCTTTGGATGGAGTACATGAAGATTTGTGTCTGTAGAAACTGGAATACTTTTATAATTCCAGGTTGTTGTAATACAAGATGAAATCTAAAAGCTGTTCTGCCCTGATATTTGTAGAATTTCAATGCTTACACTTAATGCCTTCCTTTTAATAAATGTGTGATTTATTTTAGCTTTGTGCGACAGACAAGATCCTGGAGTTCGATAGAGACTTTCGGATTAAGCACTATGCAGGAGACGTTATGTGAGTGTTTCTTTTTTTGTATATATTAGAAGGTGCACCTTCTACTTATTCTTGTCCAGCTTTAACCTACGTTGTGTTCTCATATGTGATAAATGCAACAGATTTAAAATAAAATTCAATGTCACACTTGTTCTTGCTATATATACTGTCTTCTTGGAAGTTAGGAAATATGAAGTGGGAAGGAAGAAAAATGAAGTTTCCCAAGAGAAGCTTAGGTCTTGTCTACACAAGAAAGTTGTATTGACCTAAGAATCTGTTTAGTGCCATATCAATTTAACTTAAGTGGATGAGAATCAGTTTAAGATTAATTGAATTAAATTAGGGCACCCTTAAACTGAAACAAGAGTGTTCACGCAAGGAGCGTGCATCAGTCTAACCAAATCTCCTTAGGGGTTTTTCTACACTTGAAATTTTTACCAAAGTAGCTATTTTGGAATAATTATTGTTGAATGTGGATTACATTAAATTTCACAAAGGCACTCTTATTCCAAAAGAAGAGTGTTGGCATGGAAAGTTATTCCAGAATAACTATTCTGGCGTATTTCTTGGTGTAGACAAACCCTAAAAGAATCATTAAATCAGTTCACCTTTCTTTTATAGAAGTACCTGAAGCATGTTAATGATGGAAAAATTTGGAACTTTATAAAGGCTTTATGGAGTCTATTAAGTGAAGGTGGATTTCTTGTGGATTTCTTCTCTGTTAAGTATAGTGTTATTGATAGACAAAGCTGACAACGATTGGTCCTGCTTTGAGCAGAGGGTTGGAGTAGATGACCTCCTGAGGTCTCCTCCAACCCTAAGCTTCTATGACTCTGAAACAGTCAAATTTCTCTGGTAGCTAGGGAAAGAGAACAAGGTGATACCTCTGTGGATGAAACCTGTGTATTGCTAGCAGCTGAGAGCTTGCAAATCTAACAGAACAGAAGTGAATTGTGAAAGCACCAGCAGGCAGTACTAGAGCCCAGTTTGCTGGATGAAATAATTCTTATTGCTTCTCATCTAGATGTAGATTGTACAGACTGTAAATAATTCTTATTGCTTCTCATCTAGATGCTTCTCATGTAGATTTAAAAATGCATTCTCAAATTAGGGAAGCATTATTCTCATTTCAAAGAAGGAGAAACTTAGGCACATAAAGGAAGTGATTTTATCCAAAAGGGTATACAGGAAGTTGGTGGCAGATCTGAGAATGAGCATGTCTCTTGTCTCCCAGTCCCACCCATTGACCACATTTCTTCCCTGGCATGTGATTCCTCGTTTGTGTACATAAGCTTTTTCTACCAAATACCCAGAAGCTGGCCGTGGTGATATTTGACCTCTGTGCAACTGACTGTTCTTCTCTTTCATAGATATTCAGTCACAGGATTTATTGACAAAAACAAGGACACTTTATTCCAAGACTTCAAACGCCTAATGTATAACAGGTAGGAACAAAGCTTTGATCAGCCAACCTATTTTATACTATGCCAAAATATTTTGTTATAGTCTAGTTCATAGATTTTTAAGATTAGAAGGACCTTTATGATCATCTAGCATGACATCATGAATACCCAGTCTAGAGAATTGCACCCAGTAACTTCTGAATAAGGCCCATAATTTCTGGATGACCTAGAACATAACTTTTCTAGGATGACATCCAACCATGATTTAAAGCTTTACAGTGATGGCAATCTGGTGGATTTTCAATGTAAACTGTTTCAATGGTTAATTACCCTCACTGTAAACAAATTACACCTCATTTCTAATCTGAATTTGTCTAATTTCAACATCTAGCCATTAGATCTTCTTATGCCAATGTCTGTTGGATTAAGGAGGCCTTTACAATAGGAAATCTTTCCCCCATGTAGATCCTGATCAAATTATCTCTTAACCATCTCTTGGATGAACTGTTTGTATTGAGTTTCTTTAGTCTTTTGCCGTAAGGCAGGTTTTCTAGACCTCACATCATTCTTGTACCTCTTTTCTGAACCCTTTCCAATTTGTCTGCATCCCTTTTGAAGTGTGGGCACCAACAGAGAATAAGTATGCCAGTAATGCTTTTGCAGATCTAGACTAACACGGCTACCCCTCAGATACTTGTCTCACTAATGTTTTCTACAGCAGTAATAGCTCCTTGTCAGTATTCTCCCTGCTTATACATTAAAGTATCACATTAGCTACCTCAACTGCCACACTACAGTGGAAGTTCATGTTTAGTTGATTATCCACCATGATTCTAAGCCCCTTCTAGAGTTGCTGCTTTCCAGGATCCAGTCCACCATCCCATCTATTCGGTTGTATTTAAATACGTGCTTGAACCCAGCTTACCAGGCTATCCAGGTTGCTTTGTTCATCAGACATGTTCTCATCATTTCCCATTCCCCTGGTATGTATGTCCTTTGCTAACTTGCCAGAAATTATTTAATATTTTCTTTTGAATCACTAATAACTATTGAATAGTATTTAGCCAAAAACAGACCCCGGTAGGACTCTACTGGCAGCAGCCCCATTGATGAAGGATTCCCCATTTATAATATTTCTGGCATCTGTCAATTAGTTTTAATTCATTAAATGTGCTATATTGATTCTGTATAATGTCAGTTTTTAATCAGAATGTCATGTATATGTCAACACAGTTACCTTTGTCAGCCAATCTTGTAATCTTATCAAACCATGGTACCAAGTTAGTTTCATGCTGTTTTCCATAAAACCATGCTGATGTACGTCAGTTATGCTGTCATTCTTTACTGATTGCATCCCATATCATCTGTTTCTCTGTGATTTTGCTACAGTCAAAGTCAGACTAACCAACCTGTGGTTACCTGGGTCATCCCAATTGCCTGTTTTAAATACCGAGACATTAGCTTTTGTCCAGTCCTCGGCAACTTCCCCAATATTCCACAATTTGTCAAATAACAAAAAGCTGCCCAGAGAGCTCATCAGCCTTAAAGAGCTGAGGACTAATATTGTCAGACAGATAGATGAACTTAATCTGTTGAGGAAGAGTCGACATGATTTTAGTAAGGGGAAATCAGGCCTCATCAATTGACTAGAATTCTTTGAGGGGGTCAACAAGCATGTTGACCAAGGGAATCCAGTGACTATAGTATACTTAGATTTTCAGCAAGCCTTTGACAAGGTCCCTCACCAAAGGCTCTTATGCAAAGTAAGCTGCCACGGGATAAGAGGGAAGCTCTCATGGATTGGTAACTAGTTAAAAGATAGGAAACAAAGAGTAGGTGTGGTCAGTTCTCAGAATGGCGGGAGTAACTAGTGGTGTCCCCCAGGGGTCTGCTCTGGGACCATTCCTATTCAACATATTCAAAATATCTGGAAAAAGGGGTAAATAGTGAGGTGGCAAAATTTGAAGATGATACAAAATTACTAACAGTAGTTAAGACCAGGGGTGGGCAAAATTTTTGGCCCAAGGGCCACACTGGGCTTCAAAATTGTGCAGAGGGCCGCATAGGGAAGGCCCTGCCCCCTATCTGACCCCCACCCACTTCCTGCCCCCTGACTACCCCCCTCAGAACCCCGACCCGTCCAACCCCCCACTTCTCCCCTGATCACCTCCCTCCAGAGACCCCCCACTCTAATTGCCCCCCAGGACTCCACCCCCTATCTAGCCCCCCATCTGTTCCCTGACCGCCCTCCTGAGACCCCCCCACACCCTAACCACCACCTAACACCACCCCCAAACTGGCTTACCTGATCAGGCGGGCATGGGGCTCTGCAGCTCTCAATGCTCTGCCGGGGCATGCATTTTCCCGTGCTCCGCCCGGCACCCTGGGCCGGGAGCGCAAGGCCCCGTGGCTTGCCACGCTCTGCCCAGCCCCCTGCCGGGAGGGCGGAGCCTTGCCACGGTCGGCCCGGCGCGGGGCCGCGCGGCTTTCTGCCCTTGGCCTGGCCCCCCTGGCCGGGTGCGCAGGGCCGGGGGGCTTTCCACCCTCGGCCCCCCGGCTGGGAGCCTGGGGCCACGCGGCTTGCCCCGCTTGGCCTGGACCCCTGCTGGGAGCGCAGGGCCGGGCGGCTTGCTGCGCTCGTCCCCACACCCCGGGCCCGGAACACGGGGCCACGCGGCTTGTGGCACTGCGCCCTGGGCCAGGAGGGCGGGGCCACTGGTCCCGCCCCCCGCCAAAGCTCGCGGGCCAGATAAAAATGGTCGGCGAGCCACATGTGGCATGTGGGCCGTAGTTTGCCCATGTCTGGTTAAGACCCAAGCAGACTGCAAAGAGCTACAAAAGGATCTCTCAAAACTGGGTGACTGGGCAAGAAAATGTCCGATTAAATTTAATGTTGATAAATGCAAAGTAATGCACATTGGAAAGAGTGGTCCCAACTATGCATATAAAATGATGGGGTCTAAATTAGCTGTTACCACTCAAGAAAGAGATCTTGGAGTCATTGTGGATAGTTTTCTGAAATCATCCACTCAATGTACAGTGGCAGTGAAAAAAGTGAACAGAATGCTGGGAATAATTAAGAAAGGGATAGATAATAGGACAGAAACTATTATGTTGCCTTTGTATAAATTCATAGTACGCCCACATCTTGAATACTGCATGCAGATGTGGTCTCTGCATCTCAAAAAAGATATATTGGATTTGCAGAAGAAGACAAAAATGATTAGGGGTATGGAGTGGCTTCTGTATGAGGAGAGATTAATAGGACCGGTACTTTTCAACTTGGAAAAGAGACTGCTAAGGAGAGATATGAGTGAGGGTCTATAAAATCATGACTGGTGTAGAGAAAGTAGATAAGGAAGTGTTGTTTACTACTTCTCATAACACAAGAACTAGAAGTCATCAAATGAAATTAATAGGCAGCAGGTTTAAAACAAACAAAAGGAAGTATTTTTCAATACAACACACTGTCAACCTGTGGAACTCCTCGCCAGAGGATGCTGTGAAGGCCAAGACTATAACAGGATTCAAAAAAGTGCTAGATACGTTCATGGAGGATAGGTCCATCAATGGCTATTAGCCAGGATGGGCAGGAATGATGTACCTAGTCTCTGTTTGCCAGAAGCTGGGAGTGGGCGACAGGGGATGGATCACTTGTTGATTACCTGTTCTGTTCATTCCCTCTGGGGCACCTGGCACTGCCCACTGTTAGGAGACAGGATACTGGGCTAGATGGACCTTTATTCTGACCCAGTCTGGCCGTTCTTATGTTCTAAGTTATCAGGCCTTGCAGATTTAAAATGTTTAACTTTGGTAGATGCTGTTTAACACCCTGCCTATTTACTGTTAGAAAAGAGAGCATTTCATTATCACTGTAAGGCGTGACTCCACCTTCTAGCTTCTTTCCAAACACAGGACAGAAATATTAATGAGTTTTTCTGTTTTTTTTCTACCCCATTATTAACAACTGTATCATTCCTATCTAATAATAGACCTATACTACTGCTTGGATTTTTTGTTGTTGTTCCTGATTTTTTTAAATATAATTTCTTACTGTCCTTGGCCCTACTAGCCTCAGATTTTTTTTCATTGGTACCTTTTCTTCCTTTATTAACTGTCTGCATTTTATAATTATTTATTTATAGGCATTGCTCTCAGCTTCTCCTTTTCTGTTTTTATGAATATTTTAATAGGATTTTTTTTTTTCACTGAAGAAACCTTTCATGTCTGGAATTAAGTGTTTTTGGCACCTAAGTCAGCAGTTGTCTAAAAATACTTTATTTTTGCTCAGCTGCGGTTTTTTTTTCTCCTATCCACAGTTTTTCTTGTTTTCAAGCCTTGAGAGAGTGGCCCTTTTTATAGTGTCTACTACAGCCCAAACCAGTGATCTTTATTCTTTTGGCACATGAATGTAACCAACCATTCCATATAAGCAAAAAATTATTAGTCATCTTTATGCATCAGAAAGAGGTTATAATAGTTACTTTTAGATAGGTTTAATACTTCCTGTGCTAGAATTATCAATAATTCTTAGAAACTATTAGGATGCCTTACTAGTGGCAGCATGAGACCTGTAGAATGTATCCCTCTGACTGAAATCCCCCATGATAATGCTGCTTTTCTTTCTACACATTATAGGTATATTTAAGGGAATTGTTTAACCTGTTCCCTGTCCTATTCATCTATTATAGATCCCAGACCAATACTCCATGTTGTGACTTATCAGTTGATCCTGTACATTGATTCATAAGCAATCCAGGTCTCTCACTTTTGAAGTGTCGTCTATTTCTGAAGGTGGTAATGGCATCCCTTTTTGGCTCTGTAGCAAGGTGACGACTAACTGCTGCGGCACCTCCTGCTGGTCATCTGGGAATTTGCTTGTTTCAGCTCCGGAGCTCCCTCTGCAGGCCGATGTCTCACCTGCTGCTGGCCCCATGTCCCTCTCAGACCCTGGTGCTCTTTGCCCTGGGGCTCTGCCCCCTGGCAGTACCCCCACACTCTGGGTCTCCCCTTCCCAGGGAACCCCCAACCCTCTATCCCACCTTTACTCAGTGGTTACTGCCAGTCATCATCTAGCCCCCATTCACTGGGGCAGACTGCAGTCTGTAATGGCCACTCATCGGTGGGGAGGGGTAGGACCTGCTGCCTTTGCCTATCCCAGGGCTGTCGTCCTGCAACTGCAGTACCTTTTAGCCTTAAACAAGACCTGCAACCTGGGAGTTTTCCAGGCTGGAGCTCCCTAGCTGCCTTTGCCCTTTTTCCTAGCACTGGTCTCCTTCAGGTATCTCAATCCCAGGCAACTAGGTCCTTCTCTCTCTACTGCTAGAGAGAGACTCCTTCAGCTCCTGGCCCACAGGCCTCTTATAAGGGCCAGGTGGGCCCTGATTGAGCTGGCCACAGCTGTCGCTGCTTCCCCAATCAGCCTAGGTTTGCTGCTTTCCCCAGCTGCTGCCCTCTGCAGGGCTGTTTTAACCCCTTCAGGACCGGAGCTGGGTGATCATCCCAGTACAGGCCCACTCTGTTCTTCGTAAATACGTTGTATAGAATGATTTTTAACTTATTGATCATGTGACTCCTCTGAGATTTCCGTAATACCAATTATGCCAATTGTTTTCATAAACAGGCATTTCTGATTTCTCATAGCATCAATATATAGGCGGTTAAAGAATTTTTTTCTTTTTGCATCCCTTAGCTTCTTGATTCTTTATATTTATGATGCCTTGAGTATGACTTGTGTATATTTGTAATAGTTACTCTTTAATAGCGTCTCCTTTTTGTTTCTAGTTTAATGCCCAGCTAATTAGTCAGGCTAATCTGTCACCAGGAGTGTTGCTTCTCCTGCTGCTGAGGTGGAGGCTTTCCAAACTGAACAGCCTCATCTCATCCAAAGAAGGGGGCCCAATGGTCCACCAACCCAAACTATCTACTTTACTCCACTTACCCAGCAGCAGTTTATTATCTTCTGTTTATCTTCTCTTGCTTGGGAGGCAGTAAAGATCTCTCCAAGACAACCACCTATATTTTCCTCTCCCACGGCTCCCTTCTGTAGTGCCCCAGGTGGATCAGCTATGGATTAGTCTTGTTAAAGGCATGAATTTAACTGTGCTTTTGTTTATTTTTACCCTGTATTTCTGATTGAGTAATGTAGGTTAAAGTTTAAAATTGGTTTGGCTTGTTTTTGGCTTTATTTTTAATGTGTCACTTTTGCAGGATATATTAGTTTGGAATAAAATACTATGAATCTTAAAGGGAGGAGTGGATTATGTGATGTTTCATATTAATTTCTTAGGCTACTGATCTTAATTTTGGGCCCTCTTTTATGCACATATTTATGCTGGCTAGAATAATGCCTATAAAATGGAAATCTCTCAAAGCCACTTTCCATTCTACCATTATCTAGCTTGGAGAATACACTACACTTGCCATTGTACTAGTGTATTCAGTAATAACCTTGTACCATAAATTAATTCACTAACAGTAGAGTTTTGTAGCACCAAACTGATGTATTGTTTTAGCCAATCTGTCAAAAGAACTGGGATCACCAACAGTATCTGACCCAGAAGTTAATTGTCTAATTTAGAGCACAGTAAAATTAGTTACTGCGACTGACACCTGGTTAAAATCTTCATAAGTAAACAAACTGCTTCCTCTGACTCTGGCCTTGTAGCTCCAATCCTGTGTTGAAGATGATGTGGCCTGAAGGTAAATTGAGTATCACAGAAGTGACCAAGCGACCCCTGACTGCTGCTACCCTTTTTAAGAACTCCATGATTGCACTAGTAGACAACCTGGCATCTAAGGTAATGATCCGACTGTCTCAAAATCAGTTCTGACTTTGGATTATAAAGATGTTTGGATTCTCTCTGCTGTGTGTCTATGCACTTCCTGGTTTAGAGTTCCAAGTTTATCTGTCATGTTATTTTTGCCTCCAGTTGAAGTCCCGTGATTGAGGACACCAGTCTTAACTAGTTCTTATTACACTAAGCAAATACTCCTTACATTTAGCAACGTCCTTGAAGTTTGTAGAGTGTAATGCTGTGAAGTATCCTCTTTTTAATTTGTCTTTCAATACAAGGCATGACTTGTGTGGAAGCAAAGTGGGGAAAGAGGAGGTGGTTCTTATCTGAAATGTAGCTGGCTTGGACAATGCAGCCATGGGGAGAGACATTTAGGCTAGAGGCAGAAATCAGAATGACGACACTGCAGTGCAGCACACTTGTGCAGCAAGATAATGTTGAGTTGTGTGTTTGAGAGCATTTAGAATTCATGGATGTCTGGCAATTGTTGGTACCAGGTAGGTTTGTAGTATATTGATAGGAATAGTGATGGGTGACTGTTCTCAAATAAGGGGAAAAGTGACCTTAGAAGCTGCTAAAATATATATTAACAACTTAGACTCCATCTTCCATTATTCTAACTTTTGTGTATCCTTTGAAATCCATCCCAAGTCAAATTTCATTAGCTTTTGAAGGCTAAAGTATGGTGCCCAGAACTGGACACAGTACTCAGCCGAGGCCTCACCAGTATTAAATAGAGCAGTTACCTCTTGTACGACACTCCTGTTAATACACCCCAAAATATTAGCCTTTTTTTCAACTGCATCACATGGTTCACTTGTATTCACTTTCTGATCCACTATAACCCCCAGATCCTTTTCAGCAGTACTGCCACCAATCTAGTTATTCCCATTTTGTAGATAGCCATTTGACTTTTCTTCCTATGTGAAGTACTTAAGAAGGAAATTTATCTTGTTGCCTTCAGACCAATTCTCTAATTTGTCAAGGTTGTTTTGAATGCTAATCCTGTCCTTCAAAATGCTTACAACCTCTCCCAGCTTGGTGTTTTCTGCAGATTTTTTTAAGCACACTCTCCACTCCCATTATCCAGTCATTAATAAAAAAGATTGAATAGTACTGGACCCAGGACTGACCTCTGAGAGACCCCATTAGATACTCTTTCCCAGTTTGACTGTCAGTTTGAGAACTGTAAAGTACCTATGAGTCTGACCCTCAGGAACCTATTAACAGTCCAAATTGCTGCTGCCAGAGTTTACACCATCACTCTAGTCCTTCCTCATTACAGAAGAGGCTGGTCATAAAACTTAGCAGGATCAAGATAGTCTTTGCTCCAAGTTGCACAACAAGCAGCCCTCATAGGACTGACTAATGGTTTTCAGTTGCATCACCTACTTGGATTTATTTGCAGCACTATATTTAAGTTTAAAAAATTTTCTTGTCTTCTCGATTTACCTTTGTTTGGTGAAGACTTAAACTGAAAGAATTACAGAATACAATACCATATCTAATATTGAAGTGCTGTTGTACTGTGCCTTAACTAAATATTCAAAACAGTTTTGGAGTCTATATTATACCTGTCTTGTGCCAGCATTATCATTGTTTGTTTGTTAGGAGTAGCTTGGGTACCATTTATTAGTCCCAAGCAGATTTGTGTGTAGATCTTTGCATAGATTTAGCTCAGTCGTCTAAGGGCTTGTCCATGCAGTGAGATAATATGCTCTCCAGGGGTGTGATTTCTAAACACGGAGCCTGTTTAGTCTTGAGAAAATGTTAAGCATTGCTATAGAAGATCGATTGTCCTGCATGCCCCCTGGAGGTAGGACAAGTAGTACTGTAATGGACTTAATCTGCAGCAAGGAAGACAGGTTTGATATTAGGAGACCCTTTCTAACTATTATGAGGGTAGTTAAGCTCTGGAATAGGCTTCTAAGAGAACTTGTGGAATTGCTGTCACTGAAGGTTTTTAAGAGTAGGTTGGAGAAACAGCTATCAGGGAAGGTCTAGTTTTTCTTCGAGTGCTTACTCGTGTCTATTCCATCGTAGGTCTGTGTGTGCCCACATGCATGACTGTCAGAGACTTTATACTTAGCGGTACCTGTAGAGCCAGCTATGGCGCTATGGAGTGCCGCACTTATGGTTTGGTGTATCAGGTGCTGTTGGCCCTGGACCCTCTCAGTTCCTTCTTACTGCCTGTTGCGGTCAGTCGGAGCGCCTCTGTCCCTTGCTTTGCAAGTGGTCATCGGTTTCTCATCTAGCTTAGCCATGTGTTTTACCTGTAAATAGTTTAACTGTTGTTAGTTCTTAAGTACCCGTTAAGTGTTAGATAAAGTCCAGCAGGGACTTTGCCCCCAGCAGGGCATGCCCTGGTCTCCAGGTAACAAGACTATGCCTGTTTGTGACTCAGGAGAGAGTTTTCTGCAGTGCCTTGGGGAAACCAATATAAAGCAGTGCTATCGCATCTGCCCCAACTTTTGTCCGCGGACACAGAGAACACCCTCCTGATTCAGGCTGCCCTGTGCCCTGCTTTGGAGCCAGCTTGGTTAGATGTTTTGCTGCGTATGTGTGTTCTCCCTGTGTGCTGCACCAGCTCTGCGCAGACAGACTGCACAGCAGACCTCAAGCAAACCGCCCAGTGACCACAAGATCTGTTAAGATACGAAGGTGCCAGGCCAGGTTTATTGTCAACAAAGCTTGGTAACAGAACTTGGCAGACTCCATGAGGATACTAAGACATGTATGCCTGTGACAATGGACGCAATTCAGTGAATGGCAGGCCTATGGGTATCACTAAGGCAAAAATCTCCAGTTGCGCACACCTACAATGGAATGGACATGAACAACACATCTTGAAGAACAATTGTTAACGAAAGGTTGACAACCGTTTTGTTTACTTGGTCCTGGCTCTGTGATGGAGGCTGGTCTTGATGACTTCTTGGGGTGTCAGAAATCAGGTCCTGCAGCAGAGCCAGTCTCCCAGCATCCTAGTGAGTGCAGCTGGCCTGTAATAGGCTGCTTGATTGGTTGGAAAAGTCAGCAGACTGGCTCTTCTTCCTAACAGTAGAAGCTGTTCAGCAACTGCTGAAAGCATTCCTGATGGCTTCTGCGTGTTTCCTGCCTGGCCCCTCACTCCAGGTAACCCAGTCTGAGCACTTGGCTTGGATTCCTTACTTCTGACTCTGGCTCTATGACCCTTGGTTCTGGCAGCTGGTTTCTGATTCTGTCTCTGAGGCATGACTGCCATATCTTGGTCGCTATATGAGGATCTTTTGAGCCCTACATTTCTGTTCTTTGAAACTGTGGCTCTGCAGGTGCAGAAGGAACATGTCTCTTGAGTCAGGGTTTCAAACAAGATGATCATTGAGCATAGTAACAGTCAGGAAGGGAAGTGGGAGGGGGTTATGTAGAGGGAGAGGCCAGGCTTTTTTGGGAGGCATAGCCATACAATTTTGATACCGATGTGGCCCACCCCTGCTCTAGAAGAACTTAAATATTTAAACCTTGGCTTCAGTTCAAAAACTGCCATTTTTATGACTTAAAGATGCTTTCTGCAGTGCTATGGTTTGAATGATCTGCAGGCACTGTTGTGGTTGAAACAGTCCTGGGCTTCATGAGAAAAGCATCTTGGTGCACTCCATCACATGGCTTTCTGCCTACATGGCACTCCGTTCACTCAAACAAGACAGTTAGTGACTAGAGGACAAAAAAGGAAGGAAGAAAAAAGCAACAACGTGAACAACAATGAACAAAAGGCCAAGGAAACTTTTAGAAACCTTTTAACCCTTCACTCCAAGGGTAAAGCAAAAGAGGTCAAATGGGAACGTGTTGGGAGGACTAGTCATCAGAGTCTCAGGTTGCTTAGAGGGAGTCAGTGGAGGGATTCTGAGTCAGGGAAAATGGTTTCTGTGTTGTGCCTTGCAGAGGAAGCAGTACAGGACAACTGCTTGGGGAGGGTGTGGCAAAAGTCATTTAAAGCCACCTTCGTGCTGCTTTGATTCTTGGCCTTCTGGAGACGAATGCAGCTACCAGTGTAACATGGAGCGGCCCCAAAGGCTTCTCTAATTGGCTGCAACCTTATTCAAGAAGTCCATGGGCTATGCTACAGCCCAGTGTAGTTCAGAGTTTCTATGGCACTCAGCCCTTCAGAAGCTCCCCTTCCAGTATGCCCTCTACCAGGCACTGGGCGGGGGCAGCGTACGTTGACTCTTCGTATCTTCTGTTCTAGAAGAAATCTTCCCTAGCCAGTTGTGGAATCTATATGGTCTCTATGTGCCGCTTGAATGGCATATATGGGCCTGACTTAGAACTGACCAAGGGTGCTTCAGATGTGGTCCTGTTAGGTTATGGGTAAGCCCAGCTCGGGGCCTGTTAGAGAAAAGTTATGGCCGTGCAAAGTGACCCCCTGAAAAGCGAGTGGTGAAGCAACCTCATTTGGCGGGGCTCATGGTGGCAACTGTAGTTATGCTCCCCTAGTGGAATCTTTGAAAGCGAGTGGTCAAACATAACTCTCTCTCTCTCTCCTGCCCTTGTGTTAAAGTCCTCTGGAGTGCAGGAGGCCCATTTACACCACTTTGGACCAGTTGGGGGAATCTGAGTCCATACTTTTCAAGAACACCTGTCTTTGTGCTAGTTATTGTGCCATTATTGTACTGGGACCCCTTAATTTGTCTATACGTATACCTTGCAAACATGCCCCCCCCAGTCACCTTATTACCCCATTTGCTCCTTAATAACAGCAGCTTTGTCTTGTTTCTTTTCTGTAATTGAAGAGAAAATTTCAGTTAATATGTTATATCATGCTCATATTCAAAGGCAAACTGTTTAGGAGAATGCATACTTACTTTAATTGTGCATTCGTGTGTTTTATTTAGTAAATTGTATCCATCACAAAATTCTTAGCTCTGTGTAAGTCATTGTTTGATTTGTCCCCGTAGGAGCCATATTATGTCCGATGCATTAAGCCCAATGAAAAGAAGTCATCACAGCTGTTTGATGAAGAACGTTGCAGGCATCAGGTGGAATACCTTGGACTTCTGGAGAATGTCAGGGTCCGACGGGCAGGATTTGCCTACCGCCAAACATATGAAAAGTTTCTTCACAGGTGAGAAGGGAGTTAGTGCATGCTTTTTTGAGATGTTTGCCAGCTTTCTAGGCTATTGGTTGAGCTGCACAATCTAATCATCTGCCTTCACTCTGATCTGTAAACACAGAATCCTTTAGTCTAGAGATCTTTAGTCATGAATGGTGTTCATATATTATTCCTGTTTTGAGCACACACCAGTGGCTTGGATAAAACACTGCTGGTCCCAGAAGGGTGCTGGCTGTCTCAGCCGGATATGGCAGAAGATGCACAGACTTGAGGAGTGCATTCTTTATAGCCTACCATTTTCCACCCTTTATAAACAGCAGGGATGAAAACCTCATGACCTCAATTAGACTGAACCAGTGTTCTGTTACTGTCTTAGTATCGTTAGAGTTAATGGACAATGAGGATCCTCCCCATAAAAATAACCCTAGGCAAAGAATTAAATAATGTCTTGTGTTTTCTCTAAATATCATCTTATATTTTTGGAGAAGTATGGAAAGTTTCCTTTCCTGGGGGAGAAATACACTTTCCAAATATAGCGTGTCATTACATGGGTCAGAAAGGAAAGCTTTGCACTTAGCGAATTTATAACTAAAGGTGGGAGGGTAGGAATGAGATAATATAACATGACCCCATGAAAACATAATTTTTTGATGCATGCCACACTCTCTATTTATTATGTGGAAATGTTGCTTGAGCTAAGGGCTTGCATTCACTACCAGGAAGGTTGACACTGCTGCAGTTGATGCAGCGGGTGTCGATTTAGCGGGTCTAATGCAGACCCACTAAATCGGCGGCAGCGCGTTCTCCAGTCAACACCAGTACTCCAGCTCCCTGAGAAGAGTAAGATAGGTCAACAGGAGAATATCTCCCATCAACGCAGTTCGGTGAAGATGAGTAATGTAGCTGGAATGGGTAACATAGTGAATAAAGTAGCTGAATAATGCCTCTAGAGTAGTATAACTTAGGTCGACTTACCTTGGTAGTGAAGACAAGCCCTAAGGTTTCTTGCCGTGTATGTAAAGTACTGTGCATATCTAGAATTTCATCATCTTGTTGGTGGATCATTGAATTGGTTTTGATTTTTGACTCATTTGAGCAAGTGAGAAACTGACCCTGAGTTTGGGAAGAATGAAAAATTGTACATAAGCAAGTGTTGGAAAGAAAGAATTGGAAGAACTCTGCTGTTCATAATGACTAATATGGCTTTGGATTTTTCAGGTAACTGAAGGGTAATGGAAGGGTATGGCTCAACAAATAGTATTTACTGTACTTCACTTTTGTCATGAACTGTAACTTTTCAACATCATACAAGTTTAGGGCTTGATTCTGCCCTTAGCCACACATGCACATTATCAGGAATCCAATAAAATCCACTCTTATGATTGCACAAGAGGCTACTGTTTAGTGGATAATGTGATAAGCTCTTGTATGTCTGAGAGCAAAATGAAGCTAAAAGCTGGAAAATTCGATTCATGTATAGCATCTGGTGTGACCTTTTAACCCCTTGTTGCATTGCTTAGCCCTAAAACACTCCAACACACTTGATATCTCACTTCATTTGAGGAAGCGAGAGAAACAATAATTAACATACCGTATCCTGACCTCCTTACTCAAAAGTTATATTCAGGAACGCTTCCACTGCAGTCACAGTGAGTCTGATTATTTAAGAACTGAGTAGAGATCCTAGAACCTGACCAAATATCACTTTACAGTAAAACAAGATCAAGCATATTTAGATCTAGCCCACAGTCCATCTATTTTCACTGTCATCCTTAGGGTAAAATGGATGTTGAAATCAATACTTGGTCATTAAATGCTTGTGTGTTGCAAAAAATCTTATGGCTTGGTATCTTTTGGGGAAGGTGGTGGCCGGGAAGCTTGGTTTCTTGAGGATATAATCGAATACTTTTCATTATTGACATTTCCAGCTCTAATGCCTTTTCGAAAGTAACATTGTGTGTCATGAACATAATACTGGAATCCCCACCAACTGAATTGTGGTGATAGAAATCTCTCCCTTCATGTTCAGACCCACAGTTTATCAGCTAATATTGTGTCTGAATTTCAGGAGACTTCCATTGAGGATTGTGGGTTTTAAAAAGCAACCTTTCTTCTTTCAGTTTCCATCTGTAGCTTAAAAATGAAGGGGAGAGAAAACAAAGGCATGCAGAGGAGGATGTTTAATGTATGGATGACCTTGAAGGCTGTTGAGATCTTTAGGCATGGGGGAGGGGAAGAGCTATTCTGTCAGGCAGCAGATTTATTCTGGGTCCTGCTTCATTATAATTAGAAGTAAGGTTTTGGGATTTTGACTTGCTAGGGGATCGGGGTCATGCTCTTTGCCTCGGGGAAGGAATTAGTGAGCTTGCACTGCACGTGCTGCTGGAAAGATGGAAAGCCTGCAGCAGTATTCTGACAATGTTAATACTCCCAGTTGTATTAAGAATGAATGAGCGTAAAACTGTCCTGCATTAAACAGATACCTGTAATGTTGTCTAAATGTTGGATTTCTTTTGTTGATACAGCCTTGTCTTTTCTGGGGATTTTAATTTCTCTCCACCTCTTTCATAAAATTTTCCTCCACCTTGTTGTACAGGTTTTAGATCTGGCATCTTATTCCTCTTGTCTGACCCCATAAGGTCTGCTTAATAAAAGGCGGATTTGCTCTGTCACTCCGATTGTCTCTGTCGTCTAATGTGAAATGTGTCGAGGTGAAAGATTTTTCCATTTCATATCCCAGTGAATTAATTATAGCAGAAACATTTTTTCCACCGGGAATAGCAAGCTGAGATCTGAAACCAAATGGAAGTGTTTTGGTATGGATGTGTAAAATATTTATGTACTGCGTGTAGATTTATTTGCGAGTGAGAGCTCTGAGCCCTTCCAAATATAAATGCAAAAACTCTTCATGGTGAGACCGTAAGGGATTTTTTAAAATGTCAGGCTTTTTATACTTTAGCATACTCTTAATAAACAATCATATTGTGCCATCCATTATCCTCTGTCACTGATATACTGGGGCCTGCTTCGAACCATGTGCTACAGCAGGTTTTTTGCTGTCAAGTTTGTTCAGGGGTTAATTTTAATAGAACAGTGACAGTTTTGTAAATATTTTGTATAGTTTTATTTAAGTCAGTTTAGTATCCTCTTTTGTTCTAGAATGAACCCCAGCAACTCCATATTAGACGCTATTTCCTATAGAAAGGTTTTCTAAGGTTGTAACATCAGATCTGTGGTTCTCCATCTAACATTTATTTCTGAATTAGCTTGCCAACTGAAAAAAAAATCCATGTCTAGAAAATTGGGATTGAATTCCAACTTCTCAGTTCATGGGTTTTTTAAATGGGCAAATAGTTAAAACTGCTGAATGTGCTTTCTTTAGAACATGAATATGGATAATGTTGCTATGGTGAAATTGCCTATTGCATTATTGATTAAGTCTGTAAATCATATGCAGAAAATTCATCATTGCTACCTTGCAAAAACTTATTTATCCAATCAGCACTTCTCAAATATAGCATACGTTATGGCAGAGCAGAATCAGATGTGATTATTTTCCCATTTGATTCATAGTTTAATGCTGAACTGTCTTCTGCTTTTCTTTGTGTGCGAGGAGTTTGGAAAAGTGAGTAATTAAATGCCTGATAAAGAGCATAGTTCTTGCACCAACCTTACACGATGATCAGCTTGTGACGGGTTCCGTGGGGTGCAGCCTGGAACTGGGGTACCATTGAGCCCTCTGTCTTATAGACGTGGGTGCTCTCACACTATGATGGTGTTGCTAAGCCACAAACCTCTCCATGTAGTGCACTTACAGACATCCACAGTCCAGAACACACCCAATTGAGTTACATGAATGCTTTTGCCAGCTGCTCATGAACCAACAATTGAGAGGCTGCAGCCAATTTCCACAGCTCCCCAGCCTAGGATCCTAGAGCAGAACCATCTTGCCCTGGTCAGAAGCCTGACCAGCATAAGTTTTATTACCCACTTCTACAAAAGAACGAGGATATACACCAGCTTTTGTACACTGAGTAGATTCCCCGAGCATTTCAACAAATATGCCCTGTTTTAGGTAAAATATAAAATAGATTTATTAACTGCAAAAGATAGATTTTAAGTGATTATAAGTAATAAGTGTACAGATCAAAGTTAGTTACCTATGAAATAAAAGTAAAATTGCAATATGAGTTCCATAAACTAGACAGGATTTGAATCACAGTGTCTCACCTTGGTAGATGATATTGAACCTGAATACACAGGTTGGATTCTCCTTTCTAGCCTGGCACCACCTTCCCTGTTCAGTCTTTGTTCTCCAGATGTGTTTCCAGTGTTGAGCTGTGGGGAGGAGGGGCGGGGGGGGGACACAAGAGGCCAAGTGATGGTGTCACTTCCCCTCTTTTGTAGTTTCTTTCAGCTTCCTGGAAAGAACCTTTTGTTATGACATGAGTCAAGCATAGAATCATAGAAGATTAGGGTTGAAAAAGACCTCAGGAGGTTCTAGCCCAACCTCCTGTACAAAGCAGGACCAACCCCAACTAAATCATCCCAGCCAGGGCTTTAAGCCAGGTCTTGAAAACCTCTAAGAATGGAGATTCCATCACATCCTATGGAACCCGTTCGAGTGCTTCACCACCCGCCTACTGAAATAGTTCTCCTAATATCCAGCCTAGACCTCCCACACTATTATCTGTCACTACTGAGAGCAGCCTAGCTCCATCCCCTTTGGAACCCCGCTTCAGGTAGTTGAAGACTGCTGTTAAATCCCCCTCAGTCTTCTCTTCTGCAGACTAAACAATCCCAGTTCCCTCAGCCTCTCCTCATAAGTCATGTGCTCCAGGCCCCTAATCATTTTGGTTGCCCTCCGCTGGACTCT
Organism: Dermatemys mawii; assembly: GCA_007922305.1. Lineage (NCBI taxonomy): Eukaryota > Metazoa > Chordata > Testudines > Dermatemydidae > Dermatemys > Dermatemys mawii. Next base: position 965,302 of record ML677408.1, read on the forward strand.
CTCCAATTTGTCCACATCCTTCCTATAGTAGAGGCCCAAAACTGGATGCAGTACTCCAGATGAGGCCTCACCAGTACTGAATAGAGGGGAATAATCACTTCCCTCGAGCTGCTGGCAGTGCTTCTACTAATGCAGCCCAATATGCTGTTAGCCTTCTTGGCAACAAGGGCACCCTGCTGACTCATGTCCAGCTTCTTGTCCACTATAATCCCTGAGTCCTTTTCTGCAGAACTGCTGCCTAGTAAAGTCGGTCCCTACTCTATCAGTGCATGGGATTCTTCCGTCCTAAGTGCAGGACTCTGCACTTGTCCTTGTTGAACCTCATCAGATTTTTTTTGGGCCAATCCTCCAATTTATCTAGGTCCCCCTCGACCCTATCCCTACCCTCCAGCTCTTCTCCGAGTTTCGTGTCATCCGTGGACTTGAGGAGGGTGCAATCCATCCCATCATCCAGATCATTAATAAAGATGTTGAACAAAACCGGCCATAGGACCAATCCCTCTGGCACTTCGCTTGATACAGTCTGCCAACTAGACATCAAACCGCTGATCATTACCTATTGAGCCCAATGATCTAGCCAGCTTTCTATCCACCTTACAGTCCATTCATCCAGTCCACACTTTTTTAACTTTCTGGCAAGAATACTGTGGGAGACTGTATCAAAAGCATTGCTAAAGTCAAGACATATCACGTCCACTGCTTTCCCTATATCCACACAGCCAGTTATCTCGTCATAGAAGGCAATCAGGTTGGTCAGGCATGACTTGCCCTTGGTGAATCCATGTTGACTGTTCCTGATCACCTTCCTCTCCTCTAAGTGCTTCAAAATGAATTCTTTGAGGACCTGCTCCATGATTTTTCCAGGAGCTAAGGTGAGACTGACCTGAATCCAGTCTGTAGTTCCCTGGATTCTCCTTCTTCCCCTTTTTAAAGAGGGGCACTATATTTGCCTTTTTCCAATCGTCCGGGACCTCCTCCGATGGCCACGAATTTTCAAAGATAATGGCCAATGATTCTGCAATCAGATCAGCCAACTCCCTAAGCACCCTCGGATACATTAGATCCAAACCCATGTACTTGTGCACATCCAGCTTTTCTAAATAGTCCTTAACCTGTTCTTTCACCTCTGAGGGCTGGTCACCTCCTCCCCACACTGTGCTGCCCAGTGCAGCAGTCTGGGAGCTGACCTTGTCTGTGAAGACCAAGGCAAAAAAAGCATTGAGTACTTCAGCTTTTCCCACATCATCTGTCACTAGCTTGCCTCCCCCATTCAGTAAGGGTCCCACACTTTCCTTGACCACCAACTTGTTGGTAACATACCTGTTGAAAGCAGTCTCTGTTGTCTACGTGCTATCTCTGAGAAGTCTCCATTGTATACAGTTCCAAGGATAGTTTTTGTGAGTGTGGACTCCCTTTAATAGACCATCACCAGCTACTCCATTGTTGTACCTTATAGATGGTTGTGGGTGTCATACCACATATTTCAGTAACACGCAGTAACACGCACTTAGCAAGACTCCATAACTTCCCATACAATGATAACACATACACTCCCACAGGATATTCATGTTCGACAGATCAAGCCTTTGCACCAAACAGATCATAATGCTCTCACCATGAAAGATATAGGGGTGCATAATGAAACTAGTCTGGGAGTGGTACAGAAATGATGGGCAGGAGAGGAGTGCAGGATTTTTAAAAGGTCCAGTTTTTCTGAATAAACATTAAGTACATAGGTCAATTTCAGTTGACTTCTGCAAAGAAGTAAGTTGAAATAAAGGTTTTGTTCTTAGCAAATGTTTAAAAACTGTTGAAATGGAAAGTGGAGAAATAATTTGAGTGGACTAGGGGATCTGCTTGTCCTGCAAGGATCTATGGGTGGGCTCTGCCGTGTTGCATCTGTTCTTATTGGGGTGAGTGTGGTGGTCGTTACTGGTATTCCACAGACCATCCATCCTCACCTCTGCTGCTCGCATTCCTTTTTGTACGGCTCATGGGATCCATCACATCCACAGTATATCGAAGTTCTTACAGCCATCAGCGAACAGAAATCTTAATCTAAAACAGGTCGGCAAACTTTCTGATGTAGTGTGCCGACACCTCATTTATTCACTCTAAGATTTCGCGTGCCAGTGATACATTTGAACGTTTTTAGAAGATCTCTTTCTATAAGTCTATAATACAGAACTAAACTATTGTTGTATGTAAAGTAAATAAGGTTTTTAAAATGTTTAAGACGCTTCATTTAAAATTAAATTAAAATGCGCAGCCCCCCGGACTGATGGCCGGGACCCGGGCAGTGTGAGTGCCACTGAAAATCAGCTTGCGTGCCGCCTTTGGCAAAGGTACCATTGGTTGCCTACCCCAATCTAAAAGATAAACTCTAAAATGTGTTTCAAGGTGGGCTCGGGAGCACAGATGGGAAGTTGATGATGAATTTAATTTTTTTTTCTTTTGGGGTGTTAATCCAGGTACAAGATGGTCTCAGAATTTACTTGGCCAAACCATGACCTCTCTTCAGACAAAGAAGCTGTGAAGAAACTGGTTGAGTACTGTGGGTTTCAGCATGATGTAGCCTATGGGAAGACCAAGATATTCATACGGACTCCACGGACGCTCTTCACCTTGGAGGATTTGCATGCCAAGATGCTTGTTAGAATTGTCCTCTTCCTACAGAAGGTAAAGTTAGCTTTAGTACACCGATAAACCTCATTTAAGTGATCACAAGCGACCATCTTTCCTTACCAAGTCTTCTCAAGGTAATCTCACAAAGGTGAGGAGTCTGCACAAAGCTTTAACAGAATTGCAGTTTACTTAATTTTTGAAAAGCTCTATTCAGCTTTTTCTATACTTTTCTACATAAAATGATGAGCTAGAGTCCAACGAGACATGATACATTATAATGTGTGCTCTCTTAAACCTATAAACATGCTGTATACCTCTGCAAAATGTAAGATCTCCAACAAAAGCAGGTCTTTTTGAGACCTAGAGAATATTTATGGGTAACTTAAATACCAAAGATTCACGTAGACCATGTGGTTTGACTTGGGGGTCTGTGTGTTTATCCTTAGGGTAAATATTTTTGATACTCTGTTACTACTAAGTCAAAAAGCTGAATGGCTCTGGATAGATCAGGGCACTACACTGGTTTGGTCTAACCAAGGAGGAACAGCCAGAGATATGAGATACTCTTGCTTATGAAAGATGTTCCTTGAAGCAATAGAAATTTGTAATCTTTTTACTTAAGATTAGCAGCTGTGTTAGTCTGTATCCGTAAATAAAATGAGGAATACTTGTGGCACCTTAGAGACTAACCAGTTTATTTCAGCATAAGCTTTCGTGGGCTATCCGATGAAGTGGGCTATAGTCCATGAAAGCTTATGCTGAAATAAACTGGTTGGTCTCTAAGATGCCACAAGTATTCCTCTTTTTTTTTTTTACCTAAGACTTATCTGTCTACTGAATTATTTTCAGGAGTTTCTGGGACAGTTTCTGTTGGAGCAATCTGGCTTTGTAATATAGGCAATGTGAATTACAAAAGAGCTCCAGTGCTTTATGGAAGATCTAGGTTGCAGTCACAGTCATAGTTTACTGTGTCCCAAATGAGTATGTGCTGGCATGTCCATGGTATTCTCCATGGCTAGCGAAGGCCATTTCGTTTTTAGTAGGGGAAAAAATTTCTTCCTGCTTGAAAGTTCCGTGTCTCCGTCTCAATGTCTTGTTAATCTGAAAAATCAGGGACTGATAAAATGATTTCTTCTTCCCTGCCTTGCATTGTTTAGTTCCTAGGTGGCCTTTATTACTTAGGGAGAGCCTGTCCAGGTGGCATCTGTTTATTTTATATCACTGACTTCTATGTAAGTGAAGCATCCTCTGTCTTCTGCAACTGAAAAGAAGCTAAAGGAAAAAAAAATCTTGAAATTTCTTATGCTAATCTGAAAGGGTTGTTAAGCAATTTGTCTAAAAGGCAAGTTTTTGAAAGAAGTAGGTCTTGAAAGTGAGACATTCTCATGGTTGGAGCTGGGGAAATATAAACAGGGCCTTTGATCCTTGCTTGTCTAATTGAGGGTAGTAGCCACTGACATTTGGGTATTAGAAGTTACAGTAGAGGCGCGTAAAGCCCCATGGAATGGTATGCATTTATTAGAGAGACTGCAAAAACTTTGTAAACCATGTAGATGGGTCACACCATTTTATTAACGGCCCATGAATTGAAAATTGTATTTCTCTATTGAGATCTTAAATACATTTGCAAGACAGTCAGACTAAATTAAACCTTGTTAGGTTCATAACACTTCTTGGAATGAATAACCTCTAACATTCTTGCAAAACCAAGGCCACTATGTCCAGTTAGTGTTTCTCCTTATCATTGGAGGGTGAGCTATTTGGGTTTCCCTGAAGTTAACAAATTACTTGGAGAACACATAACTGACAAATGTTGATGTGTAAATGTCCATTTCTGATTAAATGGCTGAAGGAAGTGGAAAGTGAGCATGGTCTGGATCAGAGATCATCAAACTGTGGGGCATGCCTGGGCCAGCCCCCACGGGGGGTGGGAAGGGAGTGCAAGTCAGCCCCTCTGCTTGGCTCTGTCCCCAGCATTGGCCCCATTTCTGTTCCCGGCCCTGCTCATGGCCATGGCTCTGTTCCTGGGCTAGGGGAGGGAGTAGAGCTGCACCAGGCTGTGGGCCTGGCTGCTGGCCCTGGCCCCGGCCCCCACTGCAGCCCAGCTGAGGCCCAGCCCTGCTCCCAGGTCCCACCCCCAACCTTGGCTATGGTTTTGTTCTTGGCCTGGGGCCAACGTGGGGACTGGGCTGGGAATGGAACTGAACCGGGCCTGGCTGCCGACCCCTACTGCAGCCTGGCTGTAGCTCCGGCCCCAGCCTGGCTCCAGACCCACCCACAGCTGCAGCTCCAGCCTCGGCCCCGTCACCCCTGTCCATGTCACATAAGAACAGCCATACTGGGTCAGACCAACGGTTCATCTATCGCAGTATCCTGTCCTCCAGCAGTGACCAAATACCAAGTGCCCCAGAGGAAATGAACAGAACATAGAATCATCAAGTGATCCATCCCCTGTTGCCCATTCCCAGACCCTGGCAAACAGAGGCTAGAGACACCATCCCTGCCCGTCCTGCCTCATAGTCATTGAGGGACCTATCCTCCATGAATTTATCTAGAACTTGTCTGAATCCTATTATAGTCCTGGCCTCTACTCCCAGGGTGGATGTGGGGCATGGACAGAGGTGAGTGTGACCCTGAAAAGTCTGGGGACTACTGGTCTGGATTTAAAGATTACAGGTATTGAAAGCTGCTACTCTGAAACCTGTCAGGTATTGAAAGGTAATAAAAATCTTTACGTTCGTGTGTTAGTTAAAGCCTATTAAACAGCATGGGCTAAAACTGGATAGAAAAATGGTTTAATAAATTGCTGAGATGGCTGTTGGCTCTCCTTATCAATGTACAATAATGCCCTTCACTTAACCTGCACTGGCTCTTCTAGACCTGGAAGAGAGCAGAGGTAAATAAATTGTTCTTTGCCTACAGAAGAAAAATAGCTGAATTTGGGACTGGGCCCACTTTTTGGCTGTTCGAGAACTTGGTGGATTGGCAGAATGCTGCTGTTGGTGGCAGGTACATGTTGTGCATCAGACTATAAACTGGCTAATTCTGATTCTTCATTCTTAGTATCTTTTTATTGGGTTTCCTTTTATTTTAAGTTAACTGAGGAAAAATGGTAAATGCTAGACCTACCAAACATACCTGAAATAACATGCATATTAGTTCTGGGCGCATTCTGTAGCCCCCTCCCCCAAATCTGTGCACAATATTTTTAAATTCTGGAAAATTCTGCATTTTTTATTTGTAAAAATAACACAATATAATCAGGCCAGTTTGTTATTTTGGTAATGTATTTCAAAATACCTGCCAGCAAGTATGTTTTGTGACAAAGCTCATAAGAACATAAGAAAGGCCGTACTGGGTCAGGCCAAAGGTCCATCTAGCGCAGTATCCTGTCTACCGACAGTGGCCAATGCCAGGTGCCCCTGAGTGAGTGAACCTAACAGGTAAAAATCGAGTGATCTCTCTCCTGCCATCCATCACCCACCTCTGACAAACAGAGGCTAGGGACACCATTCCTTACTCAGCCTGGCTATTAGCCAGGTAGTGGACTTAGCCTCCATGAATTTATCCAGCTCTCTTTTAAACCCTGTTATAGTCCTAGTCTTCACAGCCTCCTCAGGCAGGGAGTTCCACAGGTTGACTGTGCGCTGTGTGAAGAAGAACTTCCTTTTATTTTTTTTAAACCTGCTGCCCACTAATTTCAATGGGTGGCCCCTAGTTCTGCTATTACGGGAACAAGTAAATAACTTTTCCTTATTCACGTTCTCCATGCCACTCATAATTTTATATACCTCTATCATTTCCCCCCTTAGTCTCCTCTTTTCCAAGCTAAAAAGTCCTAGCCTCTTTAATCTCCCCTCATATGGGACCTGTTCCAATCCCCTAATCATTTTAGTTGCCCTTCTCTGAACCTTTTCTAATGCCAGTATATCCTTTTTGAGATGAGGAGACCACATTTATACACAGTATTCCAGATGTGGGCGCACCATGGATTTGTATAAGGGCAATAAGATATTCTCCGTCTTATTTTCTATGCCTTTTTTAATGATTCCTAACATCCTGTTTGCTTTTTTGACCACCGCTGCACACTGCATGGACATCTTCAGAGAACTATCCACGATGACTCCAAGATCTTTTTCCTGAGCAGTTGTAGCTAAATTAGCCTCTATCATATTGTGCATATAGTTGGGGTTATTTTTTCCAAAGTGCATTGCTTTACATTTATCCACATTAAATTTCATGTGCCATTTTGTTGCCCAATCACTTAGTTTTGTGAGATCTTTTTGAAGTTCTTCACAGTCTGCTTGGGTCTTAACTATTTTGAGCAGTTTAGTATCATCTGCAAACTTTGCCACCTCACTGTTTACCCCTTCCTCCAAATCATTGATGAATAAGTTGAATAGGATTGGTCCTAGGACTGACCCTTGGGGAACACCACTAGTTACCTCTCTCCATTCTGAAAATTTACCATTTATTCCTACCCTTTGTTCCCTGTCTTTTAACCAGTTCTCAGTCCATGAAAGGATCTTCCCTCTTATCCCATGGCAACTTAATTTACGTAAGAGCCTTTGGTGAGGGACCTTGTCAAAGGCTTTCTGGAAATCTAAGTACACTACCTCCACTGGATCCCCCTTGTCCACATGTTTGCTGAGCCCTTCAAAGAACTCTAATAGATTAGTAAGACATGCTTTCCCTTTACAGAAACCATGCTGACTTTTGCCCAACAATTTATGTTCTTCTATGTGCCTGACAATTTTATTCTTTACTATTGTTTCAACTAATTTGCCCGGTACGGACATTAGACTTACCGGTCTGTAGTTGCCGGGATCACCTCTAGAGCCCTTTTTAAATATTGGCGTTACATTAGCTATCTTCCAGTCATTGGGTACAGAAGCCGATTTAAAGGACAGGTTACAAACCCTGGTTAATAGTTCTGCAATTTCACATTTGAGTTCTTTCAGAACTCTTGGGTGGATGCCATCTGGTCCCGGTGACTTGTTACAGTTAAGTTTATCAATTAGTTCCAAGACCTCCTCCAGTGACACTTCAATCTTTGACAATTCCTCAGATTTGTCACCTACAAAAGATGGCTCAGGTTTGGGAATCTCCCTGACGTCCTCAGCCGTGAAGACCGCAGCTTTGTCCTTATCTTCATGGATTCTGCGTTTCCTGGCGGATTTCACTAGCCTCAGAGGCTCACTGTGACCCTCCACGTGGCCCTTCTCTCTCTAGAGACAAGGTCACAGCCTATTGAGCCATTTTCATCATAAGCCAGCGAGGAGAAGCTATCCTTCCTGGCACAGTCTCTGTTGTCTCCCAATCTCAGTGATTAATTAGGTGAGATAGAAAGCAGTGAGCCCGGGCCTGCCCTCTACTCTTGGCTCCAGCCCAGGGACCCTAATAGTATCAGCTAAGATGGCTGACCTTTTAGCCACAAAACACAATACAATTCCCTGGGCTGCTTCCCCACAGCAGTCCCCATTTCTTCAAACTCCACTTCACCCTTACCTCAGGGCTTCCTTCCTTGCGTATATGTCCACCACTCAGTCTCACCAACAACACAACTTCTTCCCACAGCTCCTGACATCCACACCCACCTGACTAACTGGAAGGCTTTTAACTGGTTTCAGCCAGTCCCTGATTGGCTTCAGGTGTCTCAATCAGGCTAGCTATTTCTACTGATTTCTAGAAGGTTCCAGTGGTACCAGGGATTTGTTTAGCCTGAGACTCACATATCTGTTCTTCAGCACTTTCCGATAGCCATCTGGCCTTGCCCCATCACAGTTTGTAACAATACAGACAAAAAAGATTCAGGAAATGTTTTTTGAGAGATTGCTTACTGGGTGTATTAATACAGAACTTTGAGTAATAATTCATTTAAGCTGCAATACAGAAACTTATTTCCCTCACCCTCAGACGCAGTGCAAAGGCGGAGGAAAGTTGGGGGTAATGGAGGGGCTGAGAGAGAGAGAGGTAAGGACCCTGGTAGTGAACCTGGAGGTTTCTTGGGTGTGAGAGAGAAATATAGAACAGTGTTTTTCCCTGGGGTGAGGGGAATATCATTAGGGAGCCTTCCCGATGCAGACCGTGGCTGACCCCAGCACATCTGCCCTGTCCCCATAGATTCATAGAACTGGAAGGGACAGTCCCTGCACCCCCACTCAGCCACTCCCTGTCCCCATGTGTCTCTGAACCCTCACTCAGTCACCCCTCCACCAGTCCCCATGTGGCCCTGTAACCCCACATCACTATGTAGCTCTGCGCCTCCATTCAGCCTCCACCTCAGTCTGTCTCCCCACTAGTCTTTCTGAAGCCTAGCAGCCCCGTGTGCCCCACTATGCCTGTTTCTCCCCTCTCTCCACCCCTTATGCCTCTTTGATCACTTGATGATTATCTGTTCTGTTCATTCACTCTGAAGCACCTGGTGTTGGCCACTGTTGGAAGACAGGATATTGGGCTAGCTGGACCACTGGTCTGATCCAGTATGGCCATTCTTATGGTCCTCACCTGGCCCCAAGGGCAGGGCACTGGGAGTAGTAGCTCCTCTGTAGCTCACTGCTATGGCTGGTGAGCTGGCCGCCCTCTGCTCTGGTGCCACAGCAGCCCCTAGTAGGCGAAAGACATAACTGCAGTGCCTCTTGGGTGGAATGTATTTTCTGTGGAGAAAAAGAAATCTTCAGGGGATACAAATTCTGCACATGCCCAGTGGCCCAAAATCCCAGATTGACGGTCAGGCTTGACAAAGCCTTGGCTGGGATGACTTAGTTAGGGATTGGTCCTGCTTGGAGCAGGGGGTTGGACTGGAATACCTCCTGAGGTCCCTTCAACCCTGATATTCTATGAAATTACCTCTCCATCTGAGTGAGATTTAAGAGCTTAGGTAGGGTGGCAGTGCATCTGTGGAGGCCTTTTTAAGATGGATACAAGAAATACATTCACAGTCTCCTCTTTCCATTTTGTTTCCTGCATACGTGCTATCCGAACCCTCTTCTTCCTTCAGTGTCTCTACCAGCTCCGTGCTATGGCCAGTAAGCATGCCAATGTTCCAAATTGCTAGGGTGATCTTAGTTTTCTGGGCTAACTTCTTTAATTGCTCTTGTCCAAAGTTGTGCCATAGCCCTCACCTGTTTTCCACAACACTCAGATGGAGGCACTCTGTGTCATTTCGAAGAATACCCATTTATTTTCTTGGTTAATATGAGGGCTCAGAGTATATGTCAATAGTGCAGCTAAACGTCTGTAGCTGACCCATGTCAGCTAACTTGGGCTTGAGGGGTTCGGGCTGTAGGTCTGTAAAACTGCAGTGTGGATGTTCGGGCTCAGGGACCCCATGGTGGGGATCTGCACTGCAGTTTTATAGCCCCGCAGCCCAGTCTCCACAAGCCTGAGTCAGCTGACACCAGCCAGGCCTCAGGTGTTCAACTGCAGTGTAGACATACTCAGAATTTCAGTTTGTGGCAGACTTTTGCGGCCAACTGCCAACCTGACACGAGTCTCTGTATTAAGATATAAAAAGATATCCGTTATAAACACCTTAATACAGTAATGTTTTTACCTCTGGAGCATGCTTTTGAAGCAGGACTAGGAGAGGAGTATTTTTTGTTAGTTTACTCCACAACCCTGTGAAAAAATTGTGATGTGTAATTTTAATTTGTCTGATAAGTTAGAAACATTTACCTGAGATCTGGGGAAAATACAAGCTTCTTTTAATTACCAGAGTACTCTACAAGCTGTCAACTTATCCTTAAAGGGTGTAAAGGAATCAGTGCAGTTGTGTGTGATCCAAATTCCATGTCTGTAACTCATATCCCTTGCTGATTCACCCCTCTTTTTACTTGTTTGTTCAGATTGCTTCTGGAAGAGAGGCAATTTTTTGCTTGCAGAGTGCTAAGGAGAAGCTGGTTTAGAATCCTCATTCTTACAACTAAAGGCAAGAAATGCTAATGAATCAATAATGCCTACTGTCAGCGCAATTAGTAAAAGAACAGATGTTGACTTGATGTTTATTATAAGTAAAATTATATAGGATATATATAGTATTAATACAACTAAATACTTTGTGCAACGTGAAATCTGTCTAAAAGTCTTTGCTTCTTAAAACATTTCCTTTTTGTTTCCCCTTATTTTGGTCCTCAACCTTGTCCTCTCATGTATACAATAAATAGCTGTCATCTTCATGTGCCAGTCCTCTGTTTACCAGCAGATGGGGCACTTGGAGGTTGGTAGAGGAGAAGGAGGAATAATCAGCATAACAAACAGACTTAAAGATGAACTGAAGCCTCATTGACAGCTCGGAAAAATAGTGAGGCAGTTGTGCTTCTATGTCACAGTTCCTGTATTTCTCCTCCAGCTTTTCATTGCAATGGATAGTTTCATGAAGACTTGATTCTTGCTGCATATTCCTAACCTGAAATCATGATCTCTATTTTTGACACGTTAGGGAAAGAGTAAGCAGCAACAGCCAGTGAACACAAACTGATTGTGTTTTTGTGGGGGGCAGGGAGGAAACAAAGTTGGAGGTGAGAATGTAGGAACTAAATTGTTTTTAAATAGAATTTTGTTATTTCAGTAACCTCTTTTATTCCAAAAGTTTGAATTATGTAAGTAAATTTTTTCATCTTTATTCAAATTATTCAATTATTCAAATTACACAAGAACAAAACTCAAACTGAAGATAGAAACTTTAACCTTGCTGTTATTATAGGCAGTTCTGAATAACTGAAAAAGCCAAAGTTGATTTTAAATGAGCCAAAAAATTAGTCTGTGGAAATTCTAATGTGCACACTCGTGCACTTGTAGTAAAGCTCTTCATTCTGGTTTTAAGGCTACTGCAAGTTGTGGTCTGTTTGTGATGCTTTATCTTTTTAAAAGGAAGGGGCTTATCTGCAGAAACAAATCCCACATTGCGTATAGTATTTTTGCTTCCTGTTTTCTGTAAGTGTACATCATAGTCTCTTATTTATGCTAAATGGTTTTATGATACAATAAACAAGATATGCAACAGGATGGTTGTCATTAGTAGAGAAACCTTGGAAGTGCATGACTTTTCACTTAAAATAACCATGCTAATTTTTTGCATTTAATAAATGGTTAAGAATGTGCTAGTTATGAATTCAGTTAAATTGGATAATGAAGACAATGTGATCAACAGTATGATGAATGGAATATTTTGCTTTCATTGTCACCATCTAGTGTCTTCTCCCCTTGAGAAACCTTTATTTTTTATTTCATTACTTTAACATGGGATACCTAATGCAGATTAACTAGAACATTTTAAAATTCTAATGGAGGCATGATACCTATAGTATTTACTGAGGGGTAACTGGGTGAGATCCATAACTAGGGGATATTGTGTTGACCTTATGGTAAAAACTACAGGTCTCTAATGTCCTCTATGATCAGTGGTGTTGGAACAGTTTTTATAGTAGGAGTGCTGAAAAGTATTGAACAAAACTGTACATAAAAGATTGTTACAGGGAGAATAAGACAAGAAGTAATGGGCTTCAACTGCGGGAAGGGAGGTTTAGGTTGGACATTAGAAAAAACTTCCTGTCTGTCAAGGTGGTTAAGCACTGGAATAAATTGCCATGGGAGGCTGTGGAATCTCCATCATTGGAGATTTTTAAGAGCAGGTTAGACAAATACCTATCAGGGATGGTCTAGATAATACTTAGTCCTGCCATGAGTGCAGGGGACTGGACTAGATGACCTCGTGAGGTCTCTTCCGATGCTATGATTCAAAACCCTGTATCTGATGGAAACCACTTCAAGCCAGGAGGCGCTGCTGCACCCCAGTGCCTCTAGTTTCAGCACCCCTGACTAGGATGGTACAGCGAGATACTGATTGCATGTTAGTCATCTCTGTTTGAGGGGAAAAAATCTTTTTGACAGCGAGTCTATGACACAACTTGAATGGTGATTTTACACTCACTAGTTTGGAAATCAGTACTTCTCAAGAAGTGCATTTTTAGGTTATTTACTGTAGTTGTGGTGGTTCTGTCACTATGATTAACCTTTTGGGAAACAAATAAGCTGTTCTACTGTAACAAGGACTGTTCTTACAAGGACTCTCTTTGGGTATTTCCCCTCAGCAGCATTTTCCCAGTGGGTTAGCTGGTGGATTTTTTTTTTTCAATAAATATAGCTGCCTGTCTAGGAAGTATGTTTGGTACAGATTCATAGTTTCCAAGTGACAAAGGGTCCTGTGGCATCTTAAAGACTAACTAAAGTATTGGAACATAAGCTTTCGTGGGCTAATACCCACTTCGTCGGATGCATGCCGACATGGGGCTAATACCCACTTTGTCGGATGCATGCCGATATGGGCATGCATCCGACGAAGTGGGTATTAGCCCACGAAAGCTTATGCTCTAATACTTTAGTTAGTCTTTAAGGTGCCACAGGACTCTTTGTTACTTTTGCAATTCCAGACTAACACGGCTACCCCTCTGATAGTTTCCAAGGCCAGTCTGACCACCTGTATAACGCAGACCAGAGAATGTCTCCAAAAGAATTCCTATAGTGTATCTTCATTTTAAAATGGTCAGTGATAGTGAATCCATAACCACCCTGGGTAAATTTGAATGGTTAGGTATCCTCACTATCAAAAATTTATGCCTTGTTTCTGAATTTGTCTAGCTTCAACTTCTAGCCATTGGTTTATGTTGTACCTTTCTCTGCTAGACTGAAGAGCCCGTTATAAAATATTTGTTCCCCATGTATGTAGTTATAGACTGTAATCAAATCATCCCTTAATGATCTCTTTGTTTAAGATAAATTGAGCTCTTTGAGTCTATGACTCTAAGGCATGTTTTCTAATTTTTGATCATTCTTGGGGCTCTTCTCTGAAACCTCTCCAGCATATCAACATCCTTCTGGAATTGTGGACACCAGAACTGGATGCAGTATTTCAGCAGCAGTCACACTGGTGCCCAATAAAGAGATAAAATAATTTCTTTGCTTCTCCTCAAGATCCTCCATTCATGCATTCAGGGATCGCATTTGTTTTGGCCACAACATCGCACTGGAAGCTCATATTCAGCTGTTTTTCCACCACGACCCCCAAATCTTTTTCAGAGTCACTGCTTCCTAGGATAGAGTCCCCCATCATGGAAGTATGGCCTATGTTCCTAGATATATATATGTACATTTAACCATATTAAAATGCATATCGTTTGCTTGTGCCCAGGATACCAAGTGATCCAAATCATTCTGTGTCAGTGATTGGTTTTTCTTCATTATTTGTCACTTCTCCAATTTTTGTGTCATCTGCTAACTTTATCAGTGATCTTATGCATTCTTCTAGGTTGTTGATAAAAATGTTAAATATTGTAGGACCAAGAGCCCATCCCTGCGGCACCCTACTAAAAACATACCTGTTCAATGATTCACATTTACATGTGGAGACTTATCAGTTAGCCAATTTAATGTGTGCTATGTTAATTTTGTATCATTCTAGTTTTTAATCAAAATGCTTAATATTCATAGATCAATACAGTTTAGTACAGTTACTGGGTAATTCTATCCAAGTATTACACCTGCACAGTTATCATTTCAGCACCTTTCCAGTGTAATACAGGAGAAGCGGGGTTGGTCTTTCACTATTACCCAACAACTACTCTTCCTAGTCAGTCCTTTAAAATTCTTATGCATAAGGTAGTCTTGCAAAATTGTCAGGAAAATGTACCAGTCCAGGCACAAAACCTACTTACACTGCCCTTGACGTGATAGGAAAGAACTGTGTGTTACTTGCCCATTTGGGAAAAAAAAATAAGGTAGGCATGTAGAATTGAGCAAGACTGGATAATGCCAAGATGATAAATTTTCTTAACCTCAATCTGCTTTCCTGCTCATCCCACATCCTATCTACTGCTGACAACTTGTATACTTGTGCGCTCTCTCTGTCTGCTTGTCTTCATCTTTATTTTTTCCTCTTAAAAGCAGACCTAACTAATTTCTCTCCACTCCCAAGTCAAGCTGGGAGGCTGGTGATTTATGCTCTTGGAAGCAGTTCTTGGTTAGTTGCCCTGGTGATTACCGAGGCAGTAAATTTGATACATCAATATGACAGCCATTGCTAAAATGAAATGGTCCCAGGTCCAAGACACCTACACTTAACCTTTGCTAAAGGAAGCCCCAGTACCTTGGGAAAGAATTTCCTCTGTTGTATGCCTTGGAAGCAGAGGTGTGTATTAACACTTCTTCCTAATGCACAGAACCGCAGTCTTCGAGTTATCCTTGTCTTTGTGTATTTGAACAGCTTGCACTGGCAGCATTTGTTTTCACTTGAGGCATTCTAGTTCTCAGACAGTCCCCTCGAGAGATCTGTCACTCACAACCCTGCAGCTGTTGTCACCATAGCAACATTCCCTGGGCTCAGTAGGGAAGAGCAGGAAAGAGAACCATGGCTGACTTGTCATAATTTAATGTTTCACCTCCCCTTTCTTCAGTCCCCATGAGTCCTTAAAGCAAAGCGTGCTAGGAAACATTAACCACAGAGGGAAGCTTTCATTCTGACAAAGGCAGCATTTCCATGTCAGATTATGGAGCAGCAGTGGTAACCTGACAAGGGCTTCTGCTCAGTGACCCAAATAAAAGGTGATGTAACGGGTTTACCATCTACAGTCTCAACACAATTACCATCTTATGAGAGAAAATGTGTGTTCGTGAAGACTGGATATAAATTGAATAATTACGTACATATTTCCTCGATTTTTAGCACATCTAGGCCTTGATGCTGTGAGCTCTTAGGCAGTGAGGAGCAGAAGGTGCAGGGTGGTCTTGGCTCAGTGCAAGTGCATGCAGATGTTGTGTGGGGGACCAACTAAGGTTAAGCATAAAGAGAATCTTTAGCACTGAGAAGGGATCTAGTCTCAAGCCCCTCTGGATCCGTTTCCTGTCTATGGCACAGGGTAAAAGGGGATGGAACATTGGCGGAGAATGGGCATATCTGAGGAGACATGGGCTCAAGAACCATCCTCATCATTCTAATGGGGTCCTTAGCTATCTTACGAGGCCTCCCTTTTGCTGGTAGGCCAGAGTCACGTGAATCTCCACAGCAGCATGCTCAATAATGCAGGATTGGGATCTTCTGTACTCGTCTGTCCAGCTTGCTTATACACAGTCCTCCACTAAAGGCTCCCTAGTGCACGTTAATGTACTGTTTCAATTGGAACTACATTAAAGTGCACCAGCTGGGTCTGCACTTACCAATTAATGTGCACCATGGTAGTGCACTTTAGAAATCACTACCCTACCCCCATGCTGAAGACTTCTATTAGAGCCTTGCATTAGGGCTTATTAGCTTTGCTCACTTTTTAAAAGAGATTTTTTTGAAGGCCCAGCTCTCTGATCTTAACCTGGTGTCCAACAACTAATGTAGGCTCTTTATGATTCATGTGAATCAGAAGTAGATTCTGAAGGCTAAATTCTGCTCTGTTACATCTGTGCATCTCCTTTGTCTTCACTGAAGACAGCAGTCTTCCTTAGTGGCCAGAGTCCTTCATTTCAAAACTATCACTTATATTTTACGTCTCCAAACGACTTTGTCTTGTGTAATGGGTTTGAATTACTCATTGTAGACAGCTGGTGCAGATGAATTGCTGTCATTTAATTAACGTGTGGCCAAGGACAAACTTAACTTGAAAATCAGGCTTAATAAACATGGTGGTAAAAACACCAGCCTTGTCTATACTACAGCTCCCACCATTTCAGCTGACCCAGTGAGAGTCGTTTTGTAAAATTCCTTAGTGTAAGCAAGACCCAGCAAGCTCATAGAAAGACTCATGGCAACTATTCAGTGGCCTGGCGTCTTGTCTGGATGGTGTATATTAGCCAAAGTGAATTCTTTGTGCCTCATAATTCTCAGATAAAATCCTGTTTGGGGAAAAATGGTAGCTGAGAAGACAGACAAACCAGAGTTCTCATGTCACTGAATTCCAAGAAGACTATGAAGAGATGAGAAACATTGAACTGTCCACAAGGAAAACTCACTTCCAAGAGCTGCTGGGAGCAGTTAGAACCCATCCCTTGAGATTAGTGTTCAGGGTTCAGCTCCTTATTCTTAATGATAAAAATGAGGTCCGGAGGCATCCTCAAGAGGCTGAACAGGCTGATTAAAAATGATGAAATTCAGGATGGAGACTCTAGTTTCTACTCTTGTTGCAGTTTCTCCGGGTGGGTCAATGTTTGGGACCAGTCAAAATCTTATTGGCATATACCAGTCATTGACAACTGTGTCTGATTTGCTTAAGGAGACTGCCAGGAGCAATATAAAATATATCACCCTTTGATCAATCTTCCACTCCCAAGGTTTTCATGGTATCAGTAGTGCTAACAGCTTGAGTGGGGACTTGTCTATGCCCGTATTTAGAAAATACAGTCATCAGAGCATCAGCAGAGAGTGAATAAGCTCCATGTTTCAGGCTATGAGTTTGTGATATATGTATTGCTCCTTGGTTCTCACTCAAACGACAATCCATGTAGAATATGAGATAACAGGGATGCCATTTTCCTAATGCAGAAATGATGGGATAAGACCCAGGCACTGATTTCTAAGTTGTCATGAAACAGATTTGTCATTCATCTGTTCATCCTGTCTCTTCTAGGTTTTCTAGCTTTACACAGATTATTCCATGGGTAACACTACACATGGGTCAAGGACTCCTTAAAATGACCTGGACCCATTCCTAATGAGATGAAAGGAAAGTAATTAGTCATTCAGCTGTTGGACATAGGAAACCCACATTATAAGATAATCAAAGGAATATCTGAACATTAAAATACCACCCAGCCTCTCCGGGTGGGCAGCAGAACCCAGGCACCATGTTTGATTCTCTCTCCCCGCAACCCTGTACATTCTACCAATAGGCTTGTCTCGTAGTAGTAGATATTACATTTCAACAAAATTTAAGAATTTGAGTTAACTGCTGTGACAAAGCTCCAAGTCTGTACTTGTGGGTCCTGCGCTTCCTGGCAGATTTAGGGGCCT
>ML677408.1:982925-1035526 GCA_007922305.1 Dermatemys mawii
CAGTCTCACCAACAGCATAACTTCCTTCCACAGCTCCTGACACCCACACCCACCTGACTAACTGGGAGGTTTTTATCTGGTTTCAGCCAGTCCCTGATTGGCTTCAGGTGTCCGAATTAGGCTAGCTGTTTCTACTCCTTTCTAGAAGGTTCTTAATTGGCCCCAGGTGTCTTGATTGGCCTGGAGTAGCCTTTGTTTGGCTATCCAGGGAACAAGGACCTGCACATCCTGAGACTAATATACCTGCCTTCCAGCACTCTCCTATATCCTTCTGGTCTGACTCCGTCACACTGCTTTGATACTGGCAACTAGGGCTGGTCAAAAATTTTCTATCAAAGCTATTCTGATGGAAAATTGTGTTTGCAACTAAACAACGTTTTTTGAGAATAGTCTGACTTTTGCAGAAAACTTCATTTTTTTCATAAAAAAATGGCCAAAACCCAAAATACTTTGATTTAGATATGTTGCTATCATTCTCTGTGAGAGTTGTAGTTTGATTGCTTCATGTCCCCATTTTTCTTCATGGACTGGGCTTCCAGCCTGGACTACATTTCCCGTATTACATAATGGTGACCATGGTGCATCATCGGAGATATATTCTGACCAGAGCTTCTAGCCTATAGAGGAGAGTAGAAGAACAGAACACCAAACTGCACTGTGGCAGTATTTCCGAGTCAAAACAAAATGGTTTTCCAAAATATTTTGCGAAAAACTCAGTTTTCCAGCTCTACTGACCGCTATTTACTGATCAGTGTAAACAAAGACAATTAGTATTTATCATGGGCAGTGAACCAGGATATAACCACAACCACCTGACAATGCTGACCTTTGTCCTTGGTAAAATTATCAAAAGTGCCTACGTGACTTAGGCTTTTAAGGCCAGGTCTACCCTAAACATTTTTCCATGTATAATAATATTGGTAGGAGTGTGACATTTTTCCACATTTCTACACATCAGAAACCCAAGATCAGATGCTGTTATACTGACATAAGTCCTTTTGACTTTAGAGCTTATTTTGCTCAGGAAACCAGCATAAACTATGTCTGCAAAAGCATTTTATTGCCAGTATAAGCTGCATCTACATTAGGAGGGTTTGCTGGTATAGCTACACTGACAAACCTTTTCTAGTGTGGATCTGGCCTAAGTCTGCCACTTCTGAAAATGAGCGTTAAGTTCCTAAGTCACTAAGGCATTCTTAAAACTTTTACCTCTTGTCTGTACTGATCAGTTGAGCCAGCCAGAGACTTCAGATAGAAGGAACAGAAGCAGCCAAAACAGGGACTGCTGCACTTTGGGGTTGGGGAATGTAAAAGAGGCCCAGCCATGACCATCTCTTCCCCCTTCCCCTCATCCCCTGGACTCAGAACTGTGCAGGAGAGACCATGCCCCATTATGGAGACTTTAGGACCCATATGGTCACCTTGCCCCTTCCATATGGCCTTGAGGGGAAACAGTAGACAAGCAGCCAGAGACTCCGGCTGGCAGGAGCAGAAGTAGCCAAAGTAAGGACCTCTGGACATTCAGATAATTTCCTCCAGTTTTGACTGGACTTTGAGTGTTCAGAGATATTTGTGATGAATTTTATTCAGTCTTGGCATGGAGTCAATACAAGATATCATATATATTGATTCTTTGGAGTAACTGGGGAGCAGTCTTGGATATGCAGACTTATGCCTTTTTACAGCTGCTTGCTGAATAATATGCATTAAACATCATGACTATTTGAAATACAGGTGGTCAGTCACTACTTGTCAAAATATTTTTCACTGGAAAATACAGATTCATCAAAACAAAACTTTTTGTGGTAAAGGGTCAGTTCTGACAAATTTTTCAACTTGAAAATTATTGATGATTTTTGACTTGTCTCAATTTGGGAATTTTTTGCTATCATGGAAATTTTGGCAGGATGGGAAAACAATTTCCCTCACAGCTTTTTAAAACAAAAGCTGGAAGGGAAATTGTTGGTTGACATGTTCTGAAGACTGAAAATGCTGTGGTCACTTAATGGAGGAGACCTCGGTATGCTCTCTTTTCCTGGGGCTTGTCTTTCCTGACTAGCAGGGACAAAACATTCTGAGAAACAGTGCAAGAGGCAGTAATGGGCAAGATTGTTTTTCACACCAGTGCCCCCATTGACAGGGTGATCCTAAGAGCACCAGCATGAATGTAGTAAACTCCTTAGGGTGGAATGGAAAGACCTCTCTTGATTAAATATTACAGTGAAGGATCAGTTTGAACCTTGAAGATATATATATGTATGCCCCTATGCTATTCGTTGAAACCTTGGTTTGTTTGGTGTATATATAAGCTGAGAAGCAGAACATTCATGTTGCCATGGATTTTAATGCTCTCAACTCCATATTTCACACACAGCACAACGGCTATTGTACATGAAACCAAACCAAATGATTTGCTTTATGTTCAGTACTTGTAAGAGGGAAAAGATTTATCATAAATGCAGTATCTGAATACAAGTAAATTAATCTTCAGTGTGTGACCCTTCCATTCACAGTTCTTTCTCTAGCGAAATTCATTCTTTTCAGTAGAAATAAATATAGAAACTACAATGCCCACTTCTTGATGTCCGTTGAAGATGGCATCTGTGTAAAGCAGTTGGTTTTGCCACTCATTGCTTTATAGGTCCTCACCCTCTAATTGAGATGAGCTATTGGAATTGTATACATTGAAACACACATATAAGAAATTCAGTACCATATTGTACCTGCTTTCCTCATAAACTGGAACTGAAGGAATTTGTCGCAAATCATGCATTCACGTGGCTCAGTGGGCTCAGTATTGGAGTCCTGTCCACTCCACCATATCCCTAGTCTGCAAGGAGATGATGTCTTTGAAGAACAATTGGAAGTCACATAATTAAAACCTGGCTTCAGGTCTGAGCTTTGATTCTCTAGCACCTATAGAGAATAGGAGGAGTTAAATGCAGCCCTGCATGCTATTTATGTGCTGTGCTTTTCACTTAAATCTTTAATAAAATCTCCCATTTTGAGACCTTTCAGAAGCTGTGTAGCAAGGTTCACATCTATGTGAATTTTCTAGCTAGTTTTTTTTCCCCCTGTTCTTTGTTTGGATGCCTTGAGGGCAACTATACTAGGGCAGCATGAAATATTGATCATGAAACACTTCAGGCAAGTGTGCAGGAGGCCTAGTGGGAGGGGGTGTGTTAGATTATAGGAAGCATGAATTATTTTTCCAAGGTTCATGTACCTTCAGCAGCATGAAACGGGTATTTAATTTACAAAGGCTTGGTTTGTTTTTTGAATTTAAACAGCCCTTTGTGCTTGTTTGTGTGTTTGGATAGCATCATCTCATGATCCTAATGAGACATTTCTTATTGTCTGAAATTATGCCGTGTCTGTATAAATCCAGAACTTGGTTTTCTATGAAAGGTCCACGACTGAGATGCTGTTGTCACCCCATATCCAAAATAGCTCAGATTTATGGCTTTACAGGCAATTTACAAGGCCTGTCTATTTACTTGGGCTTTGGAGGGAAGATTGAGAGGTATGGGAAGGTTGGAGTCCCTAGAATAGAATATTTATTTTGGTTTTTGTCTGATTTGTTGGTGATTGTGAAGATTAGGTTAATCTGGATTAGGGTTATTTTAGTTGTGTGAATTTTGGTAGAGAGTTTGGCTGAATTTCAGTTCAACCTTTGAAGATGTACCTGCACACCCCTTTTGTTAACCTGCTGGCTAGAACTGAGAAGATGGACATGCCTATTGGCATGCATTTTAACACGTATCCATATCTTGCACAGAAATATGATGTAGATTGTGCATTAAAGTAAAACATGAATTATGCTATATTTTATACTTAAAGGTGAACACTTCAGAAGATAGAGTTCAAAACATTCTTGTAGTTTTGTATGAATTGTACATTTTAATGTGTGTATGAGACTTTTGGACAAGCTTAAATTTAAAAAAATCTAAGCAAAATTACATTTACCTAAAAATATTTGCTTTGAAAAAGGAAAACCAGAAGATAACTACTTTAGAATAATCAAAAATGTGCCCAGGGGAATACCTAGTAATGGCTGCTGGTAAGAACTGTAGCATATATCTTGATGTTTTCATGCATATATGCTCTATATCCTCCAGTTGTGCCAGACTCGGGTGTTGAAATTCCAGCTTGGCCAGGCAGAAGCTTGGACCCTGTAAAAGATAAAAGCTGCTCAATAAATCATAGCAGTTTCAGAAAGAAGTTGCATTACCGAATACTTTCTAAACCAAACACACAGAATGAATTACAGCAGCTATTGTAGCTTTGGAGTTAGGTTTTTCTCTTGATTATACTGGCAACATACAGTTGGAATATGAATGTGGAGTACCATGCATATTAGATAATCTCTTTTCTGCACAGCACAACGGTCTGTACAAGATGACCTTGATGTATTCTTAGATTTAGTGTTGAATATCCATGGGTAAGAAACAACTGTATGATTCAATATGCTTTTGGAGGACTCTTGACACACTATCTCATAGGAAGAAAATGACTCATATTCCAATATGTCATAGCCAATGTACCTTAGATTGACAGATTCCAAAGCCAGAAAGGACCATTTAGACTGACCTTATGCACAACACAGGGCAGAGAACTCCCCCAAAATAATTCCTAGAGCAAATCTTTTAGAAAAACATCAAATCTTGGTCTGTGGTGAAGAATCTAGCACAACTGTGATAGGTAGTTTCAAGAGTTAATTACCCTAATTGTTAAAAATGTATGCCTTATTTGTAGTCTGAATCTGGCTACCTTCTGTTTGAACTTTTCGATCCTATTATTCCTTTGTCCGCTATATTGAAGAGCCCATTATTAAATATTTGTTCCCCCTTGCAGGTACTTTAGTATAGCTCACCAGATAACCTTCTCTTTATTAAGCTACATAAATTTTGCTCCTAGAATCTATCACTACAAGGCATGGTTTCTAATCCTTTAATCATTCTCGTGGCTCTTCTCTGTACCCTCTCCAAAGTATCAACATCCTTCTTAAATTGTGAACACCAGAACTGGACACAAGATTCCAGCAGCAGTTGAACCAGCACCGAATTCAAAGATAAAATAACTTACTTGAGATTTCCCTGTTTATATATCCAAGGGTCTCATTAGCCCTTTTGGTTACATTATTGCACTGGGAGATCATGTGTTTGGTTGACTATCCCCCACGATCCTCCAAATCCTTTTCAGTCACTGCTTCGCAGAATAGAGTCCTACATTCTGTAAGTATGGCCTACATCAGGGGTCTCAAACATGCGGCCCGCGGAGCACTTCTCTGTGGCCCGCCAAGCTCCCTGTGGGCCTCCCCCTCGCCCCAAGTTGTTTTCTGGGGCCGCTAAGCTCTCCGTCTCCTCCCTCAACCCCACACTGCTTCCTGTTGCTCTGCCTACCCGCAGGCAGTTCTCTGATGGCTTAGCAGTTTCTGGGATGGAGGAGCCAGGGGCGGTAAGCCTCCCGCAGAGGGGAGGAGGGGGAGAAGAGGCGGGAATTTGGGAAAGGGGTTGGACTAGGGGCAGGAACTTTGGGGAAGGGTTTTGAAGAGGGCAGGGAATGGTTGGAAGAGGCAGAGCTGGAACAGAGTGGGAGTGCAGCCCAGTGCACGGGTGAGCTTTAACAGAAGTAAAGAAGTTGTTAAAAAAAAAAAAAAAGTTAATAAATTTAATAATGTACTACATTACTCTTTGTTTTTCATTTTTGACTATACTTTTGTATCGTTGTATGTGTAACACTGAGGCTGAGTACAAGTCTCAGATTTGTTAGGCGGTGGAGTAGTTCACCTAAGGCAGGGTCTCAAACACGTGACCCATGGCGTTATTTTCTGCAGTCTGCCAAGCTTCCCGCACCTCTTCTCTCCCTCCACTTTATTTTCTGCAGCTGCCAAGCTGTCCGCGTGCCCCCGCCCCACTCCCTTCCTGCCTACCTCCAGGCGTTTCCCACTGCCAAACAACTGTTGGCGGTGCTTAGCGCTTTCCAGGAGGGAGAGGGGAGGAGTGGGGAGCTGTGCACTCAGAGGAGCAGGAGGGGCAGGGGTGGGACCTCATTGAAGGGGTGGAGTGGGGGCAGGGCCGGGGCAGCGAGAGAGGCGTGTCAGTGCTGTGGCCCTCGGGCCAATGCTCTAGTCCTCATGCGGCCCTTGTGGTCATTTGAGTTTGAGACCCCTGGCCTACATTCTATGTTCCTATCTGTACATATTTACATTTAGTCATATTCGGATACATATTGTTTGCTGGTATCCAGCTTACTAAGAGATCCAAGAATGCTCTGAATCAGTGATATGTTCTTCATTCTTTATCATTCTCCCAGTTTTTGTGTCATTGTCAAACTTTCAGTGATGACCTCCCCACCCCCTTCCAGGTCATTGATAAAATGTTAAATGATGAATGTAGGACCTGTGGGACCCCATTAGAAACACACCCAATCAATGAGGATTCCTTGTTTACAATTACATTTTGAGACCTATTAGTTAGCCAGCTTTTAATCCGTTTTAATCTGTACCATGTTAATTTTGTATTCTAGTTTTTAATGAAAACGTCATGCTGTACCAGTCAAATGCCTTACAGAATTCTACGTATATTTTGTCAAAACTATTACTTTATTAACCCAACCTGTAATCTAATAAAAGAAAATCAGATTACTTTGACACAATCTATTTTTCATGTTGTGTGGTATTAATTATAGTACCTTTCTTTAATTTATTAGTTGAGTCTCTCATCAGCCACTCCATTGTCGTGCCTGAGATTGATGTCAGACTGACAAGCCTATAATTACTTGTCATCTCATTTACCCTTTTTAAATATTATCACAACTTTAGTTTTCTTCCAGTCATCTGGCACTTCCCCAGTGTTCCAAGACTTACTGAAAATCAACATTAATGATCCAGTGAGCTCCGCAAACAGCTAATCATGTCTTACTAATCTATTAGAGTTCTTTGAAGGGGTACAAGCATGTGGACAAGGAGGATCCAGTAGACATAGTGTACTTACTTTTCCAAAAAGCCTTTGACAAGGTCCCTCACCAAAGGCTCTTACATAAATTAAATTGTCATGGGATAAGAGGAAAGATCCTTTCATGGACTGAGAACTGGTTAAAAGACAAGGGAACAAAGAGTATGAATAAATGGTAAATTTTCAGAATGGAGGGAGTAACTAGTGGTGTTCCCCAAGAGACCCTGGAGGCGGGGAGGGGGGTGGGAGTTTGCCTTCCTTTGCAGCAGGTGGCAAAGTTTGAGGATGATATTAAACTGCTCAAGATAGTTAAGACCAAAGCAGACTGTGAAGAACTTCAAAACTAAGTGATTGGGTAACAAAATGGCAAATGAAATTTAATGTGGATAAATGTAAAGTAATGCACATTGGAAAAAATAATCCCAACTATACATACAAGATGATGGGAGGCTAATTTAGCTACAACCAATCAGGAAAAAGATCTTGAAATCATTGTGGATAGTTCTCCAAAGACATCCATGCAGTGTTCAATGGCAGTCAAAGAAGCAAACAGGATGTTAGAATCATTTAAAGAGAGAGAGAGAATAAGACGGAGAATATCTTATTGTCCTTATATAAATCCATGGTGCGCCCACATTTTGAATACTGTGTACAGATGTGGTCTCATCTCAAAAGAGAGATACTGATTAGAAAAGGTTCAGAGAAGGTCAACTAAAATGATTAGGAGTTTGAAACAGGTCCCATATGAGGAGAGTGTGACGTTGCACTCTATATGATTTTATGAAAATATACTGATTGTGAATATAATGTAATGAAAAGATGCTTCATGCAAAAGGTCTCTTGTAAGGTATCATTACAAAGCTTATCTACTGAGTGTGGTCATCCTATTTGTATAACTGTGTCACTCTTGTATCTGAAATTAGAAATATGAAATATAACTGTGAGAGCCTATTGTACTGATGCGAAGTGTGGGCCATTAATGGTGGCTGGGAATCTTAATGGCTCCCATCAACCAGGGCAATTGACTATGGATGGCTGTATTTGCAGGCAGGCCTTCCTGTGAGTCAGACGGGGAGGAATGAGGGCTTGGAGTCTTACAGTGACATGTGACCATGTCACCTGGTACTGAAATCCATCTTAATCTTGGTGTTTCCCCATTTGGGTGGGTGGGGGGCGCAGAGAGACACAAGATTCCTACCTTGTCCCAAAGCCATATAAGGAGGTGGAACAGGACCAAGTTGGCTGCACGCATGAGAAATCCCCTAGCTACCACCTGAGCTGGAACAAAGACTGTACCGGGAACGAATTGTGCCCAGACTAGGAAGGTTGGGGGTCCAGTCTGTGAAAGAAACTTATTGAAACATCTGAGGGTAAGATTTTATCTGTATTCCGTTTTATTACTGTATTAGATAAAGACTTGTGTGTTTTGTTTTATTTTACTTGGTAATTCACTTTGTTCTATCTATTACTAATTGGAACCACTTAAATCTTACTTTCTGTATCTAATAAAATCACTTTTTACTTATTAATTAACCTGGAGTATGTATTAGTACCGGGGAAGGAGGGGACAAACAGCTGTGCGTATCTCTCTATCAGTGTATAGAGGGTGAACTATCTGAGTTTACCCTATGTAAGCTTTATACAGGGTAAAACAGATTTATTTGGGGTTTGGAGCCCATTGGGAGTTGAGCATCTGAGTGCTAAAGGCAGGAACACTTCTTAACCTGTTCTCAATTGGGCCTACAGCAGTCAGGGGATCTGGTTCAGACCTGGTTTTGGGTTTGCAGCAGGCTAGCAGGTCTGGCTCAAACCGGGCAGAGTACTGGAGTCCCATGCTGGCAGGACAAGGAAGCAGAGGCAGAAGTAGTCTTGGCACATCAGTTGGCAGCCCCAAGGGGTTTCTATGATCCAGCTCGTCACAGAGAGATTAAAGAGGCTAGGACTTTTCAGCTTGGAAAAGAGGAGACTAAGGAGGGATATGATAGAGGTATATAAAATTGAGTGGTGTGGAGACAGTGAACAAGGAAAAGTTGTTTACTTGTTCCCATAATATAAGAACTAGGGGCCACCCAATGAAATTAATGGGCAGCAGGTTTAAAACAAATAAAAGGAGGTTTTTCACACAGTGCACAGTCAACCTGTGGAACTCCTTGCCTGAGGAGGCTGTGAAGGCTAGGACTATAACAGGGTTTAAGAGCGAACTGGATAAATTAATGGAGCTTAAGTCCATTAATGGCTATTGGCCAGGATGGGTAAGGAATGGTGTCCCTAGCCTCTGTTTGTCAGAGAGTGGTGATGGGGATGGCAGGAGAGAGATCACTTGATCTTTACCTGTTAGGTTCACTGAGTCCGGGCACCTGGCATTGGCCACTGTTGGTAGATAGAATTCTGGTTTGGATGAACCTTTGGTCTGACCCAGTATGGCCATTCTTATGTTCTTTTGTTCTATTTTAAAACTCCTGGACCGGTTGATTTTAAAAATATCTAGCTTTAGTAGCTGCTGTTTTAACATCCTCCTAATTTACTTTTGGAATGGAGAATATTTCTCCATCATCATATGACCAGACCATATCATCTGATTTCTCCAGCTGCAGAACAGAAATATTTATCGAACACTTCTGCCTTTTTTGTATTGCTAATAAAAATAATAATTCTACCATTGTATTTGGTAATGGGCCATTGCCAATATTAGTATTCTTTTTGTTCCTAATATAGTTAAATTCCTCCTTGTTGTCCTTAACTTTGCTGACCATATATTTCTCTGTGTCCCTTTGGTAAGAGAAGTGATTTTTTGTAATTCCAAGTTTCTAATTTATATTCATTACTATCATCTCCTTCCTTCCGTTTCTTGTATATTTCTTAATTTTATAGTGCTTTCACTTCTCTAAACCAGGTTAGTTTTTTAACCAATACAGCCTTATTCCTTGATTGTGGCTTTTGAGCATCTAGTAAAGTGTTCTTAAGCAATTCCCAATTATCATTCACATTTTTCTGATTAAACTCTTCCTCCCAGCTGATTTGGCTCATGAGTGTTTTCAGCTTTGTTAAATTGGCCCTTTTAAAGAACAGTCCTCATCTGCTTCCCATTATCCATTTAACAACCACAACTGGTTGGGGAAACAGATTTCCAAAGACTGGAGAGCCTATCCAGGGCAAACTAAAGATTGGAGAAGAACATATGTGGGGATTCACATTATTTTTAATTCAGGTGAATATTATGTGTGTGGCTGCTTTAAAACTCCTTTGGTTTTTAAGTGGTTCTGGCTAGGCTTTGAAGTTAATATTGCATTGATACCCATAATGGGATGTGTCATGAAAAATTCTTAACACAGTTTGGTATGGCCCAATCCACATTAGCTGTCCATGTGAGGGTATAGATTGGCTTAGCTGTAAGCATCTTGAAACATAGCTAAAAGTCTAGTGTAGTATGGGAGAATTTGGGTCCATCTGTCTAGGGACACTCATAAAGCACATACCACCTTGCCATTATATGGTGATTAAAGGAAAAGTGAAATCAGTCCAGAAGAGAACAGGCATTGGTTCTTATGAAAAAACAAAAACTGAAGAAACCTCAATTTAGAGTCAAGTCTCTTCCCTCTTATTTTCCACTGGTGGTAGTTGTATGTATGTTTATTTAACTGGAACTCTTTTTTTGCCCTAGTAAACAAAAGTTTTAGGAGAGACCAGTCGTTTGAGTGGTGAAAATGAATGCATTAAGACTTTGCTCCTAATCTTATTCTGCAGTTAAGAAGGATGCACAAGCCTTGGGTCTAATTGATTATGAAACCTAGATGGAAAGTGAGCCATATATTTGCTAAATATAGAGATTGGAGCTCACCAGTGTCGTTATGGTGCTTTGCATTTTAATTGGAATATACCCTTTACTGGCCACCTGGTTGAGTATGTCAATTATAGCAAGTTTTGATTCCGGATAAGAGAATTGGATCTCTGCCTTTTATTTTGGTCTTTGCCAGGAAATCAAAAAGCACAAATCCCACCCTTGGTGACTTCACTCAGACAATAACCTGGGGAAAGATGACTAGAAAGAAAAAAGAAATTATGAATTCTCCTTCTTTGTTTTTTGGTCTGTTGATTTTTCTACATCTCTGTGTAGTTCTTAAGTGCAGCCTTCCCACAAGTTAAAGCTCCTCCAGGATGCAGGAGAAGCGTAACTTGCTTTGTTCACAGATTTGGGATCTGGCCATGGTGGATGCAGAAAATACTTGCCTGGAGGATTTCAGTCTAAAGTAGACATAACACAGCAATAAATGACTGTCAAAGTGGGGCACTGGAGGGAGAGAGCGAACAAGGTTTAGAGGAAGGTTCCTTTTTCACTTGCTTTCTCCTTGTACTGAAGACCATGTGTTAAGTGTTTTACTTTGAAAAAAGCTAGATTGAGTTTTCTTGACTCACTAATGCAGGCCTGCACAACTTGGAAAGCAGCGAGGGCCATATTACTGCAAAAAAACCAGCTGTGGGCCGAAAAGCCCCACCCTCGCCCTGCCCCCATCCACTTCCCCCCACACCACTGCTTGACTTGCCCCACCCCTACTCACCCCCCACAGGCCACACAGTGCTGCATGTTGTGCAGGCCTGCACTAATGCATCTTCTGATCATCCCGTGGGTGTTGCAGCAAAGCTGACCCTGATTCTGAATATTGTTGTGCACTGCAGTGCTTAATCTACCTGGATTTCAGCAAAGCATTAGATACAGTTCCACATGGGAGATTATTAGTTAAATTGGAGAAGATGGGGATTAATATGAGAACTGAAAGGTGGATAAGGAACTGGTTAAAGGGGAAACAGCAGGTCACTGAAAGGTGAACAGTCAGGCTGGAGGGAAGTTACTAATGGAGTTCCTTAGGGACTGGTCTGGGGGCCACGCTTATTTAATATTTTTATTAATGACCTTGACACACAAAGCAGGAGTATGCGAATAAAATTTGCAGATGACACAAAGTTGGGTGATCTGGTCAATATGCAGGAGGACTGGAAAATCATACAAGATCTGCACAATCTTGTAAACTGGAGTATGGTGGGTCCTGTTCCGCAGCGCCCCCTTGTGGCAGGGGTGGGGTGTGATGGCGGATCTCAGCCACTCTCTGATTCCCCTATCACGGGGCAATATGGCCTGATTCCCTATCTGATTCCCCTATCACGGGGCAATTGGGCGGCGTGGCCCAACAGCCAGAGTCTATATTGTTGTTCCCTGCTCTCAGGGCAGTGTGGTCCAATCGCCAGGGTCTATATGGTTTCTCCCCGCTCTCGGGGCAGCGTGGCCCAATGGCGAGAGTCTATACAGCTGTTCTTAGTCTTGCGGTAGCGTGGCCTGACAGCCAGAGTCCACAGAATCTCCTTCAGCCTCGGGGTAGTGTGGCCTAGCAGCCAGAGTTCAGCTGTCCCCCTCGCAGGCGGGGTAGCGCCTCCTAATGGCTGCAGGGGTAGGGGGACTCGGGCCCGCCCTCTCCACCGGGTCCCAACCCAGGGCTTACCTGACGGCGGGGCTTCTGCTGCCCCTAGCTCGGTGGGGATCCACCTGCAACACACCGAGTGTGCGTGTGTGTCTTCAAGAGTTCCCTGGGTCACTTCCTACCTGCACTGCCTTGCCTTCAGTATCCAGGGGTCCTCCGGTGCATTCTCCTTCAGGGCCAGTGTCGAGCTGGGCCGCAAGCGGCGTCTCAGCTGGGCTGGCCTCTAGAACTCAGGATCCTGGCTGTCCTTCTGCAGGAGCTAGCAGCATGGCTCCTTCCCCTCCGGTGGTCAGCCCCGACTGAGCTGCTTTGCAGGCTTTTGTACTGGACCTCTAGTCGGAGCATGCCCAGAAGGAAGGGTTAACTCCTACAGTGCCAGTGCGGGGCCCCTCAGCCCCGTCACATGGAATAATAGAAATGGGATAGTACTTAATTGTGCAAAGTGCAAGGTCATGCATTTAGAAACTAACCAGAATTTTTGTTGTAGGCTGGGGATGTATCAGTTGGAAGAGACGGAGGAGTAGAAGGATCTGATCACAGTTTGACAATGAGCACCAATGTGATGCAGCTATGAAAGGATAAATGCAGTCCTAGGATATTCCCAGTAGAGAGAGGGAGGTGTTAGTACCATTGTACAAGGCACTGGTGAGACCTCATCTGGAACAGCGTGTGCAGTTCTGGTCTGTCATGTTTAAGAAAAACGAATTCAAACTGGAACAGCAGCGGTTTTCAAACTTCATTGCACTCCCACCCGCTTCCGACAATACAAATTACTACACAATCCCAGGAAGCTCAAGCCACGCCGCTGCACATGGGAGCGCCCAAGCCTGACTGCCCAGGGAGGTGGGGAAATCAAAGCTTGAGGGCCTCTGCCATGGGCAGGGGAGCTGTAACTTGAACCCCGGTGTCCAGGGCTGAAACCAAAGCGTGAGCTCCGCTGGCCTGA
The DNA here is from genome assembly GCA_007922305.1 of Dermatemys mawii. Taxonomy (NCBI): domain Eukaryota; kingdom Metazoa; phylum Chordata; order Testudines; family Dermatemydidae; genus Dermatemys; species Dermatemys mawii. The sequence continues at coordinate 996,299 of ML677408.1, forward strand.
AGGCCTTGGCTTTGGCTTCAGCTCTGGGCAGTGGGGCTCAGACTTTGGCTTCAACCCCAGGCCCCAGCAAGTCTAACACCAGCCTTGGCAACCCCATTAAAACAGCATCACAACCCCCAGTTTGAGAACTGCTGAGGTACAGAGAAGGACAGCTAGTGTGATCCAAAGAATGACCCTCATTCTGAGAGGAGACTCAAAGACCTTGGCTTGTTTTGCCTAACCAAAAGAAGGGGAGAGCTGACTGTCCTCTAAATACATCAGAAGGATAAATACCAGGGAGGGAGAGGAGTTATTTAAGTGCTAATGTGGACACAAGAACAAATGACTATAAACTGGCCATCAACAAATTGAGGCTTGAAATAAGATGGAGGTTTCTAACCATCAAAGGAGTGAAGTTCTGGAACAGCCTTTTAAGGGGTATGTGGGGTGTGTGGCTGTGTATGTGTGTATATCTATATATATCTTCCTACTGTATGTTCCACTTTCTGCATCTGATGAAGTGGGTTTTAGCCCAAAAAAGCTTATGCCCAAATAATTTTGTTAGTCTCTAACATGCCATAAGTACTCCTTGTTGTTTTCACTGTAACTTGAAGATTTGAAATCATAATTTGAGAAATTCGGTAACTCAGCCAAAGGTCAGGTGAATGGGTGAGGTTCTGTGCAGTAGGTTGGACTAGATGATCATGATGTTCCCTTCTAGCTTAAAATCTGGGTCTATGCTTTGGCGTTAGGAATTATGGGGGAAAACAGAGATTGTGTGTAGTGCCTTTTAGCAAAGTAGTCTATGAACATCAAGTCTCAAACAGCATGAGGTATGTGTGGATAGGAAGCACTGAGCATCCTCAAGTGATTTACAGACATGTAAGTTGTGATGCGTTGTCACACTATCCCCTAGTGCTGAGTGCACACAAGCTGGCTGCTGAACAAGACATTTTTTCCTGCAGCCATTTATCATAGTCAAGTGTCTGTGTGAGTGGTGTTGGAAGCCTCATTTTTACAGAGTAGACTGATCTTACTGCTGCTGCTCAGTTGCCATGCAATTTGACATCAATGTGACAGGCTCCCCTCAGGTAGAAGTGTAAATGGAGCCCCACTGCTCTCCAGAAAATGTTGTTAACTAAAACTAATCAAAGATATACTAATGCAAAAATGCTGACCTACTTACTAAGAGCAGCCTTTTCCTACAGTCTTACCTTGGCCTTTGTTGATGGTACTACAGAGAAACTACAGTTTTGACAATTAAACAGTCTTTTATAGGGGCGAATTCTTGTAGTTTTGAGAACTTGACTCATGGACATGCTCTTCATTGATAGCTATAGTTGGCTGAGAGTATAGGGCAGGGATGTGCCACAGCTGGGTAATTAGATTAGGAATTCTGATGTTTATAGCCACTTTGTTATACTGCTTGCTGTGAAGCCAGCCTCTGCAGTGATGCATCCTCCATGCAACATCAAGGACAATCCATTCAATTTTTTCTTGACATCACATGGATTTGACATATTAAAATGATAAATACAGCAAACAGTACTCTTTTCTAACTCATCCATATTTCAAGGCTGAGAAGCTAAATTTAACCATTTAATTTTAAAAATTTAATATAAAAATGAGGGTCCTTCCAACCCAGATATTCTATGATTAGAGGAAAAAAAGTGCAAATTAAATTCATACCCTTTAGTTACACAGATCCATGGATTTCCAGCTAGCTACCAATTTTATACTATTTCTCAGTCTGATGTGGAATCAGCCATAGAAGTAATGGTCTTCAGGACAGTGCTTCAAGCTGACTCAGATATCTGGGGTGAACTCCTGGCTCCGCGAAGTCAATGGCAGTTCTTTTGGTTTCAGAGGGGCCAGGATTTCACACCGGAAATCTGATCTTACTATTCAAGCAATTGTGGTTAACTATGAATCTTACTTGAATTTACTAGGGCTATATCTACTCATACCATATCTGAGAAAATTTGTCAAACAGCAGTACTGTTTCATTTGCTTTATGTTAACACAGATTACATATACTGTATATTATATACATATTTTTACAGTAAACATTGAAAATAGTGACAAGGGTTCTTATAAATAGCATACTTTACTCATAGGTTTTTAAACCGGACATCCCCTATCTTGGCTGGTACGCTCTGGAGAGTGAACTTCAGGGGGAGATAGTGCTTGTTTTTACTCTGTCTCATAACCTATAGGTGCCATCATTTTGAGTGACAGATGTATGTGACATCCCAAAGAGAGATGATTCTCATATCTTTACATTTGACTTGTAATGAAATTTTCTGTCCACCAGATTTTGTTATCTAGTCAGAAGGGCTTTTTTTGTATTATCCACTTTTATTTTCCAGGTTTGGTTCTCATACACAATATAGATCAATATGCACTCCAATTCTCTCTGTACTGCATAAAGGAGTTCATTTACCATAAGGTCCATCTTAAAGGCGTGCTGCCAAAAAGCATTTATTAGACTCATCTGTTAACTCTGCATTCTCTCGGAAAGTCTGAATTGCAATCCCAGGCCCCCTGTTTTAAGTTTGACAAGTCTGGGAGTTTCCCTTTTGTGGTATAGCCTGGGAGATCCATTAAAGGTTTCCGGTTGCATCATAAGGGCAAGAGTTGAAGCAGTCTGTGATACAACATCTGTAAAAGAAGCCTAAGACAATTGGTGCTTCACTCGGACTTTTCTCCAAGATCACCTTATTTCCAAAGATTTCAAAGAGACTGCATGTTCATTCTTGGGATGTGACCAACTTGCACGTAACTGGAAGTCTAATAAAACTGGATTGTGCTGTACCTTAAAACTGTTTGATTTTGTTCTGCTTCAGTGCACGTCCATAGATTATCATCAGTAATTTTATTATGTTCTAGGGGTTAAGAACATTTTTAAAAATTAGATTAATGGTTTTTACTCTACGACAGTGTTTATAAATTCATTCTCAAGGTTGCTGTTGTACTTACTGTTAGGCTGCACGTAACAAATAGTGGAGACAGCCTTGGAAAACTTCAGAATATTTTCAAGGTGGTCCCTTAAATCTTGTTTTCCCTCTGTGTGTCTAAGTGCTTTATCTCATTTTAATGGTTGGTTAGATACTGAAATGTATTTTTCTTCTGTGTTGTACAAGTGTGTGTGTTTTCAGTTGTGTATAACATTGCTATACTTTAACAGTGTGGGTTGAAATGTTTCATGCCAGATGTCCGGTAAAGGCTGAATTGTTTTGGAAAGTTTTTGCCAAAATTGCACAGCTGTTTTCGAGACTGAGCCTATGTCTACACTAGCATTTTTGTCGATCAGGGGTATGAAAAAAACCACCCAAAGACAGACAGACAAGCTACATCAACAAAAGCACCAGTGTGAACAGCGCTATGTTGTTGGGAGAGGCAATTTCTGCTCTTTGGGGGTGGCTTAATTATGCTGATGGGAGAGCTCTCTTCTGTCAGCATAGAGCAACTACACTGCTGACCAGACACTGGCGCAGCTGCAGTGGTACAACTATGTCGCAGTCTGATCTGTAGTGTAGACATAGTCTGAGATTAGAGTTCAGCAATGTTAGAATTCTGATCTTTTCTTTTGAGAAGCTCATGCTTTCAAGCAGAGGAGTTAAGATTTTACTTCTGATTACATAGAAATAAAACCATCTCCAGGAATCCAAGAGGTTTTTTTGAAAGAGCTGGCTGAGGAGCTTGCTGGACATAAGAATGGGCCTACTGGGTCAGACCAATGGTCCATCTAGGCCAATATCCGGTCTTCCAATAGTGGCCGGTGCCAGATGCTTCAGAGGGAATGAACAGTACAGGGCAATCATTGAGTGGGGAAAGGATTGGGCCCAGACCAAGAAGGAGTCTTGTCTGTGAAAGAAGCCAATTGGAACATCTCTGAGGGTGAGATTTACCTGTATTCAGTTGCTTAAATGCATTAGTTTTAGACTTGCGTGTCTTGTTTTATTTTGCTTGGTAACTTACTTTGTTCTGTCTGTTATTATTTGAAACCACATAAATTCTACTTTTTATACTTAATAAAATCACTTTTGTTTATTAACAAACCCAGAGTCAGTGATTGATACTTGGGGGAGCAAACGGCTATGCAGATCTCTCTATCAGAGTTATGGGTGGCAGAAAATTCATGACTTTACCCTGAATAAGCTTTATACAGAGTAAAACAGATTTATTTGGGGTTTGGATCCCACTGGGGCCTGGGTGTCTGGGTGCTCGAGATAAGTGACCTGCTGAGCGGTTTTCAGCTAGTCTGCAGCTTTGGGGGTGTGATTCAGACCTGGGTCTGTGTTGCAGCAGGCTGGCATGTCTGGCTCAACAAGGCAGGGTTCTGGAGTCCCAAGCCATCATGGGAAAGCAGGCTGAGAGGTAATTTCAGCATGTCAGATGACAGACCTAAGGGGGTCTCTGTGACTGAACCTGTCACAGGATGTACCAATCAATGGGGGATAGTTGAAATCCTCCATTTTTATTGAGCTTTCTGTAGCTTTTTGTAGCCTCTCCAGTCCCTCTGAGCATTTCACAGTCACTCTCACCATCCTGATCAGGATGTTCTGTTTCTCTTCTCTTATTCAGACATGCAATTTCTATCCCTAGAGATTCCTTGGTACTGTCTGATTCATTTACATTTTTTGTATATTTTGCCTCCTTTCACATAGGGCACTCCTCCCCCAGCATGACCTACTGTCATTTGTCCCCAGCCCCAACACCAAACACCAACAGAAAAGTCAAGGAGAACGTCATTTTACGTTGCTCAGACTTTCACATATGAAAGTCGTACAGTTTTGCAAATCATTGTCCTGCATTTTTTTTAATGGGTAGGTAACCCCCTTGTGCCACACTGGCACAGGAAAAAAGTGAAAGAGCCCAAACATCTTCCCAGCTTGAGGATTCCCTTACTGTCGTTTACGCCAGGGGCTCTGAACCTTTTTCTTTGAGCCCTCACCCTCCTACCCACATGGTGGGAAAACTCCGGGGCCCAGTGAATGAGGAGGGGACTTGGGGCTGCTCTGCACTTCTCGACTCCTGCTTCCCGCCTCTGACCTGGCCAGGGGCTGTGGGTGTTAAGCTGCCCCAGGGACTGCCTTGCTCTTGCACTGCTGCTTGGGGAAGGAGCAATGCCCTTTGTGGCCCCCGCTCAAGGCTTCAGCCCTGTGGGGCTCACAAGGGCTCTTGGATTCAGCCCTGTGGGGTGCGCCGGGGATCAGGGCTTCAGCCCTGCCAGCGGGGGAATGGTGCTGGGGCTCAGCCTCTGAGTTTTAGCTGCAGGGCCCTGCAGCCCCCCCTGCAAAGGGCTCATGGATCTCCAGGGGGCCACAGACTCCCAGCTGAGCACTGCTGCTTTACCCCACTCTGGCAGCGCAAAGGAGCCTTAAAACTTTTACATATTTTCGGGGAATTGGCTATGAATGGGAACAATTAACTGACAATGGGAACATTATCAGCCTGCCTACATGGTTGTTACATTTCTGCTCTGCCTCAGGGACAGTCTGACTCTCAAAGCTGGGGCATCTCAATAGCAAATGAGAGGGACAGAGTGGCGCTCGATTGTTCCCACGCAGACGTGTGCCCAGCCCTGCCCCCTTAACGTCTCCCCGCTCACGCCCAGCCTCCCCACCCCTCTGCGCAGTGATCTACACCTCGGCCAGCTGCTCCAGGGTGACGCACCCGGGTTGCCAGGGAAGGGGCACGTGTTCCCCACAGATTTACTTGCTCCCCCAATTTTTTGTGGGGAACAAAGAAATCTGTGGACGGTATGAATTCTGTGCCTCGATAGTGACTCAGTAAAGAGATTAAAGGAAGATAATGTAAGTAATGCTAGTCAACGTGGGTTTATGGAAAATAGATCCTGTTTCACTTGTAAGCTTATTAAAAAAAGATATCAAGTTTGATCAATAAAGGAAATAGTGTTGATGGAATATACTGAGATTTCTGTAAAGCATTTGACTTGGTACAGCATGATATTTTGATTAAAAAAACCTAGAATGATGCATATGCTAAATGGATTAAAAACTGGCTAACTGTTAGGTCTCAAAATGTGATTGTAAATGAGGAATCATTGTTGAGCTGGTGTTTTCAGTGAGGTTCTGCTGTGATCTGTTCTTGGTCTTATGCTATTTAACATTTTTGTCAGTAACCAGAAAGAAATCATCAAAATCATCACTAGTAAAGTTTACAGATGGTAGAAAAATTGGAAGAGTGGTAAATAATGAAATGGACAAGACACCGATTCAGAGTGATGGGGATTATTTGGTATTCTTGGTGCCAGCAAACACTGTGTGTCTGAATATGGCTAGATGTAAATGTATACATCTAGGAACAAAGAATATAGGCCGTACTTCCGCAGTGGAGGACTCTCCCTGGGGAAGCAGTGACTCTTAAAAAGATTTGAGGATTTGGTGGATAATCAGCTGAACATGAGCTCCCAATGTGATGCTGTGGCCAAAAGGGCTAATGCGATCTAGGGATGCATCAACAGGGGAATCTCAAGTGGAGTAGAGACTATTTTACCTGTCTGGTACTGGAGAGACCACTGCTGGAGTACTGTGTTCAGTTCTGATGTCCACAGTTCCACAAGGATGTTGATAAGATAAAGAGGGTTCAGAGATGAGCCAAGAGAATGATTAAGGGATTAAAACCATTTCTTATAGTGATTGATTCAAGGAGCTCAATCTATTTAGTTTAACAAAGAGAAGGTTAAGCAGTGAATTGATTAGTCTATAGGTACCTACATGGGGAACAAATAGGTGATAATGGGCTCTTCAGTCCAGAAGAGAAAGGTGTAACACGATCCAGTGGCTGGAAGTTGAAGCAGGACAAATTCACACTGGAAACAAGGCGTATCTTTTTGATAACATGATTAACCATTGGAACAATATACCAAAGGTCGTGGTGGATTTGCCATCACTGACCATTTTTAAATCAAGACCGGATGTTTTTCTAACAGATCTGCTTTACAGATTATTTTGGGGGAAGTTCTATGGCCTGTTATAGAGGAGATGAGACTGGATAATCACAATGGCCCCTTCCAGCCTTGGAATCTAGGAATCATATTTCCAAGGGCTTGGTTTATGAAAGGAAGGTCTTAGCCAGTATATAACAATATGCTTCCAGCTACCTGGAACATAATCCCCTATGGCCACAGTATAGACCATAGTCCATATTCTGTAAATGCTTCCTTAAAAGGTTGAAATTTGCAAGCGTTTATAGCCTGGATTTTGTGCAGAAAGGTGTAGAGAATGGTCTAACATTGTGTACTCTAAGGACTGTCTTCACCACGGGACATGTCTGGTGGGGAGAATGACTCACAATCTGTTGTGTTGTGGTTACCAGCTATCAAAAAATGCAAATGCTAGGGAATAAGTAGTGGGAGAATTGTTTTGGCCTGGAAATCAAGGGCTTGGGTAATGTTACATAGGGGATCAGATTCCTCCTTAGTTTATGGCGTGCTAAAGGTGAGAGCATTACTACAAAGACAGCGTGTTCTGGCACTTGAGGGAGCAGGCTACTGTCTGTTCCAGGAATAAGGAGGGTGAGGTGCCAGCCATTGGAGACATTTGATATTACACAAGGGCTTTGAGTTAAAAGGGAAAATGGGGAGAAGGTCATTCTGAGAAAATATTTCTGTACGTTTTAGGCCCCATGGGCCTTAGTGTCTCTTTCAATATTCTAGCTCTTTATATCTGTTTTCCCTCTGTCAGTCCTCCTGATCTTCTCACACATACAGGAAGATGTTTAGGAAACCTTGAAAGAGAGAACTTCTGATACTGCTTCATACAACAAATAAATGCCACACTGGAAATCGCCTTAGGTAATTAATCCTTGTGTAAATAGAAGGCTTGATGTGCATCTGTGGGGCTGTAGGATGCATCTCGGGAGAGAAATAATTTCTCTGGCAAAGCCCTGAGTGAGTTGTGAAGCAGTCTTTTCATGGGCACGAGGCTCATTATCTTTCAGTTGTAACCCTATGAGAAAACAAAAATATAAGCCTTCATCTTGGTAGATGATACTGAAGTGGGAGGGCAGCTGTTTGCTGATTTCTCAGCAATGTGCATGTTAGCTGGAAAGCACTCAAAGGAACACATTAAAATCATCTGGTTGCAAGATAGGAACAATGCTACCTGCTCAGCTAGGGTGATGCATTTTACCCCATGTGAAGGTAATTTTTCCTCTTAAACATTGTAATGAAATCAAGAATCTAGTGTTGATAGAGGCAGAACTGCAGACAGGTCAGCACTTCCTGTGGAAAGACTACTTGAAAAGAGTGTTGTTGCAACCATGTTGAGCCCAGGATATTAGCGCGACAAGGGGAGGAGGTAATATATTTTATTGGACCAACTGTTGTTAGTGAGAGAGACAAGCTATCGAGCTACACAGAGCTTGTCTCTTTCACCAAAAGAAGTTGGTCCACTAAAAGATATTACCTCACTCATCTTCTCTCTTCTCGAAAGCAGGCACTCTGGGGCTTACCGTTTTATCTGCATGGTGTGTCTGAAAGGAAGTCTGAGTGCATACACGATTTTCGGCTTCTTTTCGGAGTTTTGTGGTGCACTCCTGGGAGTGTTGATGAATCTAGCTGAGCAGAGCTTACCATACTTATTGTCCCGTCATTCTTCCTTTCCCTTTCCTCCAGTCCTGTAATGCAGTGAGGTGACACAGTAGGACATGAGGGATGAAGTGTTTGGGGATGTAACTCAAACGAAAGATTTGCTTAATGCCATAGAAGGATGATGTTTGAAATCAATTACTCTCTTGCCGAATTTATTTTATTCATTTCTAGCTGATACTGGCTAAAATTCTGCTCCCTAAATACATAGGAATGGAAGGAGCTCTGGGATTAGCATCTATATAACAGGGTTTTTGACTCAATTTAAGGTTTACAGAAAAGCGAATCTCCCAAAACTGCATCACTAGCTTTCTTTTTTCCTTCTGCACAAAAGCTGCAGAACTTAGGTAGGAACAGAACATGAAAGTAAATTAGAAGGTCAATGATTTCACAGCTTTGTATTCTTAAAAATCGCAACTCTTCTCCTCCCGTAGGTCTGGAGGGGCACACTAGCCCGCCTTCGGTATAAGAGGACAAGGGCTGCTCTCACAATATTAAAGCACTACCGCCGCTACAAAGTGAAGTCCTACATCCGTGAGGTCACCCGTCGCTTCCACAATGTGAGGTCCATGAGGGATTATGGAAAGCATGTGAAGTGGCCCAGCCCTCCAAAAGTGCTGCGCCATTTCGAAGAAGCACTGCAGGCAATTTATCACAGGTACAAGGAAAACCCTTTATTTCCTTCTAAATGAGAGGCCTCATTGGTAATAAACTAAAACATAAGAATTAACAATGGCCATTGATTCCTATGGGAATATATTTTTTCATATAGCTGACGTACCTTTATTCTGTAGAAGACATATTGTGACAAAGTCAGACTGGACGGTTGCAGGAGGGTCCTTATAGTGGGTTCTGGGACGTGTGGGCTTGTGCCAGCTGACAGCTAAAGGACCCTCCTCCAGCATATCGGGGGGGGATCCAGTGATCTCAGGACTGAAATAATTACGAGAGGTAACAGAAAAAACAAGGACAGGTGTGTGGGTCAAAGGGTCAAAAGTAGGGAACCTGAAGGGGACCCCAAGCAGAGAACCCTCTGCTCCCCATATATGTTCAGAGTCAGAGCTGACTTTAATAGTTTAGCCTCATAAAGCCAATACTGCTACAGAAGAGTGGGAGACAGTGTGGTCTAGTGGATAGGGCACTGCACAGGGACTCAGGCAACCTGGATCTAATCCTAATTCTGAAATTGAGCTGCTAAGTGACCTTAGATCACTTCACCTCTGTGCCTCTATTTCCCTTTCGGCACTTGTTTGGCTTGTCCACTTAGATTGTGAACTCTTCAGTGCTGGGACTGTCTAATCCAATTGGGTCCCAAGTTTAGTTAAAGCTGTGGAGTGTTCCTGTAATACAAATAATAAGAGTGAAGGAGACTGTGTCCCTGTTTTCAAGTTAACCGAGATCCAGTTGCTGGGTCAGTTCTGTTATTAAAAGGAAATGGGGTAGCTGAACCAAGAATTTGGTTTTCAGAACCTTTATTACTGGTGCTGTGCTAACAGCCCAGCATGATTCTTGGATGCCAAGGCATGTTTTCAGGGCTAGCAGGTAGGAAAACATTTTATTCTGGAATTGGAGACAATAAACATGGAACTTTGTGATGCCATCCCTTACAAAGTCATCTTAAGTGTGTTGCTTGAAAAATGACTTCAGTAGAATAATGGCAGCTAGAAAAGTCTGTTTATCCCTGACCTTCACAATGTAACTCAGGTAAGGCTCTGGTCTGGCTATGGGGCACAGATAAATTTGGAATTGATTAGATTTTCTTTTTTCAGGTGGAGAGCAAATGTGCTCATCAAGAGCATCCCACCAGAAGATCTGCCTCAGCTCAGGGCTAAGGTTGCTGCCATGGAACTGTTGAAGGGTCACAGAGCAGATACTGGGCTACAAAGAGCCTGGGAGGGTAACTATATTGCATCGGTGAGTGCTGTGATAGAAATGGCCAATCTTTAGTCAGTGCAGATGACTAGGGAAGAGCTTCCCTGGTGAGGCCGAAGGGATTTAGGAGAGGAGAGTCTGAAAACTGTGTGTGTTCTAAAAATGAAATGAATTCCAACTTCTCCATTAAGAAGTAATCTGTAAACCATTTCAAAAAGGTTACAATTTTTACTATGCAAAGAACTATAATTTTGTAAATATCAAGCCTTATTCTCAGTATTCTTGGGACCACAGTCAATCAGGATACCAATTAACATAGTCAGTTGACTCTTCCAGAGAGAGAATGGAAAATGCAACATGAGAATAAAATTGCAGTAGTTAGGGTGGAATTAGAAAACAGCATAAACGGACAGACTAGGCAGAGAAAAATGCTGAACTGTCTTCCTTTAAGAGCTTAGTGGAAATCTCATTGTGTCTTCCTCAAAGGTAGCTCAAGCTTCTTAGAGCCTCCCTTTTCCCCTTAAGCCCTTTGTTTCTAAAAGATCCTTTAGAAAAGCATGTAAAACTCAGGGTGCTGTGTTTCTGTACTGCAAGGAAATGACTGATAAAGTCTCCTGATAAGGGGATAAGTGTATTACAAACTTCTTGGTGAGCTTGCCATTCCGTCAGGCCTACACTGACAAAGCATGATTGCTCTGTTTGGTAATTAAGAAAAATTATGTGCTGTCTTTGTTTGCTCTTCCAGAAACCAGATAACCCTCAGACCACAGGCTCTTTCATCCTTATTGCCAATGAGTTGAAGAGGAAGGACAAGTACATGAATGTGCTCTTCTCATGTCACGTCCGCAAGGTAAACAGAACGAGTGGTTGATGGAGTAGGAGAGAAATCTACAGAAAGTCAAAAGCTGATTTTCTTGTGGCTGAAGTGAAGTTTACTGATGCTAAGGATGAGGAGAAAAGATTTGAATTCTGAGCACCCCTTTCATCTGATCGTTTGTTGCTTTAGGCTGAGATTGAGTTAGGAAAAGATATTTTATCATCTGTAATATATCAGGTGGAGTTCAAAGCAGCAGCCCAAACAGAAGGCATGTCATTGAAGGTTGCTTTCTACTAAAGCTCACAGGCACTGGGTAACGGACTATTCTCTAAATTCCTTTGTGATGTATTGCGAAGTGGTGTCATAATTCTGTTCCTTAGTGTTCGTAAGATTCCTGAAGGTAAACTGCAGTCTCAGTATTCAATCCTTCCTTCTGGTTCAAAAGATTCATGTTTAAAACACAACTCAGCAACCAGTGAAACCAGGGAAGCTAGATCATAGTGCCATTATATAGGCTATTTTTAGCAAGGATTTTGACCAAAAAAATAAAAACTTTAGAATTTAGTTTGTTTGAAGGAGTGGTGCCAGAAGGGTCACATCCTATCCCTGTGATGTTTCAAGTATCAACATTCATGTTTTGGGCCTTGGCTTTCTTAATATTGAGCCCAGGCTAACAAGGAACCTTTCACTTTAGGGGATACCTCTGACCACCTAGGACCTGGGAGATGAACCCTGGCTGGATTAGTGTTGCTGATTTTAGTCTGATGGGAAGTCTCTTTCCAGGGTGGAGACATTAAAATCAAAGCAATTTCAAAATATTGGTTTGTCGGATTAAAGGTTTGTAAAACTAACTTGAAAGTTTGTGCTATTGCAAATTGAGATTAACCTTTGTAATGAAAGGTTGACAAGATGCCAAGCGTCATCAGATTTCCTCCTCACATGGAGAGAGTAAGATCACTTGAGAAGCAAAGCCCGCTCCTTCCCTTATAAAGTGCTGCTCTCTTCCCTCACCCACTCACCCCAACTGAGGCAAGAGGCTCTCCTACAGAGGTCACTCTTTCATCATTATCATCACCAAAGTGAGACTCCTCCATACTCTGGCACATCTGATGGAGAGTTAGAGGGCTCTCTTGGACTTTCTCTGTTGTGAAATTAGATCTTTGCTTTTCTTCAACAAAAGAAATCAGGAAGCCAAGATACCTCCTTGAATGGAAACTCGAGATTACAAAATTGTAACTGTGAACAGGAGCAAGTCTTGGGTCTCATTTGAATCCGTGAAAATATAAATAATACAAGAAATTACCTGGTGTGGTGCAGAGAACACAAGCTAGAAAGGAATTCTCACTATGAGGGTATAAACAATTGTAGCTGAGAACATAATAGATCTGCCTTTACTCCATTACAGAGCCAACAAAGCAATAATGTTGTCTTTAATTCATTGGCATTTTTAAATATTTTCAACTATTTGAAGAAAACCTTCCAATGAAAATGCCCTTTAGGAAGTGTTGATTAAAACAAATCAAGAAAACCCCACCTTATGCATGAGGCTGTTTAATCTACATGAACTTGCTGAAGCCAAGGAAAGAAACAAGGTATTGATTGCTTAAGTCCAGAAAAGGGCGTTAATTTTAAGAGAAGCAAAACCTTGCTCCTCCTGTGAGACAATCCACTGTACTTTCCTATCTGGACATCTCTGCAGGTTACAGCTGGGCTTATTGTTCAGTGTGAATGTTAAAAACTACATGTACAGCACACACGGGTTGGAATTTGGTTTGTTACTGTTCTGGGCAGCCTTGCAAAACCTGGGCATATTTCCCAGTCCCAGCTAATAGCTGCTGGAATTGTTACAGAGGGAGCGTAGAAATTGCCATAGTGGATGAGACCTTGGTCCGTGTCGTTCAGTATTGTGCCTCCCAACAGTGGCCAGCACCAGATGCATCAGAGAAGGGTGCAAGAAACCACCTACTCCCTAGTAGTTTGGCTTAAATCCCAAGGTTTGAGGTTTTAATATCCTCCCAAAGTTAACATTAGCATTGATTATTATAATTCTGGATATTCTTGTTATCCATATAAGTGCCCAATCCTTGATACAACCTTGCTAGATTATTTGCCTCAATAATGTCCCATTGCAACGAGCTGCAAAGTTTATACGTTACATGAAAAGCTATCCTTTGAATTTCCCTGTTCCATTCAGTGAAACTTCAGTGAGTGTCCCCTTGAACTTGTGTTACAGGATGTGTAGAAAAGAAGCTCCCAAGCTACCTTTGCTAGACCATTCAGTCTTATATATCCTTTTTATGTTCCCTTTTATTCTTCTCCTTTCTGAAGAAAATAACTCCAGTTTTTTCAGTCTTTTCCGTGACGAGGAAGGTAACAGTGACTGTGAAATGCTTAGGGAGATTAGAGATGCTATTAAAATAAAAACTCAATAATAATGGGGAATTTCAGCCATCCCCATTTTGACTGGGTACATGTCACCTAAGGACGAGATGCAGAGACAAAGTTTCCTGACACCTTAAATGACTGCTTCTTGGAGCAGCTAGTCCTGGAGCCCACAAGAGGAGAAGCAATTCTTGATTTAGACCTAAGTGGAGCACAGGATCTGGTCCTACTGGTGAATATACCTGAACCGCTTGGTAATAGTGACCGTAATATAATTAGATTTAACATCCCTGTGACAGGGAAAACACCACAGCAGCCCAACATTGTAGCATTTAATTTCAGACTATATAAAAATGAGAAGGTTAGTTAAACAGAAATTAAAAAGTACAGTGCCAAAAATGAAATCCCTTCAAGCTACATGGAAACTTTTTAAAGACACTATAATAGAGGCTCAACTTAAATGTATCCCCCAAATTAAAAATCATAGGGAACCCCAACTAGGGATCTGTTTACATCTTAAGCAAACAAGAAATGCCCCACGTATTTCTCCAGAGGAGCCTTTGGTTTCCCCTCCCAGGTTGACGCTCTGCTTGTTCCATGATCAGACCAGTTCAACCATGCCTTTCCTCCGCTATCACTCCTGCCATGAGTTAAACACAAAATCCAGCAGGACAGAGCACAAGTCATTCTGATCTCCCACTCTTGGTCCAGATAGTTTTGGTTTCCCAACCTCCTATGCATGTCATCCCAATCATACTCCCAATGTTTCCAAAGCTCCTGACTGGTTCCAAATGACAAGATCAGCATCCTGATCTGTGTCTGCTCCAATTCAAGCCTTGGTATTTGGCTAGACATTTGTCATGGTGTTGGGGAGTCAGGGCCCTGCATCCCCAACTTCCTGTGATTCACTGGGACTCTCAGCCAGCCAGTAAAACAAAGTTTATTAGGAGTGACAGGAACACAGTCCAAACCAGAGCTTGTAGGCATAACCAGGACCTCTCTGTCAGGTCCTTCTTGGGGACAGGTAGATTAAACCCCAGACTTGGGGCTCCCTTCTCTTCCCCAGCCAACCCAAAACTGAAACTCCTCCAGCTGTCTCACTCAGCGTCCCCCCAGCTCCTCCTCTAGCCTTTATCCAGTTTCCCGGGCAGAAGATATCACCTCCATCCAACCCCCTCCTGGCTCGGGTTACCTGCTCAGGTATCTTCCCTCAGGGGAAGTCTCCCGTCACCAATGAAACTCCCTTGCAACATTCCCCGGTCAAATCCACCCCACTCCCTGTTGCATCACAGCATTGTCCTTAGAAAATTCATGTTCTAAAGCAGTGCAAGACATCCTTTCTAATAGTAGAAAGGACTCTACTAGTTGTTACCTACCTAAATGGAAACGTCTTTCTTTTGGGCACATCAAAGAGGTATTCTCTTCAGATATTCCTCTCATTGTAGACTATCTTCTCTCTTTGAAGACATCAGGCTAGTCCATCAGGTCCTTGCGAGTCCAATTGGTCACAATCAGTGCATATCATCCACTTTCTTATGGCTACTTGTTCTTCACACATCCACGGACCAATAGATTCTGGAAAGGCCTAATCAGAACCTTCCTGCCTGTTCAGAACCCTGCTCCTCATTGGTACTTAAACCTTATTGCACCTGCAAAGAACAAGACCAATCAGGAAATCCCCATGACTATCCATTTCTGTAGCAGCAAGAATCAGCTGTACCCAGAGAAGCTCCAAATGGATCTCTGGCTTCATTCTACTCTATCAGCTATTGAACCTTCCCTTCCCTCCCCGTGGGGTAAAAGCTCATTCCACCACAGCACAAGCTACAGCTATTGCATCGCTTCAGGAGGTACCGCTCCTTGACGTATGTAAAGCAGCCACATGGGGCTCCCTTCATGTGAGACATTATGCCCTGCTGCAGGATTCCTCTGCTAATGCCTCCTTTGGGACGGTGGTCCTTTGCTCAGCTCTACCCTGTACATCTTCCTCCTGCTTAGGTACTGCTTGTCAGTCACCCACAGTGGAGTACAGTAGGGACCATCATTCAAAGACATAGAGGTTACTGACCTGAAACTGGAGGTTCTTTGAGATGTTTGGTCCCTATCTCTATTCCACTACTGTATTCCCATACCCACTACCACCCTCTTTCCCCTCTGCTTCCCCTCTACCTGATTCGTGACAGTGAAGGAACTGGAAAGGTGGACGATCTGCCCAGCCCTTTATCCCCTTGTGCAGAGACACAAGATGAACCAGGGTGTATGCGCAGACCAACAAACACTACTTTCAAATTCTTTGGCTCTGGGTGCATGGTGCACATGCATATGCATACCCCACAGTTCACATGTCTCAAAGAGCCGTCATTACCCCCCTGTGATGGGCTGGATCCTCCATCCGAGATGCCAAATGATTTACTGGGGTCCCACTGGGCCCACCTTTCCACCAGACTGAGATTTCTCACCCTGCTCTTGCTGTGCCAGGCCATCAAGCCATCTCACATACAGGTAAGGCCACACCCAGCTGCAGATACAGACTGAAATCTGCTCTGGGTGGGAGGATTCAGCTCAGGGATTTACACAGCACTCACCTGTACACCTCCTTTGGGGTGTAAATGATCTTGTCTTGCACCATATAGAGAGATCTGTACAGTGCAAGCTTATAAAAATTGCCTCAATGTGGAGGGATATATGCACAGCTTTTCCCCCACCTCTTCCCCCCGCCCTTCTCCCCCCATGATATGAATTGCACAAACTGGTGTATAGAAAACAAGGACAAGTTTATTAGCTACGAAGGACAGATTTTAAGTGATTATAAGCGATAGCAAGCATCAAAGCGGATTACTAAGCAAATAAAACAAAACTCATAAAATAGGCTTAATACATGTTGAAGAAATTGGCTACAAATAGTAATTTCTCACCCTAAATGTTGTTTTATGCAGGTTACAGAGTTTCTTGAAGGTAAACTGCACTGCTTGCAACTTAAATCTCCAGTTATACCCTTCACAGGCTGACCTTTTTCAGCCTGGTCACAGTCCTTCTCCCCAGATCAGTCTTAGGTGTTTACTGCTGTCATTCTGGACAGGGATCCAGTGAAGAACTGGCGACCATGATTAACTCATTCTCCAGCCTTAAAAAGAATTTACATATGTAGACTCTTGTTCCCCGTCTGACTCCCAACCCCCTCTTAATGGAAAAACACCCAAGATGGGGTTCTAGTGCCAGGTGACATGATCACATGACCTTGCAGTGTCAAAGCAACCATGAGACAAGGTTCATTTGAAACATCCACAGGAGGGAGCTCCAGGAAGATGGGAGATTAGCATCTTCAAAGACCCATTCCATTGTCTTGCCTAGTGGCCCGTTCAGGCTGATTGCCTACTGTCTGGTAGACATTTCCCAGAGGCAAACACTTTTGCAATGGATACAGAGTTTATATTCCTAACTTCAGATACAGCAATGATCCATGCATACAGACAGGATAATCATAGTCAGTAAATCATAACCTTTCCAATGATATTCCACAAGACCCATCTTGCATCAAATACAACTTAGTTATGCCCTATTCATATCATAAGCATATTTCTATGAAAATATGGGCATACTGTGACACTCCCGGTATGTCAACCCAGTCTCTGTTATCCATGATTTTACTGACACAGTCAAAGAATTTTAACAATGAGATATTGGTTTCCGTTTCCGTTTTTGCGCTTGTTAGATCCATCATATCGTGATTTTCCAAGTGTTTCTATTCTATTTTAAATGATTGTTTAGCCTTATATGTATAACTGACTAATTAGCTTACTGGTCTTCACTTTCCTAGATCACCACAGAACATTTTTATATATAAGTACACTTGCTATCCTCCAGCCCTGCAGTACCGTAGCTATTTTTAGTGGATAGCAAAAAATATGTGAGTGCCTCACTAGAGATGATTTGTACTGCAATAGCTAGCTCTCTGGCTGAGTTAGGTGTTGTACTGTGCTGGAGGGATATGAATTGGGATCATTTGGTATTTTGCTGGTGATTAAAAGGGAATGGAGAAAAGAGAATCTTGAGAACTAGGGGAAAACATCATTTGTAATAGTTTTAAGTATCTTGCTGCTAAATTACACCTTTTACTTTTAGTGTATTAGATTAGTTGGTGCTTTTATTAAGTCTATTTTCCTGTTGTTGTGATGGCATAGAAACAGTAAGTTCCCCCTGATTATAGTAACATGCACGAATTAAGACAAAATACTAACTGACTTAAACTGCTGTTCTGTACTGGACAATAATCCAAGAGGCAGACACTACTAGGTTGGGAAGACTGTTTCAGTCAGGGGATTGGTGCCCTCTTAATTCCATCAGATTTGATACGGTGAGAAATTCAGTATAGTAACCAAATGGGAGGTGAAATAAGGTTCAGCAATGATCAGCACAAGAGAAACTTAATGTAGCCACTTCAGAAAAATGTTTATCATTGTTCTCAAGCCATCCTTCAATATACCATGCATTAAGATCAGCTTCCAGTGGGACCTCTCATTCTGAGTGTTCAGTCCTACAGACAGTGTCCTACTAGGATAGAATTGTGATGAGTTTAGCTTAAAATGAATGAACCCGCCTGTGCACTTCTAAGGATTGTCCCTCTAGTGCCTTAACATGTATCCAGTTTATTTCAGGTCCTGTTGGACTCCTGTTGGCAGCCTTGGGGGGTTGAAAAGTGATGTGATATAGTGATGAGTCTCAGCAGGAGAATTAATGGTTCTTTACTGGATTCCAAGAATTTCTATAGTTGGCTTTACATTTACTGAGTATAAGCACTGCATTAAACTATGACCTTTTTCACTGAATTATATTAAATTACTTCATTTGTAAATTATCCCAATAGTGTATGGAATGCATTTCACATTGTCCCCAGATACTACCCAACTTTCTGGTTCATGAGAAATCTGAAGATACAGAGCTACCTAATACCCTTGGAGTCTATAACACCGTTGTTGCTTTAAATTTGATGAACATATTTACATGTTATAGCTCCACATCCCAGGTTTGGCATAGAAATTTTGAAGCAAAGTTAAACCTCTTCAGATCACACTGTAATGTTCCCTATTGTTTCTGTTAGGTGCACTTACATATGTAGGATCTTGATTCTGATTCTTTCATGCAACATGAAGTAATTTGTGTGAATTAACATCTGTGGGGATTTGCCTTTTTCCAGGTAAATCGCTTTAATAAGGTGGAGGACCGAGCAATTTTTATCACTGATCGACATCTTTATAAAATGGACCCTATGAGGCAGTACAAGGTGATGAATACCATCCCACTTTACAATGTAAGTATGAGGACCCAAATCCAATGACTTCAGAGTTCTAATCTCAGGCTCTGACACACACTCTCCCTCCGGTCTTGAACAAGGCACTTAATTGACTCAGTTTCCCCTCCCGTAAAAATGAGAGAATACCTACATTTGCATCATTTATATGTTCAATATTTGTAAAGCACTTTGAAGATGTAAAGCACTATTTAAATGCTGCTAAATAATGTTCCTTTTAATTCTAGTACATAATATGAAGGCCAGAAACCAAACTACTCATCATGTTTTCCTCTTCAAATTGTTTTATTTTTTGTGTACAGTGCACTGTAGGATCATGGTCCCATAAAATGAGGTTAGAAAGTCACAGCAGCTCTAACTCAGAATTTCCATGCCTTTGTGGGTTTCTCTCACCCTTAATGTTTGAACACTCGTTGGTAAAATGTATATTAAATAGTAAACAGAGCCAAATATTGAATTGGATTGGAGTATCTGGTCCTCAGGTTAGCAGAGTTAGCTCACATTGATAAAAATATTTCTCAGGCATGCAGGAGTGAAATCAGGAAGGCCAAATCACACTTGGAGTTGCAGCTAGCAAGGGATGTTAACTGTAACAAGGAGGAGTTCTTCAGGTACGTTAGCAACAAGAAGAAAGTCAAGGAAACTGTGGGCCCCTTACTGAGTGAGGAAAGCAATCCAGTTAGTGACAGAGGATGTGGAAAAGCAAATGTACTCAATGCTCTTTTTTGCCTCTGTCTTCATGAGCAAGGTCAGCTCCCAGACTACGCCACTGGGCAGCACAGCATGGGGAGGAGGTGGTTTTTGAAGGAATCAAAATTCATCTGATCCCTGAATTAATGAAAATCTGGTTTCTGATTTATGTTCTAGTGAGCAACTGTGAGCTTGCTATCCCATTGTCTCAAACCAAGCGGTTAGATCAATACTAATAACTTACTACATTGGTAACAGAAATAAGTCCACATTTATCAGATGACCACTGTCGTCTTGCTTTTGAAAGAATTGTTTGACATTAAACCTTCATGGAAGATAAATATTAAAGGCTGAGCTTTGTCTTTGCGTTCATCTAGCAGAGGGAGACCATATTATTCTGTGACAGTGTTCTGAGCCTTGATGCTGACAGCTATCAGCCTGAGCACAGCATGGCTTGCTTGGAAAACTTCTTAATGTTTTAAAAATTGAAGGTTACAGATATCAGATGTACAGTCTTGGGCAAGTTGCCTAGAAAACACATTTTGAGTGAGAATAGCTTGTTGTTGCAGTTCTTCACATAAAATACATGTTTAAAATAGAACACTCACATGAACAGAGTGAGGACTTCCCAGAAGTGCTAGCTAAGGGTACTGTCAGCACTGGACTCAATGTGGACCCAATGTGGAGTTCTGTATTGAACAACCTCAATCTAAATAATTGTGAAAAGTCGTTGGGGTATTTTATAAAAGGGATAATGGGGCAAAATGAAAATACTCTGTGAAGCATAGAGACCTCAGAATGTTACTGTTCTTGATTGGAAATGCTTTCTATGAGCATGTCTTCCTCAAACACTAATAGTAAATCACTGCTTTGCAGTCCTGGGCCCCTCTTCCTATATGTTTTAATGACAGGGAACAACCCTTGGGAATATTAGAAAAGGGTCAAAAAAATTGCATCATAGTGCTGAGGCATGCCGCCTGAATCCTTGTCAAACTGATTTACTGTTGAGCTAGTGGTATCCTGCAGGAATGGGCAGTGAGGAGGAGAGAATGCAGAGTTGAGAGGATTTAGACACAATATGTGAAATGTTTTATTTTTTTGGTTTACAGGGCCCCCCAAATTAAACCTGTGCCTGTGATTTTTGTTCAAGCTCATCCATCATTTCTTTCTATTTGTAGATTTGTTTCATACCTTATCTGGTGATTTGACTGTTTGCAGTTTGTCCCTTATCATTTGAGCTGCCTGGTATAGTTCTCATTTTCCAGCACATAGGGTCTCTTCAAAAATAGGACTGTTTTTATACTGGTGTATGTTTTGATGAAGGAGGTGGCATAAGTAGCCAGTTAATGATACAGGTGTTTTTCTTTGTTGAAAAAACACAGTTCTTTGGACTGATGTGGATGTTTTAAAGAAGTAAATGAATGATAATTACCACCAGCCTCTGTGCTTGCTCTATTAGATGTTCCTTGCTAGAAAGGTATATGTTCATCTGGAAGATGGATTGCCCTTCTAATGTGTACAAGGGTGAACCCGGCTGAAATTCATCTGCCTGCCAGCAACACTCACTATCAACATTTCTAAAGCACCGTATCAACATGGCAACATCCTTAGGGATGGTGTTTCCATGGAGATCTCACTGGAGACAGTCAGCTGATGTCTGGTGCTACCCCTGAACTTGTTTTTGCTCAAGAAACCATCCTGTAATTTCCCATTTTCTTTAACTGCTTATTGCTCATATGTAATGGCAAAGACTATCCCTTAATGAATGACTGATTAATGCAATTCAGATCCTGGATTTTATTTGGTCTCTTTACAAAGGAGTCTTTGATTTTTGTGTATGGAATTACAAACCATATTTGTTTGAATGTGCTAGACATTTAGGAATCTGGCCTTAATTACTCTGGAAACTTATATATTATTACAAACACACGTCTTGATTTTTTTAATAAAATCTAGGCAGAAAAAACCCTTAAAGCTCTCTGGAAAAGGGGAAAATTCAAAGGTTTTTGGTATTTTTGTTTCAAAGATGTCTTCCTTACTCCCAGTCTATTACAGCCTTGTCTGGCTTAAAGTGTGTCTTTTGAAATTCTGCTATAAAGTGAATGTGCTGGTAATAGTTTTAATGCAGCATTCATTTTAGTCTTCCCTATGGAGGGGGGCACTGATTTTTCAAGATGGCAGAGGGCAGTTTAAAGGTGTTTGACAAAGCAGTGGAAGAAATCTCTTTTCTGTGGCTACCTTTCATAGTATATACATATATTTATGATTTTTTAAAAGGATAGATGTTCAGAGTTTTGAGTTTTTCCTGACCTTCATAACTAACCTCTTGGAAAACTGAATGATTACCATTCTTTGTACTTGATGAGACAATTTTCTTTCATTTTTAAGTGCTATCTTCAAGATTTGATGTTAATTTTTTAAGTCTGAAATAGCAAAACAAGAGAATTCTTTGTTCGGTGGCTGTTGGCCTCCTAAAGCAACTCAGTTAATTATTAATTTTTAAAGAGGCTTTTAAAATTCATTGATTTCAATTTATTATCTGCCCCCTCCCCCCCATTAGATGCACATTTAAAGCCCAGAGAGCACTAACCCATGGGGCTCTATTGTGATCTCTAGCATGATATTTAAACATGCAAATTAATTTTAAGGGACAACGTACTGTGACAAAGCTCCAAGTCTGTACTTGTGGGTCCTGCGCTTCCTGGCAGATTTAGGGGCCTCAGAAACTCATCTAGGCCCCGGAGTGACCTTCCTTTCTCAGTATAATTGGCAAGAGTCACCGCCTAGTGAGTTACCTTCATCACAGGCCAGTATGGAAGATGGAAAAGGGGGGAGCCTGGGCCCGCCCTCTACTCCGGACTCCAGCCCAGGGACCCTAATAGTATCAGCTAAGATGACTGACCTTTTAGGCACAAAACACAATACAATTCCCTGGGCTACTTCCCCACAGCAGTCCCCGCTTCTTCAAACTCCACTTCACCCTTACCTCAGGGCCTCCTTCCTTCTGTATGATATGTTGTCCAACACTCAGTCTCACCAACAGCATAACTTCCTTCCACAGCTCCTGACACCCACACCCACCTGACTAACTGGGAGGTTTTTATCTGGTTTCAGCCAGTCCCTGACTGGCTTCAGGTGTCCCAATTAGGCTAGCTGCTTCTACTCCTTTCCAGAAGGTTCTTAATTGGCCCCAGGTGTCTTGATTGGCCTGGAGTAGCCTTTGTTTGGCTATCCAGGGAACAAGGACCTGCACATCCTGAGACTAATATACCTGCCTTCCAGCACTCTCCTATATCCTTCTGGTCTGATTCCGTCACAGTACACTCAGGCAGCTGACAATTTCCATGCATAAAGTGTAATTTCTTTTAAAATGGTTTTATAATCTTTTTAAGTATTGTGGGTAGTGGAGAGTAAAATCCTGTTGTGTGCAGGAGATCACTGCTGGGTATTTGGCATATTAAAATGGGTCTGTATAGTTTGTCTGAAAGCTTAGTCCAGGAGCAGTGAGCTGCCCTCAGATCAGTACAGCATGGGAACCGCTGAAGAGGGTGAATAGCCCAGGGCTCTGTTGTGCCAGAGATCTTTCCAAAATTTGGTGGCAGCTACTGTGGTGTTCATTGCATATACTTTCAGGGGATGCCACAGTAGTGTTAAGCCTTTGACTGGCTTTGTGGGAGGATTCTTAGAAATACCATTTGATGAGAAAGTACTGGGATCGTTAAACTTAAAGCATGATGCATCCTGACCAGCTCTGAAAATCAAGCAGACTTCTCGGGGTACACAGTAGTCTCTAACTGGATTAGCATGAATATTTGATCACAGGAGATGGGAGTTTGTAGAAGAAAATTCTTTTAGAAAAGGCAGCCTCAGGACTGTGAGGTTCCATCAGTATTATGCTTATCAGGCTCTTCCACTTCATTTTTAGAGGATGAGCATGTTCCTGGTGTCCTCAGACATTTCTGGAAAGGAGCCCCGCAGTCCCTGATGAGGTTTGCAGAAGCTAAATTTCCAGAGAAGAATGTCTGCTGTATCTGATCTTTGTGGAGTTTACTGGGGTTATTTTTCCCCGGGGGCCTCTTGATTTTCCTGTTTCCTTATATCTTGTATATTATCTGCACATTGTTAAGTACAAAGGGCTACACTGGATTGTTAGCTTGAGAGAAAAACGTGCTCTCAGCCGTGCAACCGTTCTGCTGCTGGCTTTCTTTGGAAAGGAAAAGCCGAGTTGTGGGCCTACTGCCACCTGGCATATTGGTCCGCCTCCAAAGACACTGGTGGTAGGCACTCCAGACAATTGGAAACAGGCTCCTCCATTCTCAGAGGACCTGGGCTCTTACGTGCTATGATAATACAAATAATAAATAATAATAAATATTACTAGTAATCCCACAGAGTTGGACCAGGCCAAGTAAGGTCTCAGGAATCTGTTCTTGTCCTTTGTTTTGATTGCCGGCTTCCAGGATAATGTGCAGAATCATAGAATACCAGGGTTGGAAGGGACCTCAGGAGGTCATCTAGTCCACCCCAACTAAATCATCCCAGCCAGGGCTTTGTCAAGCTCGACCTTAAAAACCTTTAAAGAAGGAGATTCCACCACCTCCCTAGGCAACCTATTCCAGTGCTTCACCACCCTCCTAGTGAAAAAGATTTTCCTAATATCTAACCTAAACCTCCCCCACTGCAACTTGATACCGTTACTCCTAGTTCTGTCAAGAAGTGTAGTTTCAATCTTCCCTTCCTTGCCTTGAGTTTTTCTGGGCTTTCATGGGGAGTATTGAAAAAAACATGCATGCTAAACTTTCTCATGGAAAAATTTAGTTCTGTGATCCTTTCAGAGATTAAAACTGAAAAGGTGGTATAGTGTACTGAAGTAGATGATCAAAATTAAAGATGGAAAAGATATATTAGATTTAGTCCATTCCTGTGGTACTGGAGGATTATTACTAAGGTATAAGACTATTCTGTGTTTTCTCTCTACAGTTGATGGGATTGAGTGTCTCCAATGGAAAGGACCAGCTTGTGGTCTTCCACACAAAGGATAACAAAGACCTCATTGTCTGCCTCTTCAACAGACAGCCAACTAATGAAAGCAGAATTGGAGAGCTAGTTGGAGTCCTGGCAAACCACTTCAAGAGGTCAGTTATTCTGTGAAAATTCAGAGTCCAGCTCATCAAATCTGTGACGTCCCTTAAAGTTGTTTGATGAACTTGCTTTATATCAGTGCTGACTCATACTGTATTCATTCAAATATCATATTGCCTGTATCTAAATCCGTGGTACACCTACATCTTGAATACTGCATGTAGATGATGTTGCCCCATCTCAAAAAAGATATATTGGAAATGGAAAAGGTTCAGAAAAGTTTAGGGGTGCGGAATGGCTTCCGTGTGAAGAGAGATTAATAAGACTGGGATTTCTCAACTTGGAAAAGAGATGACTATGGGGAGCTATGATTGAGGTCTATAAAGTCATGACTGGTGTGGAGAAAGTAAATAAGGAAGAGTTATTTACTCCTTCTCATAACACAAGAACTAGGGGGTCACCAAATGAACCGGTACTGAACCTGTCATCAGGTTGAAGATCACCGTTGTGCTCCATGAGCACTGCCACTTCACGTTCTGGGGCTGGCGCCTCTCAAAAGAAATGGAGGAGCCATTCCCTGTGGACTGCACAGAGGATAAGGTTGTATAAGATCGATTGAAACAGCTACAGGTCTTGGGTGACTCTTCCACCTCCCTCAGGAAATGTGTGGACTGGCACAGAGCTGGTCTCAAGTTGCACAGGGGAAGGTTTAGGTTGGATGTTAGGAAAAACTTTTTCACTAGGAGGGTGGTGGTGCACTGGGAATGGGTCACCTAGGGAGGTGGTGGAATTTCCTTCCAGAGAGGTTTTTAACGTCAGGCTTGACAAAGCCCTGGCTGGGATGATTTAGTTGGGGTTGGTCTTGCTTTGAGCAAGGGGGTGGACTAGAACCTCCTGAGGTCCCTTCCAACCCTGATATTCCGTAATTCTATGCTTGCCGAACACATTTAAGAACATAATTCTATCACATATTCGTAACTCTGTGCACACATTGTACATATATTATGCAATAATATTAATGATCAATGCATTAATTTTCCAATAGTATCTTTTTATATGACTCATTTTAAATTCAGATTGACAGCTGTGTGTGAGGTGAATATGTCAGGCCAGACTAAGAGCTGCAAACACACAGCACTGAGCCACCTATGGGCCTCCGTTTCACAGCTGAATCGCAGTATGTCCCCACCATGTCATGACAAACTATTTTCCATGTCTAACTCTAGTTTGGCATTTTAAACCTCCTGCAAACGAATCCTGTGTGACTATACAGAGAGATTCAGAACAGGTAGTATCCCTATTTGGGATGCATTTTATAAAAATGTTAAATAATATAACAGATAATATATGACATGAAAATAAACTATGGGCAATATTTTGACTGCATATGTCCTCTGAGCCAGTCAGTTCTTGATTTCTTTGGCACTGACTTACCTATTACAAAAGGACTTTAGAAAGGTCTCTCTTTCCCCGGCAGGAGTAGTGTACAAGGAAAGGACAGACCTTCTAAAATTGTTCTGTCTAATCCACAGTGTCCCCTTTCCTTCACAATTTTCAGGGAAAGAATAAGGGTGCAAAATGTCCTTTCTCCTCTTCATTGCCTCCTTAGTGCACTCTGCTCACACCGCTATCTCCCTAACTCCCCATTTCCATGAATATCCATGAGGAGGAAAGGAGAATTCAAGTAAACTGCCGAGTCTTAAGCCACAGCTGCTCTATTTCTTCAGGTACAAGAGTGTTGAGGGATGTGAAGGCAGAGCAAGAAGTGTCGTCTTGGTTGGCATTGGCACAGTCTTCTCTTGTGCAGACTAAACAACCCTGGATGTTTCAGTCTTCCCTCCTAGGTCATGTTTTCTAGACCTGTAATCATTTTTGATGCTTTTCTCTGGACTTTCTTCAGTTTGTCCCCGTCTTTTCTGAAATGTGGCATCCAGAACTGGACACAAGACTCAAATTGAGGCCTAATCAGTACGGAGTAGAGCAGAAGAATTACTTCTCATGTCTTGCTTACCACACTCCTGCTAAAACATCCCAGAATGATGTTCGCTTTTTTGCAGCAGGGTTACATTACTGAGTCGTATTTAGCTTGTGATTCCGTATAGCCCCCAGATCCCTTTCATTAGATCTCCTTCCTAAGCGTTTATTTCCCATTTTGTGTGTGTTTATCTGATTGTTCCTTCCGAAGTGGAGTACTTTGTATTTTTCTGTATTGAATTTCATCCTATTGACTTCAGACCATTTCTCCGCTTTGTCCAAATGATTTTGAATTTTAATCCTATCCTCCAAAGTGCTTGCAACCCCTCACAGCTTGGTATCGTCCATAAACTTTATAAGTGTCCTCTGTACCATTATCTAAATCATTAATGAAGATATTGAACAGAACCAGACTCAGAACTGATCCTTGTGGGACCCCACTTGTTTTGCCCTTCTAGCTTGACTGTGAACCACTGATAATTACTCTCTGCGAACGGGTTTTCCAACCATTTATTTACCTGCCTTAGTAGTGTCATGTAGGTTGTATTTCTCTAGTTTGTTTGAGACGGTCTTGTGAGACAGTATCAAAAGCCGTACTAAAGTCAACATAAGATATACCACATCTACAGCTTCCTCCACCATCCAGAATGCTTGTTATAGATCCGTCCCCAACTAAGTCTAACCCTGTTTAATGTGTTAAACATCCACATTATTTAAAATTCCCTAATCTTGGAAACAGCTGAAAGGTTGGTGAATTTCCCATCTATTGACTACATTCCAGATCCTGTGACTTTATGGAGGGAAGCGTTCAAATACTGCTCGTTGGCGTTCTTTGTGTTAGGTGTGCAGTATGGTAGATGCTCAGGTGCCCCAAGTTGTGGTGGTTGCCATACTTCCAGCATAGTTATATGTGTGGTAGAAGTTTCCTCATAGCAAGAGAATACTATACATAGGGGACAGGATAAAAACATTTTGTACCTCAGATAATGGTAACCTTTTTTGCTTGTTCACATTTTTTCATTGATATAACAGCGGAAAGCTTCTAAATCTAAAAATAACCCCAGTCCTGGCTTGCTGTTACCCCGATAATTCTCCACATGCTTCAGAATGGTAGGCAAATAACCAGACCCTTGCTAGAACACAGGATTTGGGGTTCATGCGTGGTACCATGTTAACACAGGGACCATGTTACAGTGGGGACTGCGTTACAATGGATTTCAATTAAAGTAACTAAATTTTGGATCCATGGCTGCGACTGCGCTATACACGAATTCGTGCTATATAGACGCGCATTCTAGCAAGGGGCTGCTGTACTTGCCTTTTGGTCTTCCCTTGGATACACTTGATGTTTCAAACAGCACCTGTCGGCACTGCCAGTTAAATGGGAAAGCTAGGTCACCAGCCAGCCCCCTTTTCTGACATTCCAATACAAAGAACTAGTTAATAGTGATCACATCTCCTACGGAACAGCGTGAGTTTCTGTCCCTAAATATTTATCACAAAGCCAGGACTTCCCCTACCAAAGCAAAGCCCACAACTCAAAATAAATAGAAGGAAATATCTTCTTTCTCAGCTGGCTTCAGTTTTCTAGAAGTAAAATCCCCTCTGTGAAAGGGATTAACTGACCCATTGCTTCAGAGAGACTTTGAGAGTTCCTTGTTAAACTATTATTAGCTGAAAATCACTGCACGCAGATGGCAAGTGTTAGGTTTCTCTGTGGTGCCTGTCAAGAGGAGGCCATGAAAAGAAAGTAGATCCAGCAGTAAAGTCTCCCGTTTGATAGTGACCCTGTAATGTGACTTCAGAGCAGTCTTCACACTTGATACACTCCACACCTGTGGCAGCTGAGGATATGTTTTCACTGGTTGTAAAAGGAAGTTGTGGAAGGGATCTCTGTTTAAGTCACCCTATTTGGGGCACACAGAGTATTTCATGGCCACTGTGGTATGAATGTTGTAATCTTTTTTTATCAGGTTTTTTTTTTTTAAAGGATCAGTGTACCCTGACTCCAGATTAAATACCATTTTGGGGATAGAAGTAAGGCTATGATTGTTCCTTTGAACTAGATTTCTAACACTTTATATGTTGGAATTCTTCATTACTGTGTTCATTCTTCTGCTGGATACAATGGATATTTAACGTGCAAGGTGTGTTCATGTATCACTATATTAGACTAAATGAATATGGTAGATGTATTCATATGTGTATTATAGTATAGCCGGGAGCAACCCCTATAGTTAAAGTTGCCTGATGTTTTTCATTGTAAGACTTTCATTTTCTTACATCTTTGCCAACCTCTTCACTATGTGGGCTGAAATTTTACGTTAGTATTTCTCAGGCTGAATTTTGTGGGGAAATGTCTGCAGAAACAATTCAGCTGTTTCAGAGAATGAGGTTTGGGGAAAATGTTTTGCAGTGTTAAATTCTTGCAGCTGTTCTGTTGAGAAGTTCTAATTCCTCAGTGCTTGAAAGGAGCAGGGACTTGAAATTAGCAGGGAGAGGAGAGGGATTGTGCCTTTTGCTTTCCCTGCATTTGGCCTCTGAAAAATCATGCTGCATCTGTCAGGAAATTTGTTAAAGGCTGCCAAGAAAATTCAAGGTAGACACCATAAGTCAGAGCAGGGAGCCTGTGGCACCCAGGCATTGTGGAAGAGGAACAGCATCTGGTGCAGAGGAGACAAGAACCTGAGGAGGGGGCAGGGAATGGAGTAGTCTTGGGCAAGCTGCCTGGTGAGAAGGGAACTTCGAGAAATGGAGGCTGGGACTAACTGAACAAAAAAGTCTCCTTGTGTCCTGGCAGCTGAGAGTGTTAAAGAGCATGGGATTTAGGAGCCTGAGAGGGAAGTTATGACTAGCTGGGCAAAAAGATTGTGATGGAGCTGGTAAGGGAAACGGGAAGGGAAGGAGTCAAAGACTTTGAGGCCAGAAGGGACCACTGTAACCAACCAGCTGACTTCCTGCACATTGCAGGTCTCAGAACCTCGTTCACCCACTCCTGCATTAGACCTGTAACCTCTGGCTGAGTTACTGGAGTCCTCAAATCATGACTTACACTTCAAGTTACCGAGAATCTACCATATACTCTAATTTAAACCCCATGCTGCAGAGGAAGGTGAAAACTCCCCATGGTCTCTGCTAGTCTGGCCCAGGGGGAAATTCCTTCCCGACCCCATGGTGATCAGTTCAACCCAAAGCGTGTGGGCAAGACCCACCAGCCAGAGACCTGGGAAAGAATTCACTGTAGGAACTTATCCCCATCTAGTGTTCCATATCTGGCTCTTAGGGATATTTGCTGCTAGCAGTCGCAGGTGGGCCTCTTGTCATTGTAGGCAGATCTAGTTGGGGAATGTGAGAACACTGAGATTCGTACAAGGAGCTGGAAAGACAGGGATTTGCTGGACAAGGAGACAGACTGGGATCCAGAGAGGGTAAGTGAAGACCGATCTGCTGAGAAGGTGGGGAGGGGGGAACTGTGACTGTCTGGGTAAAGAGACTAGAACAGACAACCAGGATAAGAGATACTGGGAAGCGATCTGGGGAGGAAGGCGGAAACTGAGTTTAAATGAGGAACTCGGGAGAGAAGACTGGGTAGCAGTGGTAAGTAGTTAGGACTGGCTGGGCAAGGAGACTGAGATTGTTTGTAAGGGAAAGAGACTGGGATGAGGACCCCAGAGAGGGAGACTAGGGCTGCCTGAGCAGTGATCTTGGGATTAGGATGAGACACCTGAGACTGGGCCCTAGGTAGCCAGGAGAATGGGACAGGATGAGGCACCAAGGACAGGACTGGCATTGGGCAGAGGGCATCAAGCTTAGAGGAAACAGGCAGAAGATTCTGTGACAACTAGACTCCAGAGTCCCAAAGGGAATTCAGGATTCCTGAGTCTCCCCATTCCTTTGCTATCAGCAAATATCTCTGAAATCCACAGGCAAAGCATGTCCCATCCCCCTCTAGTGCTGGTGCCCCCAGGGGATGACAACCTACTACTTACGATCAGTTGTTTCCTTACCTCAAATGGCAGAGATGTGCAGTGGATCTAATGGTTCCAGCCCTGGTGATGACCCTATGTAGTGTTAATATGGTGCCTACATGATGGAATTTGTTTGCTTTTTCATTGCTGTTTTAATGTCTGATTTTTTCTGTGCATATGACATTATCTAGCAGAGAGAACTTAGCTTTTATCAAGTTTTTTTCAAACCTTCAGGTTTCTCGTTTGAAGTTCACACGCAGCATGTTGTTTGACATTAATGTAGCATAAAACTAACATGGTGCATATCTGGGTCAGATAATAATAAAGGTTTGAAATGGAAACCTTGTTAACTTGTTAGTCAGTTGTTTACTCTGAATTGTTAATGCAGGTGGTTTTACCCTCGAGAGGTTTCCTTTTTTAAATATCACAGCCATTAAGTGAACGTACTCAGCTTCTCAGTAGAAGTGATGCGGGAGCCAGATGAGGTTCTCTAGGGCTGTGGTTCTTAACTCTTTGTTTCTACCCATCAAATGGCTGAAAAATCCTCAAGCCTCTCACCATATTTGCAGGTGCAAAGGAATGTGAGGTATGAGTCACAGAACAATTTTTCTGCCATGCTGTTGATTGTGGCTCCAAAAAGGTACCGTGGAGACCATTTGGGACAGAGGTCAGGTGGGGTGGTGAGTCTCCTCTCCTCTCCTCATCCTGTGCCTGCTCAGTGCTCCGCTCCAGGCAGGGGAAGTGCTCCCAAGCTGGCTGTTCTGCTCCTTCAGACACTGTATCGGAGCCCTTGTGTGCTGGGGATGGAGCACTAAGGAGCTGTTGTGGGCGTGGTGACGTGCATGGGGGATGGGAGCTCAAAGCAGGAGGAAGAAGTCATTCCTTCCTCCCACTGCACACTGTTGCTGGATCCTACTGATGATAGCTGATTTTTCAGCTTATGGGCGCAACCCAGTGAGGAACACCTCATGACCCCCTCCCGAATCACACCTCACCAGGGAAGAACTGCTACTCTGGGGACAGCTTCCAGTGATTCCAGCCAATCTCCAGGAGTAATTTCTCCCCTTCCCTGCTCCCATGTTACACCTTGCTTTTAATGTATCTTCCCCCCTATCCTACAAACTGATCTGTGGGGCATGTGCCTTCTTCATGGGATATGGATTTGGCTTCATGCAGGAGGAAGAATCATCCCTCCCTGGAATTCCCCAGCGTTCTCTGCCAGTGTCAGACCAAGGTGATCTGCTTGTGATGGAGCTTTGTGATTCTTTTTAAGTCACCCCCTCAAAACTCCTCCTACCCCCCCAAAAAAACAAAACCCCCACGAAGCCACAACTTGGCAGTTTTCCAGATGTAGAAATAAGCCAGAAAAGCAGACATGCCTGGGTTGCTTCTGCTTCTTCTAAGATGAAACGGCCAGATAAGGAGGGTTATAGGGACAGAGGGGTCTAGTAAGAATGTCTGAACATGAACCCACACCTAAACTGCATCTGAGCACGCGCTCACTGGCTGGCTGGCGCTCTCTCTCTCTCTGATGCCCCTCTGTGCAAGGACAATCCCCACCCGCTGAGGGATGTAAACCGTCTGGAAACAGGACCTGCAGCAGAGCGAGTCTCCAGGCAACCTGGGGAGGGCAGCTGACCTGTCGTAGGCTGCCTGATTGGTTGGAAGAGGCAGCAGACTGGCTCTTACGTCCAGCAGCAGCAGCTTAGCAGCTGCTGAAAGCACTTGCCCTGGGTGGTGATAACTCCTGTGCCTGCTTCTTCCCTGCCTTGGACCCTGCCCTGTCCCTGCCTTTCACTCCAGTTCTGACCCTGGGCCCCAACTCCTAACTCAGGCTCTGATCCTCAGCACTGGCCTCTGTTGGCCTGGGCACCAGTTTCCAGCTACCGACTCCTGCTCTGACCACTAGCCGTGACTCCTTATCTGATCATTAGGCATGTCCACCCCTTTCCCAGTCTCTGACATAACCCCCAGGCAGAAAACAAGACGTCAGTCTCTCCACACGGCTTGTCTTATCCTCTCACAGGAAGAGCTCAGGGTATAAACAGAGGGAAGCCAAGAATCATAAACATGCGGAAAAGACCTTCATCCTCTCCCCTTTCTTTCATCTAGCTAATCCTCCGCACAGAAGGGAGAATTAGCAATTCAGACAAGAGTTAGAACAAGAAATCTATGAAAGACCTTCTTCAGGCTAGCTGCTCTTCACTTCCAAGAAGCCATCTGCCATCTCCGTGTCCTAGTACACGCCACCAGCACCACAGCCACTAGTGGGGATGAGCTCATCCATGTTCCACAGCAGAACTGTCTTCGTAACATCTCAGCCCTATCAAAGCCATCCTCAGAAATGGAAAAGGAAACACGGCAGCAGACTGGCTCCGCAGGAGGGATTTTAGACCAAGACACGGGGGTATGTAGTTTGGATCCTGTAACATTCTGCAAAGTG
Organism: Dermatemys mawii; assembly: GCA_007922305.1. Taxonomy (NCBI): domain Eukaryota; kingdom Metazoa; phylum Chordata; order Testudines; family Dermatemydidae; genus Dermatemys; species Dermatemys mawii. Next base: position 1,029,431 of record ML677408.1, read on the forward strand.
ACACAAATGTTTGGCCTTCCCATCCCAGATCATTTGCACCCCAAGTGATCCAAATGAGAGTTTCCTTGCAATGAGATCAGATCCCAGAGCAGAGGCTGCTGGTCCTCTCTCTCCCAGGGTTGGCCATTGGCCCTTCTTTTCTCTCTCCCTTCCATTCAGCTACTGACTGAAATGAAGCTCCTGAGGGAATGAGCCTTGGTGGCCCTAATTACCTTTTCCTGAGACCTGGTCAGACTGCAGCTGGAGTCTTCTCTAGTGATATGGAGAGGGGTTCTGAGCATTGGCCCAATCCATTATTGAAACTCTCAATTGCTAAAACAGCCCGGGCGCTGGGGTGGGGTGGGGAATTGCACTCATTGGGCTACTCAGCGGGGTTCAGTGTCCACAACAAAGCTTGTTTTTTGGTGCTATGGGAGGAGAATTAATGTCAGGACAGAGTGAAGTGTATTGGAGTTCATGTAGGATGGCCTTGAGCCCAACCCACTGAAGTCAAGTGTCAACCATCACTAGCAGTCCTGACCTGTAAGACCCTAGGAGATCCTCCACTTACCACCATGTTTGGTTCTTGGAACAGGGACTCAGTTTAATCCACCAGGCACAGGGGCTGACTCATTGGGTGCTCTGGGGCTCACGCACCCACTGAAAAAACAATAGGGGGTGCTCAGCACCCAGAGAGTTGGATTAACCTTTTGAGAGCTCCACCCTGAGGCCACGCCCCCTCTCAGCCTCTTCCCCCCCCCCAAAGCCCCACCCACCATTCATATGGGCGGGAGTGGGTGGAGAGGAACGATCACCCACTGGCAAAAACAAAAGTCAGTGCCTGTGCCACCGGTAGTATACAGGTTCCCAACATGGAGTTCAGACATGGTCCTCTGTGCTCATTGGGCTGCCACGACCAGCTTCTACTATATGCCTCAATGGTTTTGTTTTCCTGAGTGGGTGGAGGGAGCAGTCCTGTCAGGTCTCCTGTCTATGGAACTACCGGGGTCTTTCTTAAAGATAGTGACTCTCCAGACAGATTTGGAATGAAGGTCAGAAGTTAACACAATACATCCTCCAGTGTCCTGTCTCAGTGAACCCCCAGGAGGTAAAATCCTAATGAGGACAATACAGTTTGAGGTTTCCCTACAAGTTAGCAGGTTCCGTTCAGGGCACATGACACATTATCAAAACTTTAAAAGCAATGCAGGGCAGCGGGCAAGAGAGATTGCTTTAATGTGATTAGCCAAGTAAATGAAAACCAGGATAGAGATCCACACGTGGAATACAATTGCTAGTGACCATTTGGAAGACCCTAGGTTATACCGCTGATAACCTCCTATGCTGCTTAACTTAGGCTAAGTCTACACTACCCTGCAGTTCAGACTATGGGGATGTCATAGCAGTATGCACCAAACTGCTGTGCAGTAACTCCCTCATTGGCATGCTGCAGGCATGAACTAAAAGGTCCTACATAATGCAAACTAGAAACTTCTTAGTTTTCACACGTAGGAGTTACAGTGCAGCATGCTGGCGTGCACTGATATTCACTCCTTCATAGTCCAAACTGCGGGGTGGTGTAGACGTTGCCTTATTTCACAAGCGTGTACCCGTGTGTCCCCATGTAACTCTCTTGCGTTTCTGGAGTTCCTTGTGTTAGGCTACACACACAGGAATGACTGAAGGTTACTTTTGTTCCCATTGATCCTGTTATAGCCTTTGTAACAATCATGGTAAACCTTCCTGGGTTGGAGTCCCTAATGTGAAAGGAATAGTTTAAGTGCCAGCTTTAATGCAAGTCCTTTTTCTCTTCCTTCTCTTTCAGCCCAACTCCTACCCTCTTTTCAGAATCCACCTCTCCTGAGGCTTGGCACTTTGCTCACTGTACATGCCAGTGGAATTAGCAGTTAGTATTGGGTCTCATTTGGGGCATCACTAGTCTGCCATCATTGTCTTGAAGTGGAGAAGGAATATGCACAAATGTTTGTATTGTGAAAGATGCTACTAAAAACTGGCAGGAACTTTGTCTTTAGTTCTAAGAAAGCAGCTCCTAAATCGTGGAGCTTAGAGTTTGAGATGAGATTTTTCAGTAACGAGACATGGCAGTTATTGACCTTCATACAGAAGCATTGGAGGGCTATTAAAGCCTGGTTAGAGGTGGCCTGTCTGTCCAATCTCAGTCGATGGTTTAGACCGCATTCATCACCTTGGCATTGAAGTGCTTTGCAGAAGAAGTCAGTGAAAACTTTCTTTCCCTCTTATGGGCAGGTAATTTATTATCAATCATTAATATTAATAAATAAACAATCATTACTTGTGATGGATAGGCCAAGATGCAAATGGTGGTGGTGATGTTTATATTGCAGCAGCATGTGGCAGTTTAACTATAGGGCTTCACTCTAGCGGGTGCTGTGTGTACTGACCCGTAAGGACAGCCCCTGAGATTTTATATTTCAATTGTAAGCTAAGTTATGACATTTTTGATCTTGAGGGAGATATACTGTGGTCACCCTTACATTTCAGGGACAGAAGTTCCCGAGCCGGGAGACCTCTGTTAGAAAATCTCTCCATCCACTTAAATTTTACTCTTATTAGTGGCAGTTCCTTTGTCCAAGGTGAGCATAGCTTTTGATATTTTTGTCTGACCTGGTGGGGCAGCCAAGAGACATTTGGAATGTTAAAAATGTTCAGTGCAGTTGTGGCTTGTCGTGATCAGCAAAGAGTGAATATGCTGTTGGCTAAGTAAATATCAAAAGAATTTTCATTTCTGGCACCTTTCTGGAGGAATGCTTTACCTTATCGTTTAAAAACTTATTGTAAAAAGGTGTTTCCTAGGCCTTCTCATAAGGAAGAGAGTAGTCCACACTAGAAGCCTTACAGCGGCGCACACATACCGATGCATCTGCACCGCTGTAACACATCTGGGAAGTTGCTCTGTGCTGATGGGGGAGAGCTTTCCTGTCGGCATCATAAAACCACCTCTGTGAAAGGCAATAGCTATGTCTGTGGGAGAAGCTCTCCTGCCAACACAGCGCTGTCCACACTAGCGCTTAGGTCAGTGTAACTTACATCGCAGTGTGTACAAGCCTGATGTGCCAGGTAACGTTCACTTCTAAATACACACTCTTGGTATGAGTTGAGTCAATAGAGAAAGTCCCAGGTGAGTCAAATCTTGAGTCAGAGCTTTAGATTCATAGCAAGCTAGAGTTGGTTCTGAAAGCAGAGAAGATTGGACAGGTTGAATTATTAAATCAGTTTCCTTTTACCAGTATCATAAATATCTGAAGGGTTTATGAAAAATATCTGTAGCTGCCACCAGCCATTCAGAGGTTAATTGAGGACGAGAGCCTGGACTATGCCTTAAATCCCACTGACGTCCCAGGTTAATGCATAAAGAGAGCCTTTTGCAGGCCCTGTGCAGTGGGCTGAATTTTGCCCTTAGTAAATGTGGAAATATTCTCTGTTTTCAACAACTGCTGTAGTTGTTTGAATGATGATAGCACCCAGGGGCCGTAACTGAGCTCAGGCTTCCATTGGGCGAGGCCCTGGATGCACACACAAATAATCCCTGACCCAAAGATCTTACAATCTAAATAGACAAGACAAAGGATGAGAAAGTTCTGTCACTGTACAGACCGGGGATCTAAGGCACAGGACACTGGCTTGCCCAAAATCACAGGAAGTTTGACAGAGCCTGATCTTGATCTCCAGTCTCCTGGATCTCAGTCCAGTTTCTTGGCCACATCATGCCTATTGCTGTGATCTCTGCTTCAAAGTATTCAGAAAACCATCTAGCTCTGATTCTGGTTAAGAAGGCCTCATGTACATATCCAGTTGACCATTTCAACTCTCATGCTTCTACTATCAGTGTGGAAAAGAGCATAAGCTAGTTAAAAAGTTTCTGAAAATAATTCTTCAGGTTACATTTGTTAATGGCCTAGCCTTGAATGTTTTTTAACTGCATGAACAATGATGACACAATGGTTAACTGAAAGTGTTTTAAAACTACTGCATATGTAGTGTAGAAATCATCATGATCTAAAATGTAGAATGAAAGTGTCTGCAATGCTGACCATTCTAAAGGCTTTCTCTGTTCATTTATAATTGTTTAAAACATTGGTAGGTCGGGCATGGTCTTAACCATAACAGCCTACTTTAATTGCTCCTTGAAAGCAAAGAAAAACTGGAAGTGCAGACAGTTTCAGGAGATTAAACATGTTTGGTGTAAACAAAGGAATTGACAAATGTTTTTTCTGTTCTTTGCCGTCCATAACAATATCGGTGACAGTTAAAGTTATTGCAAACAAAGCTTTTGCAACGTACTTTTTAAGTGAGAGATTTTAAAACCAGTCCTTGGGGGAGAGTGAATAGTAAAGTATCCTAGGAGTACTGGATGATTCTTCATTAAAAGTTCAAACTATTTAGGCGTTTACCAGAATGAAAGATGAAGCTGCATTTTTATAACTAGATACACATTTTCAGCCCACCCTCCAAATGTTGTATGGGAATTTCACACAGTAATGTTAGCAATAACAGAAGACAGCAGTACTGGTTTTTAACTTGAGGATGGAAAAAAATGTGTGTCAAATAGAGTTTTTGCTGAAAAATGCATTTTTCAGGGTTCTGAAACTATTTGCAAATTTCGGTCAAATTCAAAGAATAATTTGGGCTGAAATTTTTTTAAAAATTCTAAATGTTTTGTAATGGCATTTCATTTTCAAATTTGACCTATTGAAAAAACCTCAAAGGTGAAAAACATCCAAGAAAATCTGAGTGGAAATAAAAAATAAAATTATTGTAGAATCAACCAAAATATTTTAGTTGACTTGAAACAAAGTGAAAGAAACAAAATATATATCTATAGATATAGATATCATTTAGAGTCAACCCAAAACAGTTTGGTCAACTCAAAAAGATTTTAAAAAAATATTTTTATAATAGTTTTGATTTGAATTAAGCCAGATTTTTTTTAGCCTCAGAATTGAAAAATCCATTGTTTACTCAGTTCTAATCGTAACCATTTTTGTGTTTCAAGTAAGCTTCAGTTAAAAAATCATGCCCAGTTTAGCACTGACAAGGAGGTCCCAAATTAATTTTTTAATTCTGTTTGATATCTGTTTTTAAATCTTTCTTTTTCCATTTTTATCATTGTTGCCCCCCAGAATTTCTAGACTTTGCCCAGGGTAATGTGTTGAGCAAGCCTCAGAGACATCATTTTGGAATCGGCATCTCGTTTACATGAAAGTTGTGCAGATTTTTTTGATCTGTTTGAAATTTCCCCTTTTGTTAAAATAGTGTAGCTTTCTAGCATAGACAAGGCTGAGGGATTAACATGCAAATCCTTAAGGGGTAAAACAGCAACACTTCCTTTGTACTTGAACCACTGAAGAAAATATTTAAGAAGAATTGTAAGTGGAGCTGGTAATGTTGCCTGGTAAGGTGACCTAACACTTCCCATAAGACCCTGTTTTCAATTTCTTATAGTTTTGCCAGAATTTAACTGTATGGGCTGAAAATTTCTACCCTGGGTGTCTTCCTCAGTCTGATTTTTTTTTTTTTTCCAGAAAATTTCAGTCAAATTGTTCAGCACTAGGGGTGAAAGTAACTTAAAGGACTTACTGGTACTCCAGAGTCCTGATCAGGGGGCGGAGCCTCAACCAGAAGAGGCGGGTCCTTTACATCACCGCTGGAGCCCTGCTGTCACTACTCCAAGGATCCAGCAGTGGGGCTCAGGTGGCAATTTAAAGGGCCCTGGAGGGTAGTGGTGGTGAGAGCCCTGGGCCCTTTAAATTACCACTTGAGCCCGCTGCTGGAGCTCTGTGGCAGCAACAGCAGCCAGGGGCTGCGGCGGTGATTTAAAGGGCCAGGGGTTCCCAGCTACTGCAGCGGAGCCCTGGGCCCTTTAACTTGCTGACAGAGCAGGACTCGGATGGCAATTTAAAGGGCCCAGGGCTCAGGCTGCTGCTACCGCCCTGGGCCCTTTTACTTGTTTGCAGAGCCCGGCCACTGCTACCCCAGGGCTCCGGTGACTGTTTAAAGCACCCGGGGCTGGAGCGGTGACTGGAGCGCCGGGCCCTTTAAATCACCACTGGAGCCCCACCGCTGCTACCCCAGGGC
>ML677408.1:1035536-1078532 GCA_007922305.1 Dermatemys mawii
TGGAGCGGTGACTGGAGCGCTGGGCCCTTTAAATCACCATTGGAGCCCCACCACTGCTACCCCAGGGCTCCAGCAGCAGGGTTCAGGAGGCTGTTTAAAGGGCCCGGGGCTCCAGCTGCCACTGCTGCCCTAGGCCCTTTAAATCACTGCCCGAACCCCGCTGCCGCTACCCCAGCACTCTGGCAGTGGGGCTCTGGCAGCAATTTAAAGGGCCTGGGGCTCCAGCCACTGCTGGGAGCCCCGGGCCCTTTAAATTGCTGCCTGGGGAAGCTGGTCCCCAGTATGGTGCACTGGTTCTTGCTGGTATGCCGTATTGGGACAAACTGGCTTACTTCACCTCTGTTCAGCAGTTTCCAAGGACAAGGGTAGGCAGCCATAAGGAACAAACAGTGACAACCTCTGAAAATGTTGGCTTAAGTGATTTGACTATTATCACATAGGACCTCTGTGGCATAGACAGGGATAGAGTCCAGTTCTCTAGGTTGTCATTCAACTGCCTTAACTGTGAGACCATCTTTTCTCTTCCTGCCATCCCATGCCTTGTTCAAATGATCTTCCTTCCAACTTCCTCAACAAATGAGGACCAATCTCCTTCAGTACACAACCCTGACTATCTCCACAGCAACTACATTGCATACACTGAATACCACAGGATCCTGTGGAAAAGATAGCACGTGACCATGTAAATAAAGACTATGTCATACTGCATGTGCACAAGCAAGCTGAATTACGGTTGCACAGACAGGAAGTGCCAAATTTAAGGCCAACTTTTAAGCACTTGATTTTGCAGCCTTAATATTCTTCTAACAGATTTTTGTATGTAATATTGATTAATGTTTGTCTCTTTGGGACAGGAAGAAACATTAGCCCACATTGTCTAAAAATGAAAGCGGTGTCTTGTTAATGAGAACATGTCACTCCAAGGAAATAACCATCTTGTGTAATGGCAGAAAATCTCCATACAAAAAGAAGGGCCTTAGAGCTTGCAGTGTTAAATTAATCTGTCATTTAAGTTTTGTGTGCACTAGAAAATTACCCACTACTGACAGTGAGTGTCAGATGCATGCAACCAAATCAGGGCTGATTATATTTAACTGGAAGGCCCTATCTGAACTAGGGAATTTTAGTGGCATAGATGAGGACATATGGGATTCAGCCGTGCTTCAGCAAACCATAGTTAAAACAAATTACTACTAAATCAATTAACACTGTAAATTATTATTATTATTATTATTATTTGCATTTCCCTTAATATTGATAGTGGAATAAGATTACTCAGTTTCACTTCTGATGATGATCAGTTTCACTTTCAGGTTCTCACATGCCCTGCATAATGCAGCTGTTTAGGGTTTCTAATACTGCACGTGAATGATATCATAAACCCGCCCTGGCTTTTCTAGGGGATGGAGGAGAAACAATATTTTTATTTATAAAACATTTCTATTAGTATTAGGTTTCTACAGCTCTTTCCCTTCCCTTTTTAACAGAAGAAAATTGGGAGCCTGAACTCTGCTTGGGTTTTACTGTAACCATCCTAAGACCAGTTATCCAACCTTCTCTCCTACAGAAGTTATCGGGAGTTGAGGGAGATAATAAAAATAAATTACATTTCATTTATATTTACAGTAGTCTGGGAGACACATATACAAACTGGCAAAACTGGTCAAATTATTGGCTTTTAATAATTAATATTAAAATTAATATTATTTGAGGCTGGTTTAGCTCTTCGTGTCTTTGAAAAAAATTCTAGAATAATTCAGTTGTAGCTTTCTTTGTCACCAATAATGTTTCTGAAGATTGTTGGATCCTGTGCAAATGTATCTAGTCTCTGTTCTCCATACTCCTTGTGATTCTTGAAAAATGAAGTGCATGCATTAAAGTGTGTCACTTTCAGAGTGGAAATTGAACAGGAGGAGTTTCGAGCTTTCACAGGAAGTGACAATTCTTAACATGCTATTTTCTATCATTGCTTTCAGTTTGTACCTTGGGTTTTTCAGCCACTGATACTATCTGCTGTTCTAAGGAAGCCACCCATGAAAGCTAGTTAAGAAATCAGATAAAGGATCATTTAAACTCAGCATCATGATATCACCACGAGAAGGTAGCGGAAGTTTGGCTAGTTTTCATAGAGAAAAAGGATCCTTTTGAGTGCACAGTATTCATGGGTCACAGGAGCTAACCTTTTGAACTTGCATCAATGGAAAGATTTTATCTAAAGCTGTGTTGTGAGCAAGATACAAAATTACCAGTCTTGGCAGAAGTTGATTTTTTATTTTTTTTTATAATTTTGACAGATAATATTGGTCTAGTTTTAAACATTGAAACAAGTCCATAGGTCCAGAGCTAATGCATCCAAGAGTGGTGAGGGAGTTAGCCAATGTGATTGCAGAGCCATTGGCTATTGTCTTTGAAAACTCGTGGTGATCAGGGAAGTCACAGATGGCTGGAAAAAGGCTAATGTAGTGCCCGTCTTTAAAAAAGGGAAGGAGGAGGATCTGGGAAACTACAGGCCAGTCAGCCTCACCTCAGTCCCTGGAAAAATCATGGAGCAGGTCCTCAAGGAATCAATTGTGAAGCACTTGGAGGAGAGGAAGGTGATCAGGAACAGTCAACATTCACTCCTTGCACTCAGTAAAAGACTCTAGAGCCACCTTATGATCCTTAGGTATATATATGTCGGCATCAGAACAAAAGTTTTATTGCCCACTGCCTACATAATGTTAAAGAACTCCCCAGTTCTACCACCAGCATCTTCCCAGAACCGACTTCCACGAACCTTCCCAGAAACACCCTAAGGTCCACAGAGCATGTCCAGTGGTTCCAACAGTAGAATGCTCCACATAGCACAGTCTGCGCTTAAGCAGTAGTTTTGAGTGCAACTGGAGAGTCATCAACTACTTTGCACCTCAACACTCTGGCTAATCATCCCTTTAGGGTATTTCTCAAACTCTTTCTGCCAGCATAGAGTACAATTACTACAGACAAGTGGTCCTAGATATCATTCAGTGCGGCTATACAATCGAGTTTTTGACACCACCACCCCCATATCGATCCCATTCCAAGGATCACTTTCATGACAGTGTTGATACCTTAGAAGTGGACTCCCTCTTGCAACGAGGAACCCTGCAGCCCTTCAAGGCATGGAATTCTACTCCAACTACTTATTGGTACCCAAGAAGAAGGGAGGATGGAGACCAATCTTGGATATCACATATAGGGTTGCCAGCCCTCCCGGAATAAGACTTTATCTCCCAGAGGCTACTGCCAATCTGGGAAATTTAAAGGCGCCAAAAGTCCAGTGGTGCAGCAGGGCTAAGGCAGGCTTCCCGCCTGCCCTGGCCCAGCTCTGCTCCTGGAAGTGGATAGCATATCCCTGCGGCCCCTTGGGGTAGGGGATCAGAGGGGTCTCCTTGCACTGCCCCTGCCCACAGGCACTGTCCCCACAGCTCCCATTGGCCGGGAGCTGGAGCCAGTGGGAGCTGCAGCCAGTGGGAGGGGCAGTGCAAGGAGACCCTCTTGCCCCCCACCTAGGAGCCGCTGAGAGGGAAGTGCTGGTCGCTTTTTCCCCCCGCACCCTCTCCTGCCTCAGCTCAAAACCTGCACCTCACACCTCTTCCCGCATCCGAATTCCCTCCCTGAGCCCACATCCTCTCCTGCACCCCTGCCCCAGCCAAGAGCCCCCTCCCACACTCCAAACCCCCCAGCCCAGAGCCTGTACCCCCTCCCCCACCCTAATCCCCTGCCCCAGTCCTGTGAAAGTGAGTGAGGATGTGGGAGAGTGAGCGACATCTTGTTTTGTGCAGCGGTTCTCCGCTCTATGGCTCCGTCGTCTTCCTCACACCCTCCACTTGGCTGGGTACTGCGTGTCAGTCACGCTCAATGAAATACTGTAGGGGCCATCACTCGAAGAAGAAAGGGAAGTTACTTTCATGTAACTGCAGGTTCTTTGAGATGTATTCCGCTGCCTGGCCTCCTTCCCCTCTGCTGCAGATTTGCAGGGCATGCACGGACCAACGGACACTACTACTTGGAAAAGCTCCAGCTCCCGGTGCATGCCCATTACCCTCAGCAGAGTACAGATAGGGCCACACATCTTCAAGAACCTCCCGTTACAAGTAAGTAACTCCCCTTTTGTGATCTTTAGGAAAAAATGTGCTGCTGTGTGCAGCCTCTCCTTATTGCCTCCCTCTTAAAACAAGGTCGAGGTTTTGTGCTTTCGAGATGATTACTGCAGAACTAAGGGCTTGGCTATGCTTGCAAGTTAGAGTGCGTTAAAGCAGCCCCAGGCACCCTGTCTCCTGAGGTGTCCACACTGGCAGCTGGAAGTGGGAATTCTAGGCTACCCTTAGCTGTATGGTTATGACAGTGGGTGTGTGTAATGGCCTGTCCCAAAACTTAGACTACATCCCAGATGGCACTTCAAGATCTGGGTTGTCAAAAGTAACAAGTGATTTTGGGGGTCCAAACTGAGACTCCTTAGCGGGGCCTGATTTTTCAGGGGACGTGCTCAGCACTTTCTGAAAATAGTCTCCCTGTAATGAGACTCAAATGGGCACCCCAAATCATTAAACACTTTGGAAATGTAGGTACATCTCAGTCACTAGTAGTTTTCAATAGCCCCAAGTGTAAATCCCTCAGAAATGGTGCTCTCGTAGCCTAAGATGCCGTTCCAGCTACTCATCAGGATGACTCTAATACTACCGGGTGAAGCTTTCTTTTGTTAGCCTCCCGTAAAGGGAGCTATTTGGGCTGAATGGGACCAGCTTACTTCCCATCTCCAGCTGCTGAATGCTTTGGTCCAAACCCATCTAAGCATTCCACTAATATGCAGTGGTCAGAGGAAGATTATTTTCTTGTGGAATGGAGAGAGATGCAGCAGTGTGCATACCAGGGCTTCGTTAACATATTCTGCAGTATCCCAAAATAGCTGCCAGGTAGTACTAAACTAGTACTAGTACTAAACAAAAGCACTTAGTCCTGTCCAAGCTGTAAAGTATGTTGTTATTCTCAACTTTAGGGCACAATTCAAAAAAATCTTCCTCCTCTTTTTTCATTAATCCACATTTTTTGCCATTGCTCTTTTCAAATTTTCGGTACTAGGTTTTTGAATTGGTGTTTAGTAAAGGGCATTTGTGTCGCTTTCAGTTTCTTACATTGTTTTTAGCTGCTTTGTCCACCATTTCATTCCCTGTTATCCCAGTATGCGCTGGGATGCAAGCTAATGGTGTTCCTAGCCCCAGTTTGCCAGACGCTGGGAGTGAGCAACAGGGGATGGATCACTTGATGATAACCTGTTTGGTTCATTCCCTCTGGGGCACCTGCCATTGGACGCAGTCACAAGACAGGGTACTGGGATAGATGGACCTTTGGTCTGATCCAGTATGGCTGTTCTTATGTTCTAATGCTACACATATTCCCATCTGTACTAACTGTGATGTTATAAATATAGTTTCATTGATTAAATCACTTCTGTATACTGAGACATCCTTTGTATGCCATAAGGCCTGAGACTTGAATCTGAAATAATGACTTCTGCTAGGCATGCATCCCAGATCCAATTTATGCCAGCATTATTGCTACGATTTTGACTGTCATGACAGCTACATCATTGGATATTCTTTTAGAAGTACCAATTCCCAATTTTGGTGTACAATATGCCATCCCATTTTTTCTTTTTTGAACCCATCTCAATATATTTGACAAAGACAACTCCACTTCTAATGTATGTATTAGTATGCTTCATCTTTAATACTTACTGTCTCTTTATACTCTTCTGTTTTTATAAAATCTAAAGCCGTGTTTCAACATGCAACTTTCCATCCATAACTAATTTTTCCATGACTAAAAGTTTTCACTTCATTCAGCTTTTCCTTATCTTTCAACTCCTGCATGCCCACACATTAACTCGAATGACAAATTGAGTTCTAACATCATGTGCTATAGTTTATCTATCGAATTCCCAACAATCCTTGGGTATTTGGTCTTTCATCACTACAATTCCCATTAACGGTGGTCTAGAACAGTAGTCTTCAAACTGGGGTGCGCACACCTCCAGGGGTGCACGAGACCCCGGCGCCACATCGATCCCACACAGGAGACCGCCAAACTCCTGCGTGGGCTATTTTTGTCCTGCCAAAATGCCACCACGGAAAGCAGAGCTTCCGCTTTCCGCGGCGGCATTTCGGTGGACATACCCCGGGGGGCTGCAAGTGGCCACCGGACCATGGTAAGGGGCCGCGGCCAGAAAAGTTTGGGGACCCCTGGGCTAAGAAGTTAGTTTCAGTAGTTTCCTTCATAGTGTAACTGGCATTTCACTAGAAGCTATCTGTAGCATGCATGTGGGAGTTGTAAGAAGTCCAGTGTGCGCAATTCGTAGTGCCTGGCTTGTATTAAATCTAATTTTTTTAAGTCTTGATTTTGATGCTGACCCAAAAGCTTGGGAGCCATAGTCAGTAACTGGTCTGACAAAGGCTCTGTATATCAACTGCAGTGTTTTCTTATTCATCCCCAAATTAGTCCCAGAAAGACTTTTATGCCGGTTAATCCTTCCTGTATGTTTGTCTTTAGCAAAGTTTATATATTTCCAAAGTAATTTAGTATCAAATATTACCCCTAAGATTTTAAACCTTTTAACTGCGTCACTTTGTTCTCCATACAGATACGAGCCCCCTTCTGTTCTCACCTTCATCCCTTTATACAGGCCCAACCTGCTATTCCCAGCTGAACTTCATCTTCTATTAGACTTTATTGATCCCTGGCTCTCCTCCAGGTGCAGCAATAAGGCTAATTGACCTAATTTAACTGACTCTGCCTTGTGTGGGTTGGACAACCCGTCACACACTGACATTGTGCTCTGACTGTACAGGGACCCAGATATTCACTGTCCTGAGGAATTTACATTTCAAAAGCATCCTTAAAAAACAAACAAAAGCTTGAGTAGAGTTAATGCAGTTTAGCAGTGACATGGAGTTATTTATTTTGACAATTAATGCATAGAGCTTTCTGCTCAGGATGCCCCTTCATGCCACAGAATAGCATGTACGGCACAGAGCTCCCTCCCGAGGAGGTAGTGCTGAAAACTTCGTGCATTCTTAATGTTCCTTTTTCTAACCACAGCTATTGGCATCCTTTCAGTGCTTTTTGATATTTAGAGTATGAAACTAAACAGCAATTTCCCTCAAGGAAGTCGTCTTGCTATATGAGCACAGTCAGGGAAAAAATCCTTCAAACGCACAGTATAGTTTATACCACTGACGTACAAATCCCAAATTACGTTTGAAATAGAATGCAGTGCTGTTGTGTGTCTTGCCATCTGTATTTGTGTAGGTCTATAAGCAAAGGTTATAAATACTGCTGATCTTGCTGTTGGTTTATTTCTCAGTCAGAGCAGTGGCTACCTGCTGTTCCAGGAACCTTTCCTCTCTAGCAAACAGATGGTCCTAAGTTGGCTGCCCTTACGATGGTTTAGATTCACCAGCAAGTCAGCATTATCAAGCTGTCAAAGGACCCATCTGCCCTGAGCAGCTGTCCTGGCATTTGCCTGTCTGTGTGCTGGGAACCTCAGCATTTCACCATCTCAGACATATAAAATGTCTATTTCTGTTTTATTTGGCGGGGCGGGGGGGTTGCAATTGATGCCATCTGGCTCTTGTTTTTAATCAAACAGATTTTTAAAATCTTACACATTAAAGATCAGCTGCGAAAATTATGGGACAGAAGAACTGACTTGTAGATACTCTGACCTAGATTGTAAATCTTACCTTAGGCTTTCAAAACATTAATTTTTGTTGCAGCATTTAAAAAAAATGTAGGCAACGAGGGGGGATAGACACACAAGTTATGGAAGGAGCACAGAACTTGGGAGCTGTCTGTTGTAAGTCCTTGAGCCAGTCATTTGGGGCTTGTCTGCATTGGCACTTTACAGTGCTGCAACGTTCTCTCTCAAGGGTGTGAAAAAACACCCCCCTGAGAGTAGCAAGTTTCAGCACTGTAAATCATAGAATATCAGGGTTGGAAGGGACCTCAGGAGGCATCTAGTCCAACCCCCTGCTCAAAGCAGGACCAACCCCAACTAAATCATCCCAGCCAGGGCTTTGTCAAGCCTGACCTTAAAAACCTAAGGAAGGAGATTCCACCACCTCCCTAGGTAACCCATTCCAGTGCTTCACCACCCTCCTAGGGAAAATATTTTTCCTTATATCCAACCTAAACCTCCCCCACTGCAACTTGAGACCATTACTCCTCGTTCTGTCATCTGGTACCACTGAGAACAGTCTAGATAACTTAGGGGAACCCCAATTTTCTATCGGCTGTGTAAGTTCCCTTTGTTCTCATTAGCATTGGTGCACAACCTGTACCCCGTGGTTAAGACACATGTCTGAGACAGTTGCACCTTTAGAGTATTTTTATGATCTAATATTAATCTTCTGGGTAATTTTGCACAGTATTACCACTTGATACCTCTTTTTCCCATGATCTCAGGGCACTGGGTTATTTCTCAGTCATTGGCTTAAGTCACCATTTCTTGTCTCCAAGGCCTAAAATAGCTAAGCTAAGCTAAAGTCTTTCAGGCCTCAGCCTATATTGTATTTCAGCTTGTCTTACTCATGTCTAATACTTGGTTCCTCTAAATACTGATCAATCTTATATTTTTATAATCCTACAAATTAACTGTAATTAGCATATAACATCGATTAATCATAACATCACATTATGGATAATGAACTAAAATCATTGGCTACAGAACTATTTTTAGATGAGCTTTTTTTTTAATATTGACACTTTCGGTTTTTGTTTCTTAAGCAAGATAAACTTTAAATTCTGTGTAAAATCTATACTGAAATTTTTAATCTTGTGTTTAAAAAAGCACGTTTGCTAGAAAAAAAGCCTGTATAGTTTATATTTAAGGAGTGAGCCTAATATATTGGCTTCCTAATGCACTCTTCTTTTTCAGTTAAGTGTTTGTAAAATAGAAGCGAGCAGGAATTCAGAGGTGATGGCACAAACTAGATCACAAGTAGTTTATTTCTTCATTATATCCTGCCTGAACCCAAGTGATAGCTTTGTAAAAGACTTCTGACAGCTCCTGTAAGAAAGACACTTACAGTGCTGTCCTAGCTAAACAGAGGAATTTGCTTCTCCTTTGTTCCTTCTGCTTGATCTGTCAGCTGTTTCCTACTTTAAATAAATATTATTTAAACTAAACGTTTTTGGATGTTTTCTACATTTTCAAATATATTGATTTCAATTACAACACAGAATACAGCGTGTGCAGTGCTCATCTTATATTTATTTTTGATTACAAGTATTTTCACTATAAAAATAAAAACAAAAGAAATAGTATTTTTCAATTCACCTAGTACAAATACTGTAGTGCAATCTCTTTATCATGAAAGTTGAACTTACAAATGTAGAATTATGTACAAAAAATAACCACATTAAAAAATAAAACAATATAAAGCTTTAGAGCCTGCAAGTCCACTCAGTCCTACTTCTTGTTCAGCCAGTTGCTCAGACAAACAAGTTGTTTACATTTGCAGGAGATAATGCTGCCCATTCTTGTTTATAATGTCACCTGAAAATGAGAATAGATGTTCTCATGGCACTGTTGTAGCTGGCATCGCAAAATAATTAAATGCCAGATGTGCTAAAGATTCATATGTCCCTTCATGCTTCAACTACCATTCCAGGGGACATGCGTCCATGCTGACGACGAGTTCTGCTCGATAACAATTCAAAGTGGTGTGTACTGACACATGTTCATTATCTGAGTCAGATGCCACCAGCAGAAGGTTGATTTTCTTTTTTGATTATTCGGGTTCTGTAGTTCCCTCATCAGAGTGTTGCTCTTTTAAGACTTTTGAAAACATGCTCTACATCTCATCCCTCTCAGATTTTGGAAGGCACTTCAGATTCTTAAACCTTGGGTTGAGTGCTGTAGTGATATTTTGAAATCTCACATTGGTACCTTCCTTGCCTTTTGTCAAATCTGCAGTGAAAGAGTTCTTAAAACGTACATGTGCTGGGTCATCATCTAAGACTGCTGTAACACAAAATATATTCTAGAATGCCGGTAAAACAGAGCAGGGGACATACAATTCTCCCCCAAGGAGTTCAGTCACAAATTTAATTTCACGCATTATTTTTTTAATGACTGTCATCAGCATGGAAGCATGACCTCCGGAATCGTGACCAAAGCATGAAGGGGCATATGAATGTTAAGCATATCTGGCACTTAAATACTTTGCAATCCTGGCTACAAAAGTGCCATGCAAATGCCTGTTCTCACTTTCTGGTGACATTGTAAATAAGAAGAGGGCAGCATTATCTCCTGTAAACGTAAACAAACTTGTTTGTCTTAGCAACTGGCAGAACAAGAAGTAGGACTGAGTGGGTTTGTAGGCTCTGAAGTTTTACATTGTTTTGTTTTTGAATGCATTTATGTAACAAAATCTACATTTGTAAATTGCACTTTCATCACACAGATTGCACTACTGTACTTGTACGAGGTGAATTGAAAAATACAATTTATCTTTAACGGTGAAACTATTTATAATCAGAAACAATATGTACTTTGATTTCAGTTACAACATAGAATACAATATTTATGAAAATGTAGAAAAACGTCCAAAATATTTAATAAATTTCAGTTGGTATTCTATTGTTTAACAGTGCAATTAAAACTGCAATTACATTTTGAGTTAATTGTGATTAATCATAGAATCTCAGAGTTGTCAGGGACCTTAGGAGATCATCTAGTCCAACCCCTTGCTCAAAGCAGGAGCAATCCCTATTGTTACCCCATATCCCTAAATGGCCTCCTCAAGGCTTGAACTCATAGCCTTGCTTTTAGCAGGCCAATGCTCAAACCAGTGAGCTCTCTAGCTTCCCCTTGCTCTAGTTTGTACTAGTGCCTGCTTTTAGTAGTCAGCAGCTGTAGTTCCTGTTGATGTGCTATGTAACATTTAACTTCTCCTTGAGAATGAATGCTTATGCTTTTTTAACGTGACTGGTGATTTTGGATGCCTTTATTTGTGGTGGAGTGATAGGGGAACAGCACAATTTGAGATGACCTGAAGAGTCATGATATTTCAACAGCTGGGATCTCAGCTTCTGAATATCAGATCCCTTTAAAATGTCTCAAATTGGGCAACCAAAATCACTAGGCATTTGAGAAAATTTAGGGCAAAGCGTAAAATTACAACATTTATGTAATGCTCAGAGGGAATGTTACTTCTCTAAGAAGTAGAACACATCTCTGAGACAACTTACTGCAATGGAAGAGCTACTGGAATGTGTTGTCTAGAGCTGGCTTTGGGGAGATTGGGGAAGGCTTGCCAACAGCAAAAGATTAAATCTGTGTGGCAGAAAAGTGCATTTTGTTCCATTCTTTTCTGTTTTTTCACAAGCGTGAAATAGAACCATCATCTCAAATGAGAAGCTGTTTTACTTATGCAGGGAGGAATTTTCAAAAGAATCAAAGTGAGATAATGGGATTTGTGCTGCTTATGCCTTTTTTTTTTTTTAAATCCCTCCTGCGAGTTCTTGCAGACTGAACCGCTGGTGGCTCTGCTGTTACCTCTTGAAGTGCTTCTACTGTGCACCTCAGCAGAGTATCTGATCCAGGGGCGATATTGTCTCTACTGCTCTAGTATCTCTCTGGTGGACTGCCTCATCCTACTATAACTTCTTACAATAATGTAACATTGTTTTAGGTAAGTGGTTTTGGTATTAAATGAAAGTGTAATCCCAGTGTCCTCTCATAGTTTGGGTCAATGTGTGTTGGCTTCATTTTAGTCCATCTGTTCTCCAGGCAAGTCACTAATCCCTGGGAAAACTATGCTAGGCCTTAATCGTTACTACCCAGAGTAGTAGAGAGCAATTGCTGAGTATATGGACAGGAGCTCACCCATTTCTTTCCTCTTTTGGTGTTCTCATCTAAGCAGGGTCTTTTTAAAACATTTCTATAGATACTCCTCTTTAATTTGGAAAACCCCTTCATTTTACTTAGGGAGAGTATTATTTGAGCTATTTACCACTGTCTAAAGCACACCAACTACCTATGACTAATAAACTACTGTATAGGGAGTTTTACTGCTGTATAACTTAGAAGCTTAAAGCAAATCAAGAGAAGGGAAGCAATATTGTGGTGGTGTTGTTGTGGAAATCCCCATTTTACATTGTAATCAGCAATTTGACTAAAGCAGTCTACAGCATATGATCTTAGTATGAAGGCTGTTTCCTCAATACTGCTACTGTATTTAGTGTGTATTAGTAAACGCCCATATTTTATATAGTAGATCTCAGGACAAGGTCTTGTTTAGGCGAGTCTCTCCTACCTTCTCTTTAATTAAGAACTGGAAATACCTGCTTTACAAACTCTCCACTGACTGCCAACAACATGGCTGTTGCTGGACAAGCCAATACCAGGTGAGTGTGTGGAGATTTTTGGATATTTATAGGGAGTTCCTCCTGACTGATGTGCAGTATTTAAGACACTCTTCCATCACCCTCATTTAATAACCTGTACAATTATATTTCTAGCCCTTCTGCTGGCATATTGGGAGTGACTGAGGTCCTGGTACTTAGCACTTAATACATAAAGCCTTACAAACATTAATCTTCATAATCCCTTTGAGGTAGGCAAGTGTTTTCTGTATTTTTAGAATTGGAGTGCTGAGGCATTAAGTGATTTGTCCAAGAAAACACATGGTGAAATTCTGCCCATGTTAAATCACCGGTAAAACTCCCATTGATTCATTGGGGTCAAGATTCTTCTATGGGTCTTTCAGCATCAAGTTTAACCCAGGAATCCCTGTCTCTCAGTTCTGAATTCTGATTGCTAGACCATGCCTCTGCACATCCAAGAACAACATTATTAGGAAGGTGCCATTTTCAGTTTTTACACTAAGGCAACACAAACTGTATTATTATGTAAAGAGGGGGGTTTCAAAATGTTAACACACCCCTTTGTAAATCTAGCCCTGAATAAACACTGTTCACTACTGAAATCAATGCTAATGGAGCAGCTCATGTTTCAAGATGCAAGAGCCTAGAAACTAATAAGGTGACCTGCTATTTCACCTTCAAAACTCAGATTTATAAAGGCAGCACATCAGAAGTACAAAGGCACATATGTGGGGAGAGATTGCAAACAACTTACCGCACATAGGCTTCTTCTCGTTGAAGGAAATAAATTCGTACAACCCAAAAATGCACTACGTGAATTCTTTTTCAAGAAGTGTCTAACATAACCGCTCCTTTATGTAATGCTCCAGTCGGTGGCTTAGACACTTGGCTTGCCAACTAGCCGAAGATGAATTGCATTGCAGCTTGTTTTTTCCAGCTGTTCTGACATGGCCCATCAATACCCTTTAGGCAGCTATGCCAACCTGCCCTTTCACGGCAGCTCAGTCAAGATGTTCGCAAACTCTTATGTCGTTAAGAATCAGGTACTTCCACTGCATGCATCCGATGAAGTGGGTATTAGCCCACGAAAGCTTATGCTTCAATACTTTTATTAGCCTTTAAGGTGCCACAGGACTCTTTGCCGCTTCTGCAAATCCAGACTAACACGGCTACCTCTCTGATTCTTAACGACATAAGAGTTTGCGAACATCTTGATTGAGCTGCCATGAAAGGGCAGGTTGGCATAGCTGCCTAAAGGGTATTGATGGGCCATTTCAGAACAGCTGGAAAAAACAAGCTGCAATGCAATTCATCTTCGGCTAGTTGGCAAGACAAGTGTCTAAGCCACTGACTGGAGCATTACATAAAGGAGCGGTTATGTTAGACACTTCTTGAAAAAGAATTCACGTAGTGCATTTTTGGGTTGTATGAATTTATTTCCTCCAATGAGAAGAAGCCTATGTGCGGTAAGTTGTTTGCCATCTCTCCCCACATATGTGCCTTCGTACTTCTGAAGTACCACTGCATGCATCTGACGAATGGGTATTAGCCCACGAAAGCTTATGCTTCAATACTTTTGTTAGTCTTTAGGGTGCCACAGGACTCTTTGCCAATTCTTATGTAGTTGGCATTCCTGCACTATTCAGTAACCAGCCTTAACAACAAACTATTGTTTTAAAATGACCTTGGTTCTCTTTGATAAGTAGTTTGTATTACACACCATGCACTTTGTAGTCATTACACCCCTATAACCTACAAATAACATGACATGCGTCACCTCCATAGCTTTTCAACCTCTTCTGCATCTAAAACTTGAACCAACATGTGGTGAACTGATGATGGTGCTCTTTCATTATAGCCAAAACCATATGTTTCAGGAGTTCACTGTGTGACTCCAGCATTGGTAGAGGAATCTGATCTATATGACAAAATGCAGAAAAATATGTTGCCCCGGTAACACTTAGCAGTTATACAGTGCTTTCCATCTTCAAATTACATCATCACTGTTAACACCTACTATACCTGTAAAGTCCGTAAGGGGTTGTTCTGTTTTCACTGATGGAAAAATTGAGGTATACAGAGCCGAGGGGCCAGTCAGATTTTCAAAAGGGAACTGGATTTTCAAAAGAACCCAGCAACTGGGAGCTACAGAGAGCTGAGCACTGTTGAAAATCTGACCTTTTATTTAGGTCGCTGAGTGAGAGCAGAGGGCACTCAGAAATCTGACCCCAAGTGTCTTGTCCAAAGTCCACGTGAAAGCTGGAAATAGTACACTGGGGATCCTGGCTCGCTGGACAAGTGCTGCTTGTATTTTCCCTGACCTTGCTCTCTGAATGTTTTTTCTTTCAAGAGATGAGGAGAGCAAGAGATTTCCTTAGTCAAATGTTGGTTCCAATCCAACTGAAAACTCTCAAGGTTAAGCACCACTAGTGCTGGGCACATTTATACACAACAGGTAGCAGGAGGCAGAAAAAAATGGGTTCTGCAGCTGCCCTTGATCTACGGCATAATGTACTCTCAGAGCTTTCCACCGCGTGGAATCCGTGCCTGTGGCAGTGTGGACAGAACGTCTGGGGAGCCAGCTATATTGTAATAACCTTGAAAATGTAAAGTACTGACACTGGTTTTGGTGGGAAGGGGACTATATAGAATACATGTGTGATTCAGGAATGCCTTTCCTGTGTGTACACAGCATATCGTTAAACCCTCCTACAGACCACTTGGCTATAGTGAGTCTCCATACTGGAGATGGTTCCTGAATGGATTCTTTAGGGGCAAGTGGGAAAAAATGTTGGTAGCTGAGGACTTCATTGTAAAATTGTGTGTATAAACATATTTTGTATAAAGTGTGAACAGTCCCATCCAGAAATGAGTGAGTTTTTATCGCACATGTCAGATGCAGCCTTGCCTAGCTGTCTTCCCCAGTCTGCTAGAGTTGTCTTTTTTGCTGTGAGTTGGTTCTTTGGTCACACTGAATGCTTTGAATCTTTGTCCTTCCCTGACGTTGCCTGTCCTATTCCTGTTCACTGTTCTCCCTGCTGCTGGCAGGGCCAGGAACACAGAGCAGCTGGAAGATGATGACAGTAAGGAGGAGGCAACTGGGGGCAACCCTAACTGCTCCCCAACCATTCCACATCCTCAGGAATTTACCCCCTTGTTTACACACAGCTGGCCGGGCGACCATCCGAGTCTGGAGCTGCAGGGTGCAGATAGATGTTTTTTCAAAGGGAGTGAGTGGGAGCGGGTGAGACTACAAGAGAGAACCCCAGTGGGCAGAGATGTAGGCAGGAGGCATATGGTAACAATGTCCTTGTGATTGTTGATTTCCCTTGAATTGAAGGGGGAGCCTGGGGGCAAGAACGTGAAAGGGTGGGATGGAGGGAAGCTCTGCAAATGGAACAATCCTTTGCTCCAGACTTGTTAAATTCAAACGCTACACCAGCCACTCAATGGATTGGTGTCTCACTAAAATACCCTGGGGTAACCCCACGCCCCTCTGTTTTCCCCCACATGAGCTTGCAATGCTAACTATGTAATGTAGTTGCTCTACATCTACATTAGGCATATGAAGAAGACGATCCCAAAATAGCTGGTCCAGCATGTATTCAAAGCCAGACTGGGTGTTGTGTGTGGGCTTCTACTACTAGTTCTGGGATAACACTTACTAGCAAGCTAATGTTGGCTGCGATGACTGTCAAGGGTTAAAGGTTTGGCTATAAAGGGTACTGGTTTACAGAGCAGGTCTCACTTCTAATTTGCTGCCTACCTTGCTTTATATACACCCTGCGTTTTCTTCCCCCAGCACTCGCCTTCCTTTCACATAAGAAATTCAGTGGCTGCCAGCAAACAAAAACAGCAAAAAAGAGCTGCTGTGATCACATATACTGGTGACCTACTTAAAATCCTCTTTCCTCAGCCTCTTTTAATGTGTGTGTGATAATACCGGCTGGCAGTCTGTGGGATTGTTACCAGAATAACAAACACAAACCATGGACCTCATTTGCTTAGCAATAGTTTATGAACATCAGAAATGTGTTTTATTTCCAATTACATCATTTAGGCTTTTTTAGCTGTGATAGCTCATTCTGTTCTGTTTGCCTCTCTGCTCAGAAGCCTTTGTACTGTGAGTACAGACAGTGCTGGTGCTTCAGAAGATGCAGTTAAATCTCACAATGTCTTAATCTTTTGAGCTGAAGAATACAAGGCTTCCAGCATCTAACCAGTTAGCAGAGAACATCTGAGCAATAGTGACTGAGACCCGGGATGTTTCTGGTCATTGTAATTTTTCTGAACATGCTTCAGGAAGAGCTGGTTGTAAGATACTGTGTCCTCTGTTTGTAAGAAAACAGGACTGTATAAAAGGATCCAGTGAAGGGTGGAGGTCAAAAATTCAGCTCCTCTGTGGCAATCAATGCATGTGAAATGCAGATGGCACGTATGTTTCTTCTCTCTGTTTCTGCCTCCTATAAGAGAACTAATTTCTCACTGGGCAAATCCACTCAGAAGAGAGAAGAATTCTCCTGTCATTTGATTGCCCAAATTGAGGGGCAAAGTGGACAGGCGCGGTGGAGGAAATAATTCTATACATGCTTCCACCATCTGGGCATGTGTACACTTATCAGAGTGGATAAACTGTGCATTCATTTGGATTGTGATCACCAGTACTCCAATGTCTTATTTTTGAATAAACTGGCGAGGCCTTTAAAATGAATAAATAAAGGGTATCAGCAGGGTACTATAAACATCCACATAAAATTCCTCAACATGGTTACTTGAGTGGTTACTTGGCCTAGTACAAAAACAGCAATTTCTGAGAAATTATACGTAAAACATTCTTATTTCTTCAGTGACTGTAGAATTTTAGTTTCCATAAATTGAGTTCTAAAAAGAATAAATTGTTTCGTATTATGCCAGTCACAATTCCCAAAGCAGTAATCAAAACATAAAGTTTCTAAACAAATGTTTAGTCCTGGTCCACACTGAGAGGGAGGGGGCGAACTAAGTTAGTCTAAGTTACCAACTTCAGCTACGAAAATAACGTAGCTGAATTTGACATACTTAGAGCTACTTACTGCGGTGCCTTCACCACGATAAGTTGACTGTGGTTGTTCCCTCGTCGACTCCGCCTAAGCTTCTTGTTTCAGTGGAGTGACAGAGTAGACGGGAGAGTGCTCGGCGGTCGATTTATTGCATCTTCACTAGATGCGATAAATCGATCCCCACTGGATCAATCGCTCCAGAGGTAAGTGTAGACATGCCCTTAAAAATGAAATACGTAGAAAAATCATCACAGTTTGGCTTCTCCATCTCTTGGCAACCAAAAATTCTACAGTGATTGAGACCTAAACATGATGCAATAAAAATAACATCAACGTGTAACGCAGAAAGTTTCTAGTTTTTTACCGAGCCCTTTGTGGCAGAGATTTCATTTTCCCCACACCTTCAGATGTGTCTAGCAATAGGCAGAGGTGGCGAGTTATATGGGCCCATGGTGCTCACGTTCCACCAATGTTCAGGAACGTGGGCCCAGCTCCACCAATATTTTGCTTTATATTTTCAGAGTTGTCCCATCCATAGGACAGACCGGGGCAGTCGCCCCGGGCCCCATGCTTTGGGAAGGCCCAGGGAGGCTAGCGGGGGGCCTTGCACCGGCAGCAGCAAGCAACCTGGCCCCAGCCCACTCTGCTCCACCCCCACTCCATCCCTTCCCCCAAGTCCCTATCCCACCTCTTACTGCTCTTGCTCTGCCCAGCCCCCATTCCACCCCATCCCCAAATCCCCCGCCCTGTCCCTATTCCACTTCTTCCCACAAGCGCCCGCCTCTTTCCAGCTTCCACCCCTTCCCCCAAGCAATGCTGAGAGCCAGGGGAGTGGGGTGGGCTGGGGCCAAGTCGCTCACTGCTGCCGGCACCAGGTCTCCCACTAACTCTCCAGGCCGCCCTAAACCCTGAAGTGCAGGATCCCCCAAAAGGGTCTGGGCACCACCAAAATTTATACAGACCTGGCACCCATGGCAGTAAGTCAGGAATGAGCAAACTTTTCAGCCCTAGCGCCACATGTGTGTATGGAAATTGTATGGTGGGCAATGAATGCTCACGAAATTTGAGTTGAGTTGCAGGAGGGGGTGAAGACTCCGGCTGGGGGTGTAGGCTCTGGGATGGGGCCAGAAATGTGGAGTCCAGGGTGTGGAAGAGGGCTCGAGGCTGAGGCAGGGGTTGTGGTGCAGGAGGAGGTCAGGGGTGCAGGTCCCGGGCGGCGCTTTCTTCAAGCAAATCTCAGAAGCAGTGGCATGTCCCCGCTCCAGCTCCTACTCGGAGGCACGGCCAGGTGGCTCTGCATGCACTGCTGCCCCTGCAGCTCCGATTGGCCGTGGTTTCCGGCCAATGGGAGCTGCACAGGCAGCACTTAGGGTGGGGTCAGTGTGCAGAGCCCCATGACTGTGTCTATGCATTAGAGCTGGAGTGGGGACATGCCACTGCTTCCAGGAGCTATGCAGAGCAGGGCAAGCCCCGGAACCCACTCCCTGGCCGTAGTTCAAGGGCCGGATTAAAATGTCTGATGGGCCAGATGCGGCCCGTGGGCCATAGTTTGCCCATCCCTGCAATAGGGCAACTTTTCCCATCCCTCCTACAAGTAACTCTATATTGCTGCAGTTTATAGCTCCCTGGATGACAAGATGTTCCTTTTTTTGATCAGCTGGAAGCTTCAGTAACAATGGAAGGAAATGGGGCCAAAATGAAGGGGGCAAATTGTATATTCTGTAACTCAACTAATTAGCTTTAATATACTAGTGAAACCACTAGGTAGCATCTAGGGAAGCATATCCACTTTCTGTCTTAGGCATCAGCTTAAAATGGAACCTACTGTTTGTAATTTGTTTCCCACAAAACCCTGAGGAGAAGTTGTCAGGGAAAGCACAAATGTGAAAACAATTTAATACCATTGGTGTTTCACGCTACTGATTCAATAGGGAGGTGACATGGCTCTTTGGAAAAGCTTCCCATTCTGCCACTGCCTGTGGATGTTGCATGCTGTAGGAAATCAATGGGTGGGAAGAGATTATACATGATTAGTTGTCTCTTTAATGCAGGTATTGCATTAGATGTCGTTAGTCAGATTGCCACCGCCAGGTTACTAGAGCCCAGGAGCAAATACGAGTTACCAAGTCCCATGGGAGCGTGGCATGTACTATATTATTGTATTTTCCTGGAGGAGTATTGATGTGGCATCTACAAAGTGTGACAGGAAGTGAAATGGAGGTTTTATCCTACCACAGTGTTTCACAGCAGCAAATTGTCTGTCCTTCTGAAGAAAGGGAAATCTCTACATAAATGCATGTTCTGCACCATCTTGTCAGATTATTGTGCAGGATGTTGGCATTTAGACTGCACAGACCTATGTCCTTGTGAGTGAATAGATTAAGCATCCTTTACAAACACACAGTACAAACAGGAATCAATACTATGGAAAGGAAGCCACTTCCGTTTTATTTACCACCTAAATCTCTTTGTAGAGTTGAATGACACTACTTAAGCTGGTGGTCATTAGTAAGATGGATCTTGGTTATAACGTAGATGGCATTACAGTTGTGTATTGTCTGCTATGGATCTTTATTAAAGAGTTACCTAGGGAGGTTACCTAGGGAGGTGGTGGAATCTCCATCCTTAAAAACCTCTAAGATGCAGCTTGACAAAGCCCTGGCTGGGATGATTTAGTTGGGGATTGGTCCTGCTTTGAGCAGGGGGTTGGACTAAATGGCCACCTGAGGTCTCTTCCAACTCTAATCTTTTATGATTCTAAAGCAAGTAAAGGGAGTTTTTGGAAATGGCTCCAGTTCCTTGCACCTCAGTCTGGGTGTGGGCCATCAGGATAAACTTGTTTCCTATGTACCTCAAAAATGAAAACCTGTTAACATTGTGTGTATGTATAGATCATTTTGAGTGAATGTAGTGTTCATCATAGATATTAGATTGACAGCCCTGCTGATTAAAATAGTATATCTGGTACAGAATAGCCAGAAGCAACGAAAGTTTCCCCTACACAACTCATTGTCAGTGTGCTTCAGTCCTGACCTAAAGGGACTTCAGTCCCTGTGGTAATCTTAGTTCAGTCACTGTGGTAATCTGCCTTGGAACTTTTCCTGCAGTGGCCAATACAATGCTAGTTATGACGACTTGAGCTGTGGATACCTGTCCACTAGGAACCAGATTGACACTACCTACTCATTTTGCAATATCCCCAAAAAGCCATCACCTGTAACAACAACAGTCAGCATTGAGTTGGACCACTTTTGAACCCTCTAGCTGCAACATTAACTTAGATCAATTCCCAGCCACCCAGCCCCTCCTTGTGCTTTGTTTTTGTTACAGGGTATGTCTTCACTACTCGCCTGATCAGCGGGTAGTGATCGATCTATTGGTGATCGATTTATCGCTTCTCATCATGACACGATGAATCGATTGCCAAAGGCACTCCCGTCGACTCTGGAACTCCAGCTCGCCAAAAGGCGCAAGCTGGAGTCAACAAGAGACCCCACTTCCGACCGCTGCCGCTGTGAGGACGGCAGATAAGTCAGCCTAAGATGAGCTGACTTCAGCGATGTTATTCACGTAGCTGAAGTTACGTATCTTAGGTCGACCCCTCCACATAGTGTAGACCAAGCCAAAGAGAGGAGCTTTGGGGATAGTTTCTTTCAAGTGTGTTCCCAGAATTTCTTTGCATAGACCAGATTGGAAGAGTTGACCTGACTCCTCCCATACAGAAAGGAAAGACCTTTAATATCAGTTTAGGAGCAGTAGATGAACTCAGCCACCCTGAATTGGTGCAAACTTTCCAGTTACATGTGAGTTTGACACTGCAGTAATCAGCCCTGATAATGGGAACTGAGCTTCACTGACACTCAGCCTCAGCAATATCACTTCCTCTCACTAGCAATTGGAAAAGGAAAAAGTCACAGTCAGCAAAAGATTGAGTCACAAGCTGTCACACTGAGAGCCGCAGAAATGTTCCATTTCGCCTTGCTAGTCCTGTGCCAATTTTAGGGTGAGAGTGTGCATGATAGTCGTCAGTTGCGAAACACCAAGACTCCCTGGACCCACAGATTCACGTCCCAGTAAGATTAATTCAACCCTGCATTCTTTGGAACTCCATGCAGTGTACTGCCTGTGGAAGTCATTCAGATGAGATCGTCTAAAATCAGAAGGCTTATAGGATCTGCAAGAGATTAAAGATCACCTGGCATATTTTGAAGGAACAGAAATGTGCACTGATGACATTGGGTGGTGTTAAGTCACATTAGCTAGCTTTATCTAACACCCTCTAAAAGTCAAGACAAGGCTTCTCCTTATGCTTTAATTCAACCAACTTAGCACATGCTGACATGCAGCTTGCCTTGTCGTGACCAGAGCTTTTGAAGGTGTTAGATTGTGCTACTCAAGGTGGGTGAGGGAATATCTTTTATTGGACTAACTTCAGACAAAAAACAGGGTTTTAAACGAAACCTTGTCCCAAAGCTGTGATATTGTGGCTAGCACTCTCCTGCTTTGTGTCACAACATTGGCTGGGAATCTTGGCTGTCTGTCTAACGTCTTGTGAGAGGACAGGAAACGTACAGCAATTAACAGCACAACTCTGCCATGTAGCAGCATGTGAGCATATGTAAAGCAACATCCTACTGTTCACTGGCTTTCCCTCTCCCTGCCACCGTTTCCCAGTCTGTGAAATGGGAATAATAGTTGACAGGGGGCAGGTGTGAGCATTTCAAGTGTAGACAAGCCTTGAGCCTCACAGCATTGTGCAGTGTGGGGAGTCTGTAGCTGAATCAGGAACTGAATCCAGCTCTTTTGAGCCCTAGTTGAATGTTCTAGCCACTAAATCATCTGTTGCAAACGAGTAGATTTTTTGTTTTGAGTTATGTTTAAGAAGAAAATAGCAAGACTACCAAACATTCCTTTCATACTCTGGGTCCCACAGACATCAGGAAATGTACATTCTAATGCACATACCTAACTCCCTCCAGGTACAGCAGATGTAGACATAGGACACTTTTGGATCACTGATGATTTGTAAAATATAATGCCCTGGGATGCTGGCAGACTTAAATACACCTATGTATCCTATAGAACTGTTTAATTCTGTGCTAATATAGCTTCATGTGTCAGTTTAGAATCTCACATGCATGTTGTAGCTAATAGCAATATACTCCCTTTGTAGCATATTAGTAATCATAGCTAAGAACAGGGTGTGAAACTAGGGCAGCAGAGTGGCCAAACGCTGACCTAGATTTTTTTTGGATGGCTTCCTAAAGGAGAGATTTATATAAAAACTGTCTGCCTCTGAAACAAGTTTCTAATTGATGATTCTGTTCAGGGGAAGTCTTCCCCTGACATATTGACTTTCTTCTTGGATCCCCCATCTTGGCCATATAATTAAAATGATAGCAGTAAATTAACGAGTTTAATCTAGATTTAGGAACTTAACCAAATTTTAGCTTAGAGAGAATTTTTACTGCAAAGTTCAAATGCATTTTTGAGACTAAATGATAGGAAATCTGTCTGAACTGTAAGATTTAGAGGAAAAGGTCATTTATTTCCTTTAGGTTTCTCTGTATGTAAGTCATTGGGCTTCAAGTGTCTGTGTTCTGGAGGAGCTCTCATGGCTCCTGAGTGAAGGTTGCATTGAGAATTCCATTTAAAGCAGGGTTAATACTTTAAACATGAAATTCTTCTTTGAGCTGAGTTTCCCTGGGGGTGCTCAACTCCAGGCAGTCGTGCGCTGTTACCAGATTTGCCCATTACTTTGGGGTACTCTCATTTATTAGGGTTGTTCTTCTGTGGAGTGGGGTTCTGTAATTCCGTCAATGCACTGTTTGTGTCATGTGTGTTTTCATACAGAGCTCTACTTCTCCCTTCTGCAAATCTCCTCCCAATGGAGCTATCCTGCAGGACCGAGGTTCCCCAGGGCTGGGTTTCTCCAGCCCCGGAATCAGATGAACGCACATGTGAACACACACGTACACATGCACTGACAGAGCACGTCTCAAGCTGACTCCCTCATATGTCTCTGGACTCAATCGGCTGGGTCAAGCAGCACGTTCAAGCTGCCACCCTTATATACCAGAGGTTTGGCACGTCTCTATCCCCACTTTCACATCACAGTTGTTCTGGTCATAACCCACTTGATGAGCGAACCCCACAGGATTTTGTGCGCTTCAGGGATCTTTAACTTAGGTAAAGGAAGCATTGCTGCAGAGTAAATGAGGAAGCTAAAAACACAAAAGAGTAAAGTTCAGAGAGAGAGAAGCAACCAGCTTAACCATAAAGTTCTTTATTGAATAATAGTGATAACGACAAAGGAAGAGCCTTACGTTATTAAAGGTTAATACCTGAGGTAGAAAAGAAAATGGGGGGCGGATCTCAGCGCTCTCTGAAGCTTTAACTGGTCGGGGTTCCCAGGTGGTGGTGGTAGCTCAGGGCCCTGAGTGCTGAAGACTGGCAGAGCCCCCAGCGCGATCAGTCAGGAGACGATAAAATCCCAACGGAACTGGTGCAGAGTTTGGGTCAATGCATCAGAACACTGACTTGGGCATCAGTAGGGGTTTTTGTAGAGAAACAACAATGGTTCAAGGGAGAACACTAGATTAGTTTATGGATAAACTGATGACTCAAGGGTTTTCTTTAGACTAGACAATAGGAGCTGATTACTCTTTGCTCTGGGTGGTGTTTTCTTCCAGGGAGCTCACAGTTAGGCTGCTTCAATATTTTGGATATCAATCAAGGATTCATTACTAGAATTGGTCTGATAACTGCTGAGCTGGGGGTGTGCAGGCATAGGTTCATTAGTATCTGGAGCAGAGATTCCCTCATGATGCAGTGCTTCCCTGCTTTTCTGGTTCAGTGTGGTTCTCTGTTTTCCATTCTGAATGCTAATGGAGAGGTCTCCCTGTCCCATCTTCATGCAGATGAGGCTAGGGGAGTTGCCTCTGTTCTCCATTCGGTATGCTAATGGAGAAGTCTTACTCTTGTCACCTTGGTCAGGAGGGTGTGGGTGTGTCTCCCAACACCCTTCACTGCTCTCTGGAAGTCTTTTCTCTGGTCGGTTTTGGTTTAAGCAGAGACTGGTCGACGAGGAGCGTGTCTTTCATACAAACTAGAGACTGCGCCCTGGTTCCTCAAGAACACAGAGCTGACTGGCACCAGTATCCCTGCGCCGTGGCTCAGAGAGTTGACAGCAGTGCCCGTCTAGGTCATACACGCGTGGCACCTGCCTCACATGCCGTTGGCTGTTGAAGTATTGCAAGCACTTCCCAGACCCTTCAGTTCCTTCCCAACTGTCTCGGGCCTGAGAGGGAGCTCTGCAGTTCTGTGAAAACCTGTAGTTTTATTCAGATAAGTTACATAGTTCGCTTTAGTCGTCTTTCTAATAGTTAGGTTTCATTTTTTAGCTTAGTTCCTGTTAAAGAAAAAAAAGTAATTCTTATTTACTCCATCGTTGAGTTCTTTGATAATGCCGGGTTCACCAAGCTCTACGTGGTGCACTACATGCAAAGAGGCAATGCCAGTGTCTGATGGGCACACTCAATGTGTCCGCTGTCTCGGTGAATCTCATGTTCCCCAGAAATGTGCCCATTGCAACAAATTGACAGGAACCTGAGGCTTAAGCTCATTTTAATGGAGAAGTCCTTGAGACCAGTCTCTGATCCAGGACAAGAACCCCTTCCCGGCACAGGTCACCAGTTCCCTCACCACTGAGATCCCAAAATGCAACAGACCTGCCACGAAACAGTCCCAAAGAGAGCAGACCAGCAAAAAAACCAGTCACTAACGAAATTGCTCTCATCAGTGCTGATGGCAGTGTGACTCAGGTGCAATGGTCTCAAGTTGCAGTGGGGGAGGTAAATTAGGAAAAACTATTTCACTAGGAAAGTGGTGAAGCACTGGAATGGGTTACCTAGGGAGGTGGTGGAATCTTCATACTTAAAAATCTCTAAGACCCAGCTTGACAAAGCCCTGGCTGGGATGATTTATTTGGGGATTGGTCCTGCTTTTAGCAGAGGATTGGACTAAATGATCTGTTACGGTCTCTCCCAACACTAATCTTCTATGGGTATGTCTATACAACCCGCTGGATTGGCAGGCAGCGATCAATGCAGCTGGGGTCAATTTATCATGTCTAGTCTAGACGCGATAAATTGACCCCCGAGCACTCTCCCATCGATTCCTGAATTCCACTGCCACAAGAGGTGCAGCCGGAGTCAATGGGGGAGCAGCAGCAGTCAATTTACCACAGTGAAGACGCTGAGATAAGTGAATCTAAGTACATTGACTCCAGCTACGTTATACAC
Organism: Dermatemys mawii; assembly: GCA_007922305.1. Taxonomy (NCBI): domain Eukaryota; kingdom Metazoa; phylum Chordata; order Testudines; family Dermatemydidae; genus Dermatemys; species Dermatemys mawii. The sequence goes on from ML677408.1 coordinate 1,061,287, forward strand.
ACAGCTGAAGTTGCGTAACTTAGATCAATTCCTCCCACCCCCGCCGCTCAGTGTAGACCACGCCTATGATTCTGTGGTCCGCAACTGAGACAAGCCTACATATAAACCTTCAAGAACTCCACGCCATCCACAATGCCTGCCTCCACTTCCTGCTGTTAATAATAAATCAACACATAAGACTCATGACCAACATCATCACCTGCATATTCCATATAAACAGGCAAGGAAGAGCCAGGTTCACATTCACTCTACACTGAAGCCATCAAACTTTGGAATCTCTGTTAATTCGACACAACTTCCATATCAGCTTCATACCTACCTGGATGCCAGAGCACAGCAGCAGTCAAACTCAGCAGACGATTTCCACACGACCACGAATGGGATTTGAGCAATCCAATACTGCAACGATGGGGTCACCCACACTTCGACCGATTTGCCACTGCCAGCAACACAAAGTGTCAAAAATTTTGCTTCGGGGTGGGTCTGGGGAAGTAATCCGTAGGAGACGCGTTCCTAATCTAGCTGGAACACGGACCTCCTCTCCCTGTTCCCATTGCTATCCAGAGTAATACAGAAAATAAGGACCAACAAAGCCAGAGTCCTCCTAATAGCTCCCACATGGCTGAGACAAATGTGGTATCCCTACAAGTCAGCACATCCCCCATCACCCTTGCTCTCCACTCAAATCTACTGATACAACAGGAGGGACAGTTGCAACACCCCAGCTTGCAGATGCTACATCTCAAAGTATGGCTTCTCTGTGGATCTCTCACGATGAGCTAAACTGTTTGGACCAGGTCCAAATGGTGTTACTCCATAGCAGGTTCCAGGTTTACGTCGGGGTTGTGTTCTTGAAAAGGATGACTGATACCGAAACGATGGATACTGGGGACCCACAGGTACAGCAGTGGTGTAGGCAGGAGGGGACACTTGGGTGGGCAGACAGTGATGGGGGGCAGAGAGGTAGGAGCGATCCAGCCACCTCTCTCTCCCCTGCCCCTCCCCAGCCAAGTTTGTGGGGCAGGAAGGGGAATAGAGGTTCTGGCTGTGGACTCCCAGAAAAATGGCGACCCCTGTAAAAATATGTGCTCCTGCAGCCCCATCCTGCGTGGCGCTCAAGGCTTGCCCCACTCCACCTGATGCTCCTGCCGGGCATTGAGGTGCGGCCCCCCGCTATCCACAGTTATCTTACCAACTCCAAAGCCCCTGCCATCCTAAGAGGGCACTGCTTTACAGTCCCCTGGAGTGGAGCACCCACAGGGACATCTCTCGAAGGAGAAGAAGAGAAGGTGCAGTAACTGAGGTTCTTCAGGATGAGTGTCTCTCCCCTCAGCTTCGGAGCTGAGGAGTCTGGGCTGCAACATGTGATACTTCAGCCGCCAACAGCATGTGAGGTAGGTACCACCCATGCACAACCCATACGGGCACTGCTGTAAAATTCTCCGAGCAAAGGCGCAGGGTCACGCCAACACCTAGAGTGGAGCACTCACAGGGACACCTATCTCGAAGAACCTCAGTTACTGCACAAAGTGAGTAACTTTCTCATCTCTACACCCTTCTCAAAGATGAGCTGTTCCTGAGGGCACTCTCATTTTCTAGGTAACTGTCAGGCACCGTAATCATATGTGCAGAATTCGAAACAATTTTAAATTGTTCCTTTTTAAATTTTCTCAAAGCTTCTGATATTTTTCAGGTCCCTGTGGTATGTCACTTTTGATATTGGGAAACTCCAAATTTCGCTCTGTGGTTCAGCCTTTTTTAATGCAGCATAGTGTAATAGAGCAGGTTAAAAATCAAGTATACTCAAGTTATTAGGTTTCTTCACCAAAAATTTTATTTTTAGCCACTGAGGCTGAAAAAACCTAGATTCTTTAATCTCCATTTCCCTTATACAATGCCTGCTCCAGTCCTTCCCCAGACAGTCCCTGGTACAAACCTCAGCTCCTCAGCCCCACTGCCCAGTGCTTCCAACCTCCAGCTCCTTGCCAACCTCCCTGCCCATGGAATCTAACACATTGTTTTTGCTCACCCATTCATCCAGCCTTCTGTTGACCTGCTGAAGTTGTGCATATGGTGATATGCACAAATCCAATTAGTCAAAATCATACAATGCACAGCCTTAACTCTGACCTCAGAATATTTTTTTTGTAGAAATACTTCCATTTTAGAAGTGTGTTTGATAAAGTATCTAAGCCTTGCTAAGGTTTTGCTTTTGACTGGTTTTGGGGAATTTGGACATATGCTTTGTAGGTGGTGGTGGAGACAAAAAGACGTTTGTGGAGCTGAGGAGTCACATACTGTGGTGATGACAACCATGCCAAGTACCTAGATAGTGTAAATATTTGTCTGTGTGGAGAGTTGCACTAGCTTACCTACAGACGTGATATTAAAACTATTTAGTTAAACCTGTTCAGACACCTGTGGTGCACTCACTTATTTCAGTGTAAAAGTGGCGTGTTTCAGTTTAGTTAAATTGAGCAGTAACAGGGTAAAAGTCATACTCCGAACAGGTCGACACTGGTGTATTATGCTAGCAAAACACTCCTACTGTAGATGCAATCATGCTAATATAGCTGCCACTCTAATAGGGTCCTTTTCAACACAACTAAATCAGTCACAAATCATACCTCGTCTCACCCCTGACTAAAATACCTATGTCAGCAAATGTTTATAGTATAATCTGGCCACTTGTGTATTTGCACTGGTTTAGCTAAAAGGGCTTAATTAAATTGGTATACATTTGTGTGTAGGCAAGGCTTCAGTGCAGATGGATTTTTATCTAACAAGTAATGTCTGTGATTTTTAGTGATTGCTTTGATAGGAATTACACTTGAGAATCCATAACTGTAACGGAACAAAGTTTGGGGTGTACTTATACATTCTCCCCATATTTTGTTTAAGGACTTTATCATATTTATACACTTGATTCCAGCATTTCTAGGTAATTTATAGAATAAATTACTTTGATGATAAGTGTCAACCATCAATAATGCCTAATCCCTGCCTCCCCATTGATTCTTTATGGCAGACTCTTTTTCAAGGTAATTACTCAGCTGGAATGTCCCACAATATGCATAAGGCAGAAAGTCCCATATTATGTTGATTTATTACCTAAGCAACACGCAGTGAGTGTATTTAAGAGGGGAGCAGATACATCTTTATTCAAAAAGGATAGTGAGGGAGGAACTAGCGGGAGCATAAAAATGAAGAGCTGCATCCCAGCGTGGCGACCATTGTGCGGTTGCCTTCTTTCCCCAGCTTCCTGGGCGTTCTTGCTGTAAATGGAAAGGAGGTTGATTGCTAACCCTGTATCAGCTGAAGCAAGCATCATTCTTCTCTTTCATGTCAGCGGGTGTTGTCACTCACCCGTACAGCTGACTGTGGAGAGGTTTGTTGGCTGTTTTCAAACCACAGGGGAGGGCATGTGATGACAATAGAATATCAAGTGCTGACTTAATGTTTATCCTGCAGTGGAGAAGCGCTCACGTAATGATTTCAAAAGGAGGAAATAAAAGAGCTTTCCTTGCAAACCGAGTGGAAAGGCCAAAAGGCTTGTCGTTCTGCTCGCATTCTCCCTACATTCCTCTGGCTCCCAGAGCCTCATTGACATGTTAGCCATTTGACATCAGAGGTTGGTAACCTGCAATGTAGTAATGCAAAATGTATGAATGTTAAAACTTCCGCTTCACCGTGTGCCAGAGAGCTAATATAGTTACTGACTGTGCTCAACTTAAAGATCACTTTCCACTTCCTCTTCTCTGGCTAAGTTACAGTATAGTAGTAGATTTAATATCTGATCCCTCCTCTAATGAAGTGCCCTTGTTTTGCCCAGACAGGGGGATGAATTCTACTAATAAGTTGCTTCTATTTCTTTCTCTAAGAAGAAATCTAAAGTAGAGTCCTAGAAGGTGGTAAAGGGTTCCTGGATTCCTGGGTTTAGAGTGGATTTAGGTCATACATTAAAATGAGTTTTGTCATCAGCTTTGTTTCCTATTGATGCTTTTTGACACTGCATAGCTACAATTAGAGGAATCGTTGTCGCTCCCCCCTCCCCCCCCCCCACACCCCGCTCAGTTCTTTCCAGGATTGACACGCAGGCTTGGTGCAGTATAGGACTGACTGCTCTGCTGATGGTGTGCCTTGTTTTGGCCAGTAATATCTGGTTTTAATTTTTATGAGCAGTCAGATTCACTTATGTTTGTTGGAAATAATTAGGAATGATCTGTAATTGTATTTTCATCTGGTATTGCAAGTAATCGGATGGGAAAGATTATAACTTTGTTTTCTATGAGTTAAATCTGTAGGGTTGTTATCTGCAAGAGGAGTGAATGAATATGAAGCACAAGGAATGAAACCATGAAAGAAAGGGTTTGATCTGAATTTTGCTTTGATTAGCCACTGTAGGTTAGGGAGACATAAATGACCAGCTTGGTCATGACTCACCTTTCCATCGGAGGTGAACTTCTCCAAGACTTTGTCTCTTGTGGCATCGATTTAGAGGCTGTGCGTGAGGCTTGTCAGTGATCTAATGTAGCATCTCAGGGCTCAAGGAAATAGGTTAATGTCTTAAACCAGTGACCATAACATCGCCCTTGTAATTCTTTTCTGGATTTGTCTATTTCCTACCCATTTCCCAGTCCTTCCTTTTCTCTCTTCCCCAACCCTGTGACCAAAGCAGTTGCATACAGTAAAGATACACACACTAGATATGATCAGTTTACCAACTGTATTCAGTAATTTACTTGTAGTAATGTGATATTTAGCATGACAACACTGTATGAGAAAACAGAGTGGAAGTTGGAGGAAAAGAATCTTTCCTTCCAAGTTAGTGGAAAATCATTGTCGTGGGGAAACAGAATCAGTGGTTCGTAAGGGAAGCATCATGTCTAGATCCTGAGAGATTGTAACATCCTGAAACCTTTGGGTACTTTCAGCAGTACAGAAGAGAGTTTAGTGACGTGAAATCTGTCAAAGAGGAGCAGTGTCTTGGGAGAACTTATATGAAGGACAGTTAAATCAGAAGTAATTGTAATTGACAGCTGTAGGTTTCATGCCAGTGAGCAGGATTCTGAAGTAGAGCACTCAGGAGATGCCTTTTTCATCTTGAATAGCTGGTTCAGTCAAGTGGTGAGAGAGTCTCTGTGGTACACAATTTACAGAAACCGAGAATAAAAGCACTAACTTCTCTCAACTCTTGCCATTCAGCTGCAGTTGCACCTTGAAGTATGGAAGATGTCATGAGCGTTTTGAATAGTAAACAGTGAGCTATTGCTGAGATACCATCAAATATAGGGTGTGGGGTTGAATTCAGAATGGATCCGCCAATTTTAATACCACCTGAAACCTACATTTTCTTAAGAGTATCTTCTGTGAACAGGGAGGGACTATGAGAGGCAGATATATCTGGGTGGTTAGATGTGTCGCAGGAGAATAGCCAGTGGCAGCAAAAGAGGCTTGCCTGGTGCTTTGTAGTTCTGTTGCATGCACTCTGAGCATTCTTCTGTCCTATATGTGCCTGGGGAAGGAGTGCTCTAAACATTGCCACCACTGCTGACACAGGGCCAGTCAACGTGACTCATGCTGCAGTGTGTCTGAGAGGCTCCTTTCAGTCCAGGCACTCAGTACCAGCAAATATTTAAAAATTGTTACCATGAGATTTTACAAATGTACCACTAAAGAGAAATCTCAGACAAAATACCTGTTTGCCTTTCAGGCTACCGACAATTTCCACATCCTCAGGTTTTAGCTTTGCTACACACCATGTCAATTGAACCTTGGAGGCTTGGCAGAGGCAGGAGTTACTGGCTGACAATAGTGCAGGAAATCAGTTAAAATTCTGTCTCCAAGGCATCTTTGTCTTAACCTCCTGATTCTTTTAGTGGCACTAAATGTATTGAGATGTCAAGGAAGGTGTGGGTCCCTTACTGAATGATGGTGACAGAGGATGTGGAAAAAGCCAGTGAAGTCAATGCTTTTTTTGCCTCTGTCTTCACGAGCAAGGTCAGCTCCCAGACTACTGCACTGGGCAGCACAGCATGGAGAGGAGGTGACCAGCCCTCTGTGGAGAAAGAAGTGGTTCAGGACTGTTAAGAAAAGCTGGATGAGCACAAGTCCAAGGGTCTGGATGCACTGCATCCAAGGGTGCTAAAGGAGTTGGTGGATGTGATTGCAGAGCCATTGGCCATTATCTTTGAAAACTCATGAAGGTCGGAGGAGGTCCCGGATGACTGGAAAAAGGCTAATTTAGTGCCCGTCTTTAAAAAAGGGAAGAAGGAGGATCCGGGGAGCTACAGGCCAGTCAGCCTCACCTCAGTCCCTGGAAAAATCATGGAGCAGGTCCTCAAGGAATCAATTTTGGGTCACTTAAAGGAGAGGATAGTGATCAGAAACAGTCAGCATGGATTCACCAAGGGCCTGACTAACCTAATCGTCTTCTCTGATGAGATAACTGGCTCTGTGGATGAGGGGAAAGCAGTGGATGTGTTATACTTTGACTTTAGCAAAGCTTTTGATATAGTCTCCCACAGTATTCTTGCTAGGAAGTTAAAGTAATATGGGCTGGATGAATGGACTATAAGGTGGATAGAAAGTTGGCTAGATCATAGGCTCAATGGATAGTGATCAATGGCTCCATGTCTAGTTGGCAGCTGGTATCAAATGGAGTGCCTCAAGGGTCAGTCCTGGGGCTGGTTTCGTTCAATATCTTCATTAATGATCTGGAGGATGGTTGCACCATCAGCAACTTTGCAGATGACACTATACTTGGAGGAGTGGTAGATATGCTGGAGGGTAGGGATAGGATATAGAGGTACCTTAACAAATTAGAGGACTGGGCCAAAACAAATCTGATGAGGTTTAACAAGGACAAGTGCAGAGTCCTGCATTTAGGATGGAAAAATCCCATGCACGGCTACAGAATAGGGGACCGAGTGGCTAGGCAGCAGTTCTGCGGAAAAGGACCTAGGGGTTACAGTGGATAAGAAGCTGGATATGAGCCAACAGTGTGCCCTTGTTGCCAAGAAGGCTAATGGCATTTTGGGTTTTATGAGTAGGGGCATTTTCAGCAGATCAAAGGACGTGATTATTCCCTTCTATTTTGCATTGGTAAGGCCTCATCTGGAGTACTGTATCCAGTTTTGGGCCCAACACTAAAAGAAGGATGTGGAAAAATTGTAAAGAGTTCAGAGAAGGGCAACAAAAATGATTAGGGGCCTGGAGCACATGACTTATGAGGAGAGGCTGAGGGAACTGGGATTGTTTAGTCTGCAGAAGAGAAGAATGAGGGAGGATTTGACAGCTGCTCTCAACTACCTGAAAGGGGGTTCCAAAGAGGCTGGATCTAGACTGTTCTCAGTGATACCAGATGACAGAACAAGTAGTAATGGTCTCACATTGCACAGGGGGAGGTTTAGGCTGGATATTAGGAAAAACTTTTTCCCTAGGAGGGTGGTGGACACTGGAATGGGTTACCTAGGGAGGTGGTGGAATCTCCTTCCTTAGCAGTTTTTAAGGTCAGGCTTGACAAAGCCCTGGCTGGGATGATTTAGTTGAGATTGGTCCTGCTTTGAGCAGGGGGTTGGACTAGATACCTCCTGAGGTCCCTTCCAACCTGAGATTCTATGATTCTACGAGAGAGCTGTGTCATAGTGTACGTTCTCTCATGGCATGTATCAACTATGACACTTGAAGAAAGGACACTTCTCTCATGACTTAGCCGAGATGCTTTGGACATGAATGGAAATGATACAGCAGTGTGTGTTTCATTGATACAGAAGAAGTGGGAGCGGAAGGGGGTGGCTCAGTGCATTTCATACCCTCACTAGTTAAACCCGAAAATGTTCAGCTCATGCAAATGTTTCACTTCCTTCTCATGACGGTTTTAATTTACCTGCCGTGCCTGGGACCAGTTTATACTATCCCTGTATTATAACCACAACTCCATGATTGATCCGGACATCTCCGGTTACAATCCTGGCATTCACTTGAATGTTATTAGTATTCATAACTAGATATGATCTGTATTTCAGCATGACAGCATTACACTGGTTATCTCTTTATATGCATTCCAGTGCAGCCAGTTACAACTAATTGTCAGAACTAGTATATAGGACTTACTCTTCTTCAATAGGAAATGAATGTGTCAGTACTTTGGAGTGTATGGTTTTTTATTTGTTGCATTAGATTAGCACTATCACTATGTGGCAAATAGAAGTTAGATTCTGAAACTACCCAGTATCAAGTTAACTCAGTGCAATTTTTTAATCTAAACATTGTAGAATTTATCCTCTATATGTAAACAATGCATCTCTACCGGCAGCTGTATTGATACTGACAGATGTCTTTGATACATTCCACCTCATTCACAAGTGAATTAAATGGATTCTATTTCAATTACCATACACTGAATTTAAGCCTTCAGAGTGTGACCTCAAATTTTAGTTTAAATTTTAATAATCTTAATATGTAATTGTTTAAATGCTCACGTTTATCCATTCTGGACTGAAGCTGTGTGCATACGGCACAAGTTCCTTGGTGCTAGTGAAACCTCAGAAAGGGAACAACACATCTTCCAAATGTCACATTCAGCACTCTAGTAGGTCAAATTAGAGTTATTGCCTCAGACAGCAAATGGTTTGCCTATCAAGACAGACAGCAGGATAAGAATTAGGTTTTGGTCAAAGCCACTAGAAGCTGAGTGTCCTTTGGGAGCACCTGAACAGTGGCTTTTAAATACAGAGGGCAAAAGGAACGTTAATCCTTTGAGAGCATCCTTGGTATACATCCAAGGATCATCTTTTGTTTCAGCCTTTCTAGGAAACCTTCTGGAAAACAGCCAATGTAAAAGGATTAGGAGGGGGGTGGGTTGGAGTTGAAAGTATTAGCTAAAAGTACTGACACTCCGAGGGCTTGTCCATTTAAAGGAAAACTGGAGTTCCTTTGTATGCCAGCCTCGGGATGATGCATGCATGGAGCTGCAGCTTCTCTGCATGTGATTTGGGATGACAGTAATTATGGAGCCATTGCACTCGAGGCAGAAAGGATCTCCTGAGCAGAGGAATGGTTTCCATGGCAACAGCATCAGCATCTGAATGACTTCCTGTCACACCAAGCCTGTGATATAATGAGTTCATTACTGAATTTCAAAGGAAAACATGAAAGTGGATGAGCTGCTGCTGCTGCAGCCCCACCAAGGAGCAGTCAGAGCAGAAGGAGCCATTTATAAATCATGTCGTGTTTGGATGAAGGCGTCAGCAGAAGCAAAGGGATGGGGTAGCCACCACCCTGTCTCTAGGCTCAGAATGTTGATACAGATTTCCTGCAGCTCAGCAGGAAGGGGGAGGGAGGACTGTCTATGTTTCTAATTTTTTTTTCTCGGGGGTTGGTAGCAGCACAGTTATTTTCTTATTTTTAGAATATGAGCTTCAGTACACTGCATGAAAGAGAAACCCTGAACATGGAAATTACTCAGTGCTCCAAAAACTCCCCCTGCACATATGCAGCTGCAGTGAGAGATGACAGGATCTTCAGACTGCATAGAAATTAGGAAGTAACACTCAAAATAAACAAAAATAAAGGTTATCTCTGAGGACTGCTATAAAGTTGCTTCAGTTGTTGCTTTTCTAACATAAACATGTTTTAAAAATGTTTTAAACATGTTTTAAAATCCAGAGGGTTTTTTTCTTTTAAAATGTTATGGATGAGTTTCAAAAATAGCGGTAAATAGAAAAGCAGTTGTGTACACCTGTGATTTCTGCACTGCAGCTTCCCTTGCTGTCATCTTAATAAAAAAAAAAATGGGAAACAATATCCTCACTGACTGTGGCTCTTCTTAGGAACTGCAGGAGGATACACAAATGCATTTATCTTTGTGTGTGAAGGTTATTTGTAGTGCATCTTCTAACAAGATTATTGAGACGTAAGCAAAAGAGAATACCTTTCTGAAAATACGTAAATAAATTAACTCACCTTAGGTGTGCAGTAATTACAGAAAAACTGGGAGTGACTAATTGTAGTTTTTACTTTAGTGCTACGTGTTTTATTCTGTGTGATTTCAAACTCCTACATTATCCACTTGCATTACTGTCTAGTTCTTCATGATATCTTCAGACTGAGATCGAAGATGACTACACTGGCCTCCTCACATTAGCTCAGTGAATACATTTCTCCCTGTTCCTAAGTCCAGTTTTATTGTCCTAATGGCAGGACAGGGGAATGTGGGTTCAGTACTATGAATGAGGCTGTGCATTTTTGTACTATCCATATACTGTTGTTGTATTTCCCTTAGTTATCCTCTTTCGGCCCTTTGTATGGCCTTTACTTTCATCCTTGTTCTAACCTCAAGTTAATGATTTGTGTGCACTCACTCCACATTGGTAATACATTTGTGTTTTAACTACATAACATTTTTGCCTTCAGATTAGCTTTGCATGTCTGATTTGACTAGTGAGTAAAGCCAGCAACATGCTGTAACTGAGAGTAGGTAGGGTGCTTGTCACAAAGGAAGTGATGTACCTTATTTCATCCTAACTCTTTGAGATACAAGTTAGAACATGTTGCATGTCACTACCATAAAGCATGATACAGGTAGTGCTGGACTAACTAGGCCTAATAAATGAACATGACTTTTGAAGATGCCTGTGTCAAGAAGCTGTTTTTGCTCTTCACTGAGTGTATTTTCCCCAGCAGAGAACATTCCCCATTGCCTGAGCCTGTGCTAAATTCTTCTTTCTGGTCTATTTGGCTATTTTACTTCCCCTGCTCCCTTAGCACTCTGTTTGCATAGCTGAGATCCCTGTCCTTGGATTTTCAGCTAAGCATTTCAGCAAGAACTGCACCTGTGCTCTACAGATAGTTTGGAAGAAAAGGCTTCCTAATATGGCTCTCTGAAACACTGTATTGATCTTTCTTCCACTAATTCTGCTCTGTCAACAGATTTTTACATCAGTATTTCTTGTGACTTTCATGAAACATTCAACTTTAGACTGAATTTTCTATGCTTTGTTTCTGCCTGAAGACCTCTTTTAGGATAAAGGGAAAATATATATATATTTACATCAGGCTAGGGCAATGCCAGCTCAACCAGCTTAAGTTCTAAAACTTTGCATGTCAGTAGTTCATGGCTGATGTTTGCTTGGTTACAAACTAGTTTTTGTTTAATTGCAAATTGCACATAGTGCTTGCACAGTAGATTATTTTTCATTAGGTATGTGGGTGCACATTTAACAATGCCCTGCATGAGTATGTGCAGTTGGCTAAGTGTCCTTTTGTGGACTCAATAAACTTACAATGTCTACTGGTAGAGCCAGAGGATCTTAAGTTACCCAAGGTAAATATCTCCATATTTTCTTTTCTTTAAAAGGGGGAAAGACTTCAATGTGAAAAACTAGGGTTAATACAGGAAGATGAATGTAAATAGCTAGGTCAGACCACAAAAGTTCAGCAGTTAAGGTTACTCTGATGATGTGTTCCACATTGCTCCTCTTTTATATTTTGTGGTTTACATCCATAATTAAAAGAAGAATACATAAAGAAAATGTGACATGCATGTGTGAGATTTGGAACGTAAGGTTACTCTGGCAGCTTTAATTCAGCCACATAGTATGCACCAGTATCTCAGGTTTTTTCCTTCCTCCCTTGTTAAATGCAACACTTACAGTTTCTTCTCTCTTTATTATGCTATTAAATACCCAGGTTTTCAGAGTGATACCTTTAGCGTTTCCACAATAACCTTGACTCTGTCCATTTCCTGATCTGAGAGTTGGAACTGTCAAGCACAACATTGGACCTCCTCTAGCGTTGTGCATTTAATATAATGAACACTAAGGCTAACGGTCAAAATATTGAAATGAAAACAATCTGTGGAACCCAAAGAAGAACTGAGGTACCTAATCAATGTCAGGGGATTAAAATGCTGGAAGAAACATGCCATGGAAACCAGTCTCTTTGTGCTGTTCCTCTAAATGCAAAGTGTTCAGATAATTAAATGGCATCCTCTAGTAATGTGAACTGGAATGGGGAGAGACTTTCAAAGGGGAAGTTCAAGCTTTGGAAAACAGAGCAGGCAGTCCCCAGCCATAGAATGAAGGAGGTTTCAATAATATAAGAAACTTTCTAGCAAAAATGAGTGAATGCAAGAAACCGCTGATGGTAGGTGGGCTACATGGTTTCTCACTGTTGCTCTTTTTCAGCAAATGCCAAAACTTAATATTAATTTCTAGTTTTCCCATTTCCTCGTTCTGCCTTCCTTCCACCACTCTCCAAAGAAACAGAAGTATGTGTTAGTCTGATTGAACACCGGGACACATGGTTTATGGGGGTGGGGGAATGTGCACAAAGGGAAATGAAATAGTGTAAGCAAAGTATAGTTGTTCATTGAACCTCCCACCCAGCTGTTGTTCTACAGTCAGAAAGGGAACAGCAGGTGTTGTGGCAGAGCTGTACATGTTTAAAAATAAAGCAACTAGAAATAAAAAGTACCACTTTGTCAGAAGCTGCAAATCTCCATGTGCTGGGAAGTGTCCGACCATTGCAGCTGATCAAAGTGGCCTGGTATATTTAGAACATTGCTGTATGGCAGGAGCATCTTTGGAATGAAACCCAGTCGAAATGGATTTTGTTACTTCTAGTGAGGAGGGGGTTTACACTGACAACAAATGCCCTTTCTCCAAGTCAATCTTTCAAGTGGTCATGCCTTGTCTCCAGAGCAACAGGGACAGAGCAGATCTTTGCTGAGGGGCTGGTTTTAGGCCCACCTGTGGAAGAGCTTTCCAGAATTATCTGTCTCAACTGCACAGGCAGCAGTCTGCTGTTCTCCCTTTGGATCAAAATGTTCACAGGATTTGTAAAGACTTAACTAAATTCTCTTATTGGCTTTGCCGTTTTTCTCCTCAGAATTGCGAAACTCAAACTGGTTTTCTGGCTTTCTGTAGAAGGTTTGAAGGCACCCTTTGCACGCACACGCTTGCTCTCTCTCTCGCACTCACTCTCACACACACCTCAGACTCCCAGGGCACAAGTGAGGTTCTCAGCCAGTGCACCAGCAGGGTTTGGGATAAGGCAATTGAGTGGGCTTCAGGGGAACTCTGCTCCAGCTGGTTTGTTGACAAGACCCATGCTGATGCGGTTAAAGGTTGCAGATTGTCCCCCACTCCAGAACTGTTTACCTTCCCTGCCTCAGCTGTTATAAAAGACGTCAGCTGCTCCTGCAGCCAGTTGGTTCAAGTTATTTGTCTCCTGGCTCCCTCCTCCTGCTGGGTTGTCAGCCTCCACTTGACTAGACCAAGCAGCAGGGAACTTGGAGTGAAGTGATTCAGACAAAGCAGTCACTGACGGCGCAGACAATGGAATAAAGTCCGTCCTTCCTTCCAGTCAGAATCATCAGGCAGGCATTAATCACTTACCATCGGAACAACTTTTCTAGGAATGTGATGGATTCTGTGTCACTTGAGGTCCTTAAATCAGAGTTCGACACCTTTCTAAAAGACACTCTAGTCTAGCGACAAAGAGTCTTGTAGCATCTTATAGACTAACAGATTTTAGGGATCATGAGCTTTCGTGGGCTAAGACCCACTTCATCAGATGAATGTTGTGGAAATCTCCGGAGGCAGGTATAAATAGCAGGCAAGAAAGCAAGGTAAATTCAATCGGGGGGCGGGGGGTTCTAGTCTAGCTCAACCAGAAGTTACATGTTTGAACATGTGGTGAAATTCTGTGACTTTTGTTATGCAGACTGTCATCCTCAATGATCCCTTTTGTCCTTAACATCTATGAGTCACACAGGTATTCACAAAGATCGTTGTCCTTCCTTCCTTCATGTAACAGGGATACATATCTGTATAGGTCTATCCTTATCTGGATTACCTTCTTATTAGATCCTCTTCACGGGTCTGTTCTGCCAAGGAAGAAAACCTTCATCACTGCTCAAGGCAGCAGCCTTGATCATGCCCCAGGGTTAGAAGCTCTCATTCTGTTCTTCAAGATTCCACATGTTAAAGGAGAAGAAAGTCAAGATTACCTGGCCCGTCAAGATGCACTTAGACCCAAGGGAATGCAGCCTAGACTAGCCCATCCTTTAGAACATCACAGGTCAGTTTGATTTGATGAACATATCTGCATCCAGGTCCCAAGGGAAAATCAAGAGGTACTACAGGAGGAAGAAACTCTCAAGTGAAGACTGTGGATAGCTTACCTCAGCAGTACCCTCCAAACCTTCTGCATGTATCCCAGCCCTATTCTCACCCTTTTAACCACTGAGAGTTAAAGAATATTGCAAAGGAGCAGACTGTGGTGATTCCGGTTACCTTTTCATTGACCCCTAAGTTTTAGTTCTCAGACCTAATTGAAATGTAACTGGAGAACATCTTCCAGTGCCAAAATACAACCACCATATAGTCCAACAGAAACCTGTTCTGAATCAAAAATCCAGTGCTGCCAAAAGTGCCAGCTGAGAAGGAACAGAGGGCCTGACCATTCAGCTCAAAGACACAGTTGGGAAAGAATTCTGTGCTTGCAGGTGTATTGCACTGTAAGAAATCCATGAGTCTCATCACTGTCACATAAAAGATTCTTGAGGACCACCATTCTCACCAGTCCTCCAGTAATATGCAGATTCTTGTCAAGATTGTGAGCTAGGTGCTGCAAGCCCTTATAAAACTTCCTTTCTAACATAACCAGTCAATATTTCTCTACACCGGGAGTGGGCAAACTACGGCCTGCATCCGGTCCATCAGACATTTTAATCTGGCCCTCGAGCTACTGCCGGGGAGCAGGGTCTGGGGTTTGCCCTACTCCACATGGCACTTAGAAGCAGTGGCATGACCCCCCACACACACTCCAGCTCCTATGCATAGGGACAGCCTGGGGGCTCCGCACGCTGACCCCACCTGTAACTAAATAACCGATCAAACTAAATAACCGATATTTTAAACAAGAAAGAAGCCTTGTGGCATGCAAATGAAGAACTTTAACAGGAAAGTGCTAATTTCAAAGCAAGTGGTCATTATGTGTGATGATCGGAGGCCAAAGACCCAAAATGCATTCCTCACTCTCCATCGTCAAAGGAAAAGCCCACATGGGCAGTGGCGCTGTCAGCTTGTTTTTTGTCAGAAGAAGTTAGAAGCAGAAGAAGTGTGGATGCAAGGAAAAATCCAGCATCTCTGAACTATTTGGACCCTTTCAGGGAAGTTTACTAGATGCAAAGCTAAGATCCCAAGAGACAATCTGGGAATCATGAAAAGACTTCTGAGAATCTGGCAGTTTATTGCATCACTGCCACTATTTGGGATTACAAACTGTGACTCACCTCTGCATATATTTTACCTGCTTCAACCTCTCAATACCTCTCATTTCCTTTTCTCAGCTAATAAATCGTTAGTTTACTATAGAATTGGATACCAGCATTATCTTTGGTGTAAGATCTGTGATTGGTAGTGAGATATGATTGAGATAACTGTGATAACTTCCATCATGAGATAACTGGCTCTGTGGATATGGGGAAAGCAGTGGACATGAAGTATCTTGGCTTTAGCAAAGCTTTTGATATGGTCTCCCACAGTATTCTTGCCAGCAATTTAAAAAGGTATGGATTGGACGAATGGACTATAAAGTGGATAGAAAGCTGGCTAAATTGTCAGGCTTAACAGGTAGTGATCAACAGCTTGATGTCTAGTTGGCAGGGGTCAATCCTGGGGCCAGTTTTGTTCAACGTCTTTATTAATGATCTGGATGATGGGATGGATTGCACTCTCAGAAAATTCGCAGATGACACTAAGCTGGGGGGAGAGGTAGATATGTGGGAGGGTAGGGATAGAGTCCAGATCGACTTAGACAAATTGGAGGATTGGTTTCAAAAGAAATCTGATGAGGTTCAACAAGGACAAGTGCAGAGTCCTGCACTTAGGACGGAAGAATCCCATGAACAGCTACTGACTGGGGACCGACTGGCTAAGCAACAGTTCTGCAGAAAAGCACCTGAGGATTACATGTACAAGAAGCTGGATATGAGTCAGCAGTGTAGCCTAGTTGCCAAGAAGGCTAATGGCATTTTGGGCTGCATTATTAGGAACACTGCCAGCAGATCAAGTGAAGTGATTATTCCCCTCTGTTCAGCTCTGGTGAGGCCACATCTGGAGTACTGCGTCGAGTTTTGGAACTTCATCTACAGAAAGGATGTGAACAAACTGGAGAATCCAGTGTATGGCAATGAAAATGATCAGGGAGCTGGGGCATGTGACTTATGAGGAGAGGCTGAGGGAACTGGGCTTGTTTAGTCTGCAGAAGAGAAGAGTGAGAGGGGATTTGATAGCAGCCTTCAATTACTTGAAGGAGTGGTTCCAAGGAGGATGGAGCTAGGCTGTTCTCAGTGGTGGCAGGTGACAGAACAAGGAGCAATGGTCTCAAGTTGCAGTAAGGGGGGTCTAGGTTGGATATTAGGAAACACTATTTCACTAGGAAAGTGGTGAAGCGCTGGAATGGGTTACTGAGGGAGGTGGTGGAATTTTTACCCTCAGAGGTTTTTAAGGTCAAGCTGGCAAAGTCCTGGCTGGGATGATTTAGTTGGGGATTGGCCCTGCTTTGAGCAGGGGGTTAGACTAGATACCTCCTGAGGTCCCTTCCAACCTTAATCTTCTATGATTCTAGGTTCTAGAGTACCAGTTAATCTGAGGTAAGTGACTGGTCTCTTAGGACTAGGAGCAACCTGATGTGCTGTGATTTTTTGGTGTAAGTGACCTTTATTACAAAGTCCAGTTTGGGTGGCAAGATAAACTGGAGAGTTTAGGGGACTGTTAGTCTGTCATAAGACTGGTATAGTGATCCAGGAGCTCACATTTGTTACTGTCTTGGTGAAATCTAATTATAAAACACACCACCAGCTTGGGGTGTCTGCCCTGGTTCCTGACAGTTTGCCCTGAGGCAAGCACGCACAGTTCTGAGCCACTCCAAACAGCATGACAGTCCTCTCCTTCACTGAAGCAGCATCTGGTAGAAAGGTGTTACGGAATTGGATGCCTGAAAGTCCCTCTTCAATGTATACATAGTAAAGTTGAATCCTCCCACCCTCCCATAGTAATGTGAAAGAGAAGAACATTCCTCTAAGAAATCCTTAAATTTCATGTCAAGGCACTGCTGCAATTGTTTGAGTTAAATAGCGCACTCTTAAAAAAAATACTTTATATAGTTAATATTTCCCAGCTTTAGAAGCTGCTGTTCTGGAATTCTTCCTGAGGGCCGGTCATAAGCCCAGACTT
>ML677408.1:1078932-1122299 GCA_007922305.1 Dermatemys mawii
ATATATATAGTCTGCCTCCAAGTACTCTGGAGACAGGGAAGCACCATTGTGAAAGCTGTCTGACATGGAGGATCCTAGAAAAATTAAAGGTAAAACTCGGGCCTAATTTTTAATTCTCCCCACGATTTTCTTCAAACATCTAGGAACACAAGAACTGCCAGACTGGATCAGACCAATGATTTAGTTTCAGAATCTGATTTCCAACAGTGGCGAGCACCAGATACTTCAAAGACAGATGCAAAAAACCCAACATTATAGATAATTGTAGGTCTTGGTTTTTTTAATCATATCTTGGTTGTTCTACAGACAACTAAGGTACCATAGAAACATAAAGCAGACGTTCCCTGTCCTGAAGAGCTTGCAGTCTAAATAGGCAAAACAAAAGGTAGTGAAAGGGACAGAACACGCAAAAAGTAGTGATATTCTGTATTTATATTACTGTAGTGTCCAGGATCAGGGAGTTAGGGGGGAGTTTCACCTTCCTTTGTGGCATGGGTCACTTGCAGGTTGTAAATGGGGGATTCTGTGTAACTTGAAGTTTTAAATCATGACTTGAGGACCAGGGCCGGCTCCAGGCACCAGCATAGGAAGCACGTACCCAGGGCGGCGCTCTGTAAGGGGCACTCTGGCCAATCTTAGGGCGGTGCTCCTCCAGTCGCACCGCTCCCCCACCCCTGCTCCTCTGGCCGCGCCACTCCCACCCACGCCCGCTCCTCCAGCCACACTGCCCTTTTTTTTTTGCTTGGGGTGGCAAAAAAGTTAGAGCCGGCCCTGTTGAGGGCTTCAGTAACTCCCCAGAGGTTAGGGAGTGGGTGGGCAAGGCTCTAGGGTCTGCAGTGTGCAAGAGGTCAGCTTAGAAGATCATGATGGTCCCTTCCGGCCTTAAAGTTTATGAGTCTCTGAGGAACAGATTGTGCTAGTGCTGTGTAAACAGACCAAGAAAGGCCCTTGCTCCAAAGAATTTACAATCTAAGTATCTAGGCCCATTTTCCAGGGAATAGAAAAATTTCTGTAAAAAGACAAGTTACTGACTATGAGTAGACCTAAAACTGACTGAATATTTGAGAATCCAAGTCTGTTTTCCCTTTCACCCGGATGCTGATTCTGCCTGGCAGGGAAATGAAGCAAAAATTGATTTGTTTTTTAAACTATAGTTGTCATTTTAAAATGACAAGCTCTGTTACTGATCAACATTCACTATTTAAAAGGCCATTCAAGGGAGTAGGCAGGCCTGGCAATGAAATGGGATGCAGAATGATGCAAGTCAGACATCATGACAAGTACCTGACAACTGTGTGTGTGATGTGGTCTGGAGACAGAACTGTGCTCGCAGAGTTTTCTGTAATGAGCTGACTTTCTATCTGAGATACAAACTACAGCAGGGGTGGACAAACTACAGCCCAGGGGCCATTTTTATCTGGCCTGCGAGCTCTGGCTGGGGGCGCCAGGCGGAGCGCGGAAACCTGCGGGCCCTGCTCTCCCGGGCTGGAGCACTGGGCCAAGTACAGCAAGCAAGGAGCAGGGGGCTTAGATAGGGGGTGGAGTCCTGGGGGAGGTAGTTAGGGTAGGGGGGCCTCCGGAGGAGGCGATCAGGGACGAGAAGTGGAGGGGTGTTAGATGGGTCGAGGGTTCTAAGGGGAGCAGTCAGGGGGCGGGAAGTGGGTGGGGGTGGGATGGGGGCGGGGTCAGGCTGTCTGGGAAGGCACAGCCTTCCCTACCCGGCCCTCCGCACAATTTTGAACCCCAGTGTGGCCCTCGGGCCAAAAAGTTTGCCCACTCCTACACTACAGTAAACACAATGAATTAGGCATGGGGTTGAGGGGACTTCTACTTTGCCTTTAAAAGCTCCATGGAGAGAGCTTGTAGAGGAATAGGAGAAATGCCAAGCATACTGCACAGAGATGGTGTAGGAAGAACCAGAAGGAATGTTTTAGAAGCAAATACTTGCTGTACTCTCAGGTTGTCTTTGAAGGGCTGTCTGATAGGTGCCCTTTTTGTTTTCTCTGTATAGTGATGGTGAGTAGTTTCTAATTAGCTCAAATGCAAATTAAATTTACCTGGCTAGTTAAAGAGGAGTTTGTACTGGGTGGGTTTCCCAGTGTTAATAGTAGAAGCTGATTTTAGTGCAATCATTTCCTACCAAAGCCCTTTCTGACTTGTGAGCCCACTTCACTTTCCTTGAACCTCACTCCAGCTCATTTAGGCTCCATCACTCATTTCAGTGTTCCGGTCACGCCGCCTCTAATGGAAACCACACTCCAAAGCAACCCCTGCATCACTCTCTGTAGATTCTGTTCCCTTCCCCTTCTCCCCAGCAGCTATGAGCACTTTTATAGCCAGATTTAAAACTTGTCTATACAGGAAATTACAGTAGTTATCTGAAATTAGTTTTAAAACAATTTCATTAATCCAGTGCAAAGCCTTGTTATTTTGACTTAAGTGACTTATTTCATTATAACTTATCAGTAATGAACTTAAAATAAGTTACTCTTAAACCAAACTAGCTGTCTACACAGTGTGTTGTGCTGGCTTAACTAAGGGTATGTCTATGCTTAAACTCCTACAATGGCACAGCTGTAGCGTTTCAGTGTAGACATTACCTATGTCAACGGGAGGGGAGTCCATCTGTTTTCCAGTATATTTACCTAATACTCCATGAGTATGAGGTCCCCAGTGTGAAGGGGCTTATCAGGAGCTCTGAAAAGGCAGTTTGGTTCCAGACATGATTATTTTATGGTACCAATAGTGATGGCTTTGTTCCTAATGGAACCGGGGAGGAGAGCTAGGGGATGCTTTTCCTTCACTCCTTATCCTCTTGAGTCTCTATTTCTAGAGATTCAAGGGGATAAGGAGTGGAGGAAAAGTGGGATCAAGAAGAGACTATCTTTTTAGATCCTCTTTTGGCTCCATCATCCTTGGGTTGCAGAATTTGCAGTCTGGCTGTGGGTTGCCACTTTTTTATGAGTAGGAGGGATTATTCTGCCACTGGGACTGATCCCACATTCAATCTTTTGTCTTGACAAATGAAAGGTGGAAATACCTAGAAGGATTCTTTTAATGGGAAATAACCATAAGTTCTGCCAAGAGAGACTTCCATGTGCTGTAATATGGATAATGTTCAAGGAATGGTGCTTGACCCAAGGAGAATGTGCGAAGCAGCTTGTTTTTGATGGAGGGTTTCAGTGAAGGAGAAGGATAAATGGAGACTAGCAGTCATAATTACTATATGTAATTTCTCCAATTCATTTCCAGCTTGGCTTTAGCAGCTACTATCTCTAGAATCACTACAACAGAGTAGCCAAAGCTCCAGTCTAGACCATCTGAAAACTTGAAGTTCTTACTAGTCTACAATACTAAGTTCTAACTATAGTGATTTGCGATCAGCTACTAATAAGTACTGTAGGAAAAACTGCTAGTGCAGAAGGGTTGGCAGATAGGCCCAAGCACAAATTCTTTCAAGACTAGTCAACATTTTCCAAACACTGGTTATAAGCCACTAAAAGGAAAGTATAACTCCATAAGTTATCAGCAGCATTTTCTATATAAAAAAAACTTTATTCTTGGCCCACTGCTGGGCAGAACAGACTAGTGCCTTAGTAAGGTTCCATTCTGCTCTCGCTTTCTGGGTCAGAAAGGGGGTTGGGAGTACTGTGGGGGGCAGTGTGTACATTCATTCTCAGGGCTGGTCGATGGGAGTGCTTCGGAGAAGTTGAGCAGTATTGGTGGGCTGCAGAGAGTTCCAGTCAGTCCTCTAGAGCTGGAAAAACAACCTGAAGTCTTGAGTGAAAGGGAGGGAGAGAACAGGAGAACATAGAGAAGAATCTAGAACCTGTTTGCCTCTCCTTTCTCAAACAGATAAAGGTGATTTGAGAAAAATAAAAACAAAACTCTACTATTGCCAGTCTTGATCTTCTACTAATAAGGCAATGAAGATTTCTCCAGGATAAATTACATCATGCCCTTCCCTACTGTACCGCTCTGATCTTTGCCTATATCCAGTGAATTATTTTCTCTGACAGCTGCTACTATACTTGTAATCATATGGAAACAGATGGTTAGGGTCATACTCTTGACCTCTCTGTAAAATAATAAACACATTAATAACCTAGCGTATTGATAAGTCTAATAGCATCAGATACTTAGTTCCTGCCTTGTTCCTCATTTGAAGAAATGTATGAGACAATGGTTTTTGAAAAGCTGTTGATTTTTCAGTCTTTGTGCATGTTGATTGCAGTCTATGCGGAGGCAGGCTTGGTTTGTGGCTTCCTTTCTGAATGTAGCTATGCACTTGAAGCAGGATGTAGGACAAGTAAGTGCAGGTGGAGGGAAAACCGTGCCTGTTTCAGTTGACTCTCTCCTATTTAGTTCCCCCAAATGGCAACACAAACAGACCCAGTAGATGGAGAGACTCCATACTCTGGAAGCTCAAATAGGACTGTCTAAGGGCAGTTGGAGGGTTTTGTGACAGATCAAGCAAGAGCGTAAGTGGATGTGGCTGTGAGGGTATGTCTTCACTACCAACTTGAACGTGGCTGTGTAGTCGCGGCACCAGTGCTGAGAGAGAGCTCTCCCAGCGCTGTAAAAAAAACATCCCCTCGAGGGGAGTAGCTCCCAGCGCTGGTGCACTGTCTACACTGCCACTTTACAGCGTTGAAACTTGCATCACTCAGAGGGGTGTTTTTTCACACCCCTGGGCAAGAAAGTTGCAGCACTGTAAAGCGGCAGTGTAGACAAGGCCTTACTTCAATAGGAAGAGACTGCTTTTGCATATGCTCGCACAAACTAATTGCAGCTCAATTACAGTTTAGAAGAGCTTTCTCAAAGTGATTGTGAGGCCTAAACTGAAACTTGTGGTCCCTAACATACAGAACTGCATGACAGCTTCAGATATACTGCAGTGTCCTGCAATGTCCTGCTGTGAATCAGAGAAAGATCATTTTTAATTATTCCACAGTAACATTTTTCACAGTTCGGATTGACACGGGACCTTTTTAAGGCCGTTTTGAAGAACAGCTGACCTCTTTCACCTTCAGGTTGAAGTAAATGAAGTTTTCTCTTCTCTTTGAGGAAATTGTTCTCTAGTCCTGCATGGTATTTCTGTATGTGTATCTTAGTGAGAGGTTGACTGAGGGGGGAACACAAGCTGGGTGAACCACGGTCAAAGTTGAAGTTACTTTAGGATAAATTCTACAAATTAACCTGACTGAAATGTGAAAATACTATGAGCAGCTAACCAAATGTCATGCATTTTGTGTGACATGATGCATTTGGCCAGCCTGTATCAGATAAAATGTCCCCCAGAGTTCACTATGAAATGGATGTTGGCCCAGGATAAATTGCAATGGGCTGGGACCCAGGAGATTTTCTGGGCTCTGGCCTTACCTCTTCTATAGAATGCTGTTAATTTCTATGTACCATTCACAGCATTTATCACTGACGGCTTTATATCTCTACAACAGGAGGCAAGCAACTATCCTCCTTCCCAAATGTTGTGTTGTGTTGTATTGCAGGGGCCTCCAAACCTTTTTGATCGTGCACCCCTAGCAGAAAAAAAATTTTGAGCATGCACCCCCACGGGGGAAGCTCCGCCCTAGCCCCACCCCATCCACTCTCTCCCACTTCCCACCCCCGAGTGCTCCCTGCAGAGCCTCCCCCCTTATCCCTTAACTGCTCCCTTGGGCCGGTCCTGCCGCAGCAGCCATGGCAGCAGGAGGAGCCAGGCTGCTCTGGCCACAGGAGTTGGGTGCCGTGGCAGCTCCTAGGCAAGCACCGCCGCGGCCCAAGCGACAGGAAGAGCCGGGAGCCTGGCGGCGCAGCCTGAAGAGCTCTGGCCAGAGCAGCCCAGCTCCCCTGGTCAGGGCCACCCAACTCCTCTTGCATGGCTGTTCTGGCCGGGGCAACCACGGCCCCCCAGGGGTGATCTTGCATACCCCCTGGAGTGCACACAGCCCAGTTTGCCAACCACTGCATTAGAGACGTCTTTATTTTCTTGAAACTTACTCACCCTGCCTTGGCCTCCTCCTGCATTCTCCTTCAGATGAGTTGTCTCTGCTCAGGTGCTGACCTAGGTAAATTTGACCTAGGTAAACCTAGGTCAACCTCCTTGTAGCAGACCGCAGACTCGCTGGTGCAGCGCCTCCTGCTGGTCATCTGGGAATTAGCTATTTTCAAGCTTCAGAGCACACTGCTGGGCAGTGTCTCGCCTGCCTCAGGTCCCCATGTCCCTCCTGGGCCCAGTGCTCCTTTCCATGGGGTTCTGCCCCAGCAGTACCCCCACACTCTGGGTTGACATGCAAGGAGAAGTGAAATAGCGTACCACTGTGGCTTCACACAGTGTACTCACCATGCAAACAGTCCATGAACATTATAGGAACAGTTCTCACCAAAGTAACATTATATCTCCCGTGCTGGAATAATCACCACTACGTAGGTGAGCGTTCCCTTTCTTTCCCTCTCGCCAGATAGAACAGTCATTACAGATGCCTTTCTCCTAAGCTAGGGAGCCCATGTGGACAGCCACACAGCAAAGGGTACTTGGATGTCCCGAGAGGTCAGGGTGGACATGAACATTCTGGAATTGTGGGCAGTCTGAGAGATTTATAAAGCCTTTCTCCCACGCATCAGCATCACCATGTCCTCATAATGCCAGACATATGATGACCATCCTTTGCATCAACAGGCAGGGAAGGGTGAGATCTAGTCGCAAGGGCAGAAGCAGTCTGTCTGTCTGCAATTGGTGTATCAGCAATTGAATCACCCTTTCAGCAGTTTATTTTTCAGGGAATCAGAATGTGTTTGCAGATTGCTCCCTCAGCAAGCACTTTGCTATCAACCCCAAGTGGGAGCTACTTGACTCTGTGCTAAGCAGCGTTTAACTCACAAGGAACAGTTCACCTCACAAAAGAACAGGAAGTACAACATATATTGCTTCAAAGGGGCCCTACTGCTTCATTCCTAGGATGACAAGCCCCTCCTACAGTGGTCAGCTCATCTTAACTATGCCTTCCTTCCCTTGTGCTCCTACTGCGGTTATCGTTTTTGGATGAGCATCAATTCTAGATCCTTCACACTCTGAAGCCGTGTAAAACATACATACTAATAGTCAAAAAGCTTCCACATGGAAATGCTACTTATCCTAGTGAAAGTATTTGTCTGGGCACACAAAAAACTGTATATCCCCAGAAGCTGTGAATGTTCCCTTTATTCTGGATAATCTTCTTTCCCTCAAAACAGCTGTGTCTTCCCATCAACTCTTCACCTGTCCAGGTGGCAGCAGTCACTGCATGCATCCCACCCACTCATCCTCACATAGTTACTCAGTTCTTGCTCCTCCCTTGACTACCAGCTTCTGGAAGGGCCTAATTAGAACCTTTCCACCAGTAAAGAAACCTGCTCCTACTTCCTAATTTCACCCCCAAAGTTGTTTTGCAGTTTCATCGGAATCATTCTACTTCCTCTTGTTTTTTCTAAAGCCACGCACCTTTGAAGAGGAGAGAAGACTTCATTCCCTCAGTGTGTGACAAGACTTACTCTAATCTGCAAAGGACAGAAAATCTTCTAGACTGTTTCTCATGGAAGAAAGTGTCTGTGGTCAGCCTATATCCTCAGAGGATCTCTAAATGAATCTTGGGCTGTGTGAGTTGGCTCATCTCCCTCCTCCTCATGGAGTGAGAGCACAAGTGTCATCAGTGATTCGCTTCATTGATTTGACTTGACATTTGCAAAGCAGCTCTGTAGAGTTCCATTCACACACACGCAAGACATTATGTTTTAGTACAGGACTCGCCTGCTAATGCATCTTTTGGGACGACAGTCCTTTGAACATCTCTGCTGCCTGCATCCTTGCACCTTCCTACAACTTGAGTATTGGTTGTCAGTCACCCACCCACAGTGGAATATACATAGGACTAGCACTTGAAGAAGAAGAGAGGGTTACTTATCTTATAGCTAGTAGAGGTTCTTCAAGATGTCTGGTTCCTATCTGTATTCCTCTATCCATACTCCTTCCCCTTTGCTTTGGATCATTCATGGATTCATAGCAGAGAAGGAACTGGAAGGTGGTCAATCTCATCTGTCCTTTATCTCCTTGGTTGGAGGCATGAGGAGAGGAAGGCCATGTACACAGGCCAACAGACACTGCTTCAGAATTCTTCATTTTCAGATGCATGGAATGCAGATAGTAGATAGAAAGCTTGCCTGCCTCTGTCCTTTAGATAAACGGAGGATTTCATTTGGCAGGACTATCAAGCCAACACCTTTCAAGAGCAATAAATCCACACTTTTATAAGCTGAAAGTTTCTGGTTGTATGTAGATTTGCAAATTAGTTCACTAAATAACTTGAATCAAATGTCCATACACAGAGCTGCACAAAACTTGGCCGCTTATGTATGAGCTATAAACTCTTTTTTGGCTGATGGTGTAAATGGGCCTGTTGGCTATCAGTATGGATGGCCGGATTTAATGAGAGCGGGACTATAAGGCACATCCTTTCTTTTAAAAAAAAAAAAAATTCTGCCGTGTTCTTCATACCTTTAAAGGCCAGAAAGGACCATTCTGATCATCTAGTGACATCTGAACCCCAACATAGCGCAAGTCATAGAATTTCATCTTCTGACTCCTGCATCAAGCCCATAACTGTTAGCTGAACTTGAGCATCTTTCAGTGCATCGATTCCATGGTGATGAGTGCAGTGTATGTACCAAGAGAGAACCGATCAGGGAAGGAGAAGTCCAAGAGTTTGTGACAGTAAAATCCCTCAAGGGACATTTCTGTAGACTCAACCCTCTTGATCCTTCAATTTTGCGTGTGTGTGCGAGTATGTTCGGAGTGTGGATGTTACTCCTTGTGCAAGAGTTGAAGTTCCCCACTGTGGTCCAGGGAGCACTTGCTTGTGCGAAAGAGCTGTCTGGTCACCTGGTTTTGCTTCCACTGCTAAACTGCATTAAAAGAAACTAAATATATTATTTTTCCATGTAAGTAATCACTGTAGTTAGAAAAGTTGTGACTGCAGAAGGGAAAGGTGGCGATGCACCCAAATGTGGATAAGGAAAGTTGTCAGAGATTATTTAACTTTATGAAAAGGTTAAGATTCCCATGCCAGTCTGCAGCAAGCCCCCAAGTGTTACCCCCGTAATGGCAAAGAAAAGCTTTCTGACTTTGGAGTCATAGAATTTTATAATTTAAGGCCAGAAGGGAACACCAGGTTATCTGGTCTCACCTCCTGTGTAGCACTACTCAGCACTTGCACACTGAACCCTACAACCAAAGTGAAGCCAAAATGTTACAGCCCACAGCAGATTAGACTGTATGTGCCACAGGCAGAGAATCAGAGGGAATGAGGTGCACCAGTGGTAGGGAGATTATTGAGATACACCCAGATAATCCTGACAAGTGACCTGCACCCCGTGCTACGGAGAAAGCTGAAAAACCTGCACAGTTACTGCCAGTCTGACCTGGGGGTATATGGCCCTGAGCAGGAACCAGCCAGCCATGAACCTGAGAGAGTGAATGCTTCATGCCACCTTGATCCTCTCTCTCCACTCTCCCATCTCCATTGTTAAGAACAAGGTCTTTTCTGCTACATAGAAATACATGCCGTATTTTTAAAAGAAAGATAGCTTAACACTGAACAACTTCCTGGGTAGTTATTTTTCAAGCAATGTATTGAAATCAGATTCCCTGCCCTTTTGGTAACTCTACCGTCCAGCTCCTCAGTCAGCGTGCATGCAGCCCGTGCCTCAGAAGGTGGAAGGGGTGTTTCTTTTCTCAGCAATTATTTCACAGATTGGTGGCATCTTATCTTGTCACTGCAATGGCTCTTCACTAAATATGGAGCATTTTTCAGGGAGCCTCTTGACGTGCTGTGATAGCCTTGGAACAAAGAGTTAATCTATTATCGGTGGAGGCATTTGCTTTGCATTTCATTTTTCCAATTCGCGGCTCGATTTTTCAATTTATCACAGCAAGCAGTGTGGAAGATGTAACTCTGGTAAGCCCAAAGGAGGGTGAAAGCTGATTAGAAACAGAGGGTTTTCCTCAACTGGAATGGCTGCAGTAAAAATAATTAATGCTGAATGCTTGAGACTTACAGATATTGGGTTTGTAGATGACTTTATTTTTGCTGGCATTTAGCTGATGTAGCAAACTCTTCAACACCAATTGTGTAAATCAGCTGCCTCCTCCCTGCATGGACCCCTGCAACACTGATATTTTGGACTCTAGCACCTTCCATCCAGCCATGGATATTAATGGTGAACATGCCACTGCTGGGCAGCTCTGAATAAATGGAACTTCAGGGCCGTGCCCTTGTCTGGTACTCTTCTATTTGAGGAGTTCAGATATTAATGAAGTAAGTCTTGCCATATTCCTATGAGGTTAGGTAGCTAAGCCCTTTACAGACAGGGGAACTGAGACACTTGCAGTGGAGGTTATTTCCCCAGCTCACATTGGAAGTCTGTAGCAAACCTAGGAATAAAACCCAGATATCCCAGACCTTTGCAGTGCGGGATTAGAAAGGCTGATTACTTCAGATCTGAAATACTATATTTTCATTCTGTAAGCTTCAGAAGGGGAACAAATTGACATGTCTAGTTTTTTAGATCAACATGTGGTGCCACCAAAGTGTGTTCCTGTTTGGAGAGGTTTGTATCTGGGACCTAGGGAGTGGGTAGAATCCAAAAGAACGGTGGGCCCAAATTAAGCTTGCAATGACAAGCAGGTGTAGCAGCGGCACTGTGGCTGACTGCAGAGAAACCAGCAGTGGTGCTGTCTATCACTGCCAGTAATGACAGCGTTGGGCATTGGTTCCAGTATACATGAAACAGAAGGTCGGGGGTGGCTAGGAGGGAGGCTCATCAGCAGAAATAGCATTTAACTAGAAACTCTCCCCTGTAGTGCAGGTGGAGATAGGAGGAAGGATCAGTTCTTTCAGCTGAGCATAAAAACTGTGCCAGATGGTAGTTAAAGGCATTTTACTGAGCCTAGTAACACGTCTGGCCTCCAAAGCTTGCATCCTGAAACCTGTTCTTCTGTTGCAATGGGGTACACAGGCAACAACACCACAGTTTAGTTAAGGAGCTGGATACCTAAATTGTAACCTTATCCTCTGTACAACTTTTCTCTTAATTTAATTTTGACGTGTCTTTTCTCCCCTCCTTTCAGTAAAGCCGTGTGATGTGCACTAGAGATCATCTGAAAGTTTGACCAGCAGAGCAGTAGCACAGATAGTGTAAATATAGACTTCTTGTTCAGAATGAAACCTCCTGCCAAACAGGAAGTAGAGTTGCAGGCAGCAGGAAGTAGTCACATGATGTTTCCAGGTCACTTAACCAGCTATAGCAACTGTTCACACATGCATAAATTATAACATCATTAAGTATATTCACATGAACACTGAAATAAAAAATGCATACATTTCAATGCCATTGCACAAAAATATTGAACATACCTCATTTTAATCCTGCAAAACTAACAAAATTTAGAGCTACCTCATTTGATTGGAGGAGGCTTCTGTTTTACAAGATACATTCATTCTCAAAGATCCCTCTCTCTTTAAATCTCAGGGAAATTGCTGATTTGCCTGTACCGTGCTTTTATTTAGTATTCTGGTTGTTCACATGGGCCCACACTAAACCTATATACTGTGGGGAACTCTGAGGAGGACAAATTGAACCTGGGAATGAATCCCTCAGTCCGTACCAGGTGCCACGCCTACAACAAAAATTATCTTGATTCTTAGTAAAATGGCACTTTCCCCATCAGTGACAGTTCTTTCATGTTCAGAAAAGTCATTTTGCTGTCTTGTGCACCCCATTTTGTGTTGCCTTTACCTCTGGTGAGAGTGTTTACATGGGAGTCAGTGCAGCATGTTTCTTTCAGCCATTTCTACAAATCCAAATTTCTTGTTGAGTAAATTAGGCAGAGGAAGAGCAGAAATAGGTCAGTTATTTAAATGACACAGTTGTTTCTTCACAGCAAGTTGCCTTTCTCCTGCCTTTGTGAATTGTGCTAATATATCAGTGAAGAAGGCAGAGAGAACAATAGCTGGAGCAGAAATGCCAAGATTTTTATTCTGAGACTATAGCTTCTCAGCCTTTTTTATTCAGTGTAAGTGATGTTGGGATCACCATGGAGCATCTCAGCAAACACGGCTGAAAACAAAACAGGATCATTCATCCACCGTTCTGGATTCATACACAGATCTCTTTAGACAGCTTAGAAACTCCCTCCATTTTCCATTACTCCCATCTGTGCAGTGTTTAGGATATTTAGCAGTGCAGTTAGAAGACCAACCATCAATAGCAGAAGTAATTGGATCTTTGTGATTGTTTTAATTTGGGGGTCAATCAATCTCTTTATACCTCTGCCCAGTTCTTTCCCGCTCTACACTTCATGTTGAGGGTTTTTTCCCCACAGGAACCATTTAAATTCTTGGCTGCAATTTTGCTGACACATAAAGATCAAGGAGTACTTGTAGCACCTTAGAGACTAACAAATTTATTTGGGCATAAGCTTTCATGGGCTAGAACCCATTTCATCAGAGGCACAGAGTGGAACATACAGTAGGAAGATAGATACACACACACACAGAGCATGAAAAGGTGGAGATCGTTGCCATACCAACTTTTAAGTGGCTAATCAATTAAGGTGAGCTATTAAAAATTAATAAGCCACTTAAATTTGGTATGGCAACCATCTCCACCTTTTCATGTTCTGTGTGTGTGTATATATTGTGACGGAGTCAGAACAGAAGGATATAGGAGAGTGCTGGAAGGCAGGTATATTAGTCTCAGAATGTGCAGGTCCCTGTTCCCTGGATAGCCAAACAAAGGCTACTTGGGGCCAATTAAGAACCTTCTAGAAAGGAGTAGAAACAGCTAGCCTAATTGGGACACCTGAAGCCAATCAGGGACTGGCTGAAACCAGATAAAAACCTCCCAGTTAGTCAGGTGGGTGTGGGTGTCAGGAACTGTGGAAGGAAGTTGTGCTGTTGGTGAGACTGAGTGTTGGACAACATATCATACTGAAGGAAGAAGGCCCTGAGGTAAGGGTGAAGTGGAGTTTGAAGAAGCGGGGACTGCTGTGGGGAAGTAGCCCAGGGAATTGTATTGTGTTTTGTGCCTAAAAGGTCAGCCATCTTAGCTGATACTATTAGGGTCCCTGAGCTGGAGTCCGGAGTAGAGGGCAGGCCTGGGCTCCCCCCTTTTCCATCTTCCATACTGGCCTGTGATGAAGGCAACTCACTAGGTGGTGACTCTTGCCAATTATACTGAGAAAGGGAGGTCACTCTGGGGCCTAGATGAGTTTCTGAGGCCCCTAAATGTGCCAGGAAGCGCAGGACCCACAAGTACAGACTTGGAGCTTTGTCACAACTGGTGTCAGGAGTGGGAGTTTCTGACTTACTGTTCACTGCGCAGCAGAAGAAAGGGAGAGGTTTAAAAACAAAAACAAACAAACAAACAAAAAAAAAGTGCACCAGGTGTGGGGTGTTCTCACCACAATGGAGGATGTAATAAAAGCACTGTTGCAAGCCACTGCAGCCCAGCAGGAGGCCACCCGAGCCCAGGCTAGGGCACAACAGGAGTCCCTGCGGGTACAACAAGAGACTAACCAATTATTGATGGAGCAGGCCTCTCAGGGGCCCTATGAAATAGTTGAAGCTATAGGAGAGGTAAATTATAAGGTACGACAACCCAGACGTAGAAAACAAGAACAAGTGTACCACATCAACCTTCTAAAACCCTGGCGTACCCAAGAAGCGTGTGTAGTTGCTCAAAAGGACCCATTACAGGAGAACAAAAACTCCGAGCAGGTGAAGGTGTCTCCTGATTTAGCACCAGCCCAAAGAGAAGAGGTGGTCGAGATGATCAACCGGAACCAAGACGTATTCTCATCTCGGCCAGGACGAACAACTGAGACATATCACCACATCATTACAAACCCCGGGGCCAAGGTAACGATGAGGCCTTACCGGGTGCCAGCGGCCAAAAGAGAAGAAATCAGAGCGGAAGTAAAGAAAATGTTGGACTTAGGGGTAATTGAAGAGTCCCACAGTCTGTGGTCTAGTCCGATCGTGCTAGTACCCAAACCAGATGGCTCCACAAGGTTTTGCAATGATTTCCGTCGGCTGAATGAGGTGTCCCAGTTCGATGCATATCCTATACCCCGGATAGACGAGTTAGTGGACCGACTGGGAAATGCCCGCTTCCTGACCACTGTAGACTTAACTAAAGGGTACTGGCAGATCCCCCTTGCTGAAGACACAAAGCAGAAGACCGCTTTCTCCACCCCAGATGGACTGTTTCAACATATCATACTGAAGGAAGGAGGCCCTGAGGTAAGGGTGAAGTGGAGTTTGAAGAAGCGGGGACTGCTGTGGGGAAGTAGCCCAGGGAATTGTATTGTGTTTTGTGCCTAAAATATATATATATATATATTGTGACAAAGCTCCAAGTCTGTACTTGTGGGTCCTGCGCTTCCTGGCAGATTTAGGGGCCTCAGAAACTCATCTAGGCCCCAGAGTGACCTCCCTTTCTCAGTATAATTGGCAAGAGTCACCACCTAGTGAGTTACCTTCATCACAGGCCAGTATGGAAGATGGAAAAGGGGGGAGCCCAGGCCCGCCCTCTACTCCGGACTCCAGCCCAGGGACCCTAATAGTATCAGCTAAGACGGCTGACCTTTTAGGCACAAAACACAATACAATTCCCTGGGCTACTTCCCCACAGCAGTCCCCGCTTCTTCAAACTCCACTTCACCCTTACCTCAGGGCCTCCTTCCTTCAGTATGATATGTTGTCCAACACTCAGTCTCACCAACAGCATAACTTCCTTCCACAGCTCCTGACACCCACACCCACCTGACTAACTGGGAGGTTTTTATCTGGTTTCAGCCAGTCCCTGATTGGCTTCAGGTGTCCCAATTAGGCTAGCTGTTTCTACTCCTTTCTAGAAGGTTCTTAATTGGCCCCAGGTGTCTTGATTGGCCTGGAGTAGCCTTTCTTTGGCCATCCAGGGAACAAGGACCTGCACATCCTGAGACTAATGTACCTGCCTTCCAGCACTGTCCTATATCCTTCTGGTCTGACTCCGTCACAATATACATATATAGATAGATATAATAGTAGACAGGTCCCCGAGGGGTCATAATCAAAGTAACTCATGCTGGGCCGTACTGACTTCCTGGCAAACCTGAAAGTCATAAGCTGAAAAATCATTGTCTTCAAGAAATGGTTCCTTTGGTCAAAGAGGGGAACGCCTTGTTTTACAGTATGAGACTCAATCCCGGCTCCCCAGCATTAGGTTAAATCCAATAAGGGTGATTCAGAGGTGAATGTTGTGTAGTAATCAGACTTCTAGAAAAGGAGGGGCTGTCTTTCTCACGCACCCTTCACACTGTAATGCACTGGATAAACCTGTAAAGGCTCAGACATGCCACACCCCGTAGCACTTGCCTTTGATGACATTCCCATTTAGGCTTCCAAAATGACTCTCCTGGTGGCTAACTGGCTGTGATACTGGATTGGGGCAACCTTCATATACACTTAAATTGCTCAGTCTCTATGAAACTGTGTCTGGGTCACTTCCTGTTGATGATGAAATGGTGCCTCACAGGGGAAGGTGAGTTTGTGGGGGGGATAGGGCTGTGTGAAGAGAGCAGAGCCGGGGGATAGGGCTGTGTGAAGAGAGCAGAGCGGGGGGATAGGGCTGTGTGAAGAGAGCGGAGAGATGCATTTGGATTTTCTGTGTTTCTGTTTAACATTAAGAGAACAAGTTCCTCTCCTCCCAAAAAGAGTCCCCCCCCCCCCCCCCGTTTAGTCCAATGCTGGTGTCAAACCAAAACTCATCACATTGCAGGTAAGAGACAGTCCAAGGTGGGTGTCTGCCTGCGATTCCTTTGCCAAAGATTTTTCCATCCGTGCTATCACCAGTTCAGCTTCACCACTGGGCAAACCAGTGCAGACAGGGCCCCAGGAGACAGCTGTTGTTTTATGCCTGGTGTCCTCTAACCCAGTCAAAGCAGGTCAGTGTGACCATGATTAAAACTCCTGTGGCTGCCTCCTGGTGATCCTGCTATTGCTACTGTGGGTGGAGCTGAACTGGTGACAGCAATAACAAAAAGCTTTGGCTAGAAAAGCCTAATGTAGGCAGGGCCTCCGGAAGGAGGGGGAAAATCATTTTAGAATTAGGATGTGCAGTGGGGTTGTAAAATGATGCACTAAACAATAGTCAGAGGCAGTAGATGTAGCCATCTCTATAGTGGTTTCCCAGCAGGTCAGCCCTAGCCTGTGATTGGCTGGCAGAAATAAAGCAGCAGATGTAATAATTAATATCCAGGTTGCTATAGTGACTATAGCTGTAGTGCTAAAAGCAGTTGTTTCCCTCCCTGTGCGCGCACTCACACATTATTTAAAGGGAGCTTCATGAATCAAAGATGTGGTGGTGTTATTGTCGAGTAAGCTCAACTGGCAACAAATGTTCTCCGGGATGTCAGAACATTAAACTTCCTACTTGAGCTCTAATGATCTCAACCAAGATGTGTACAGAATGTAATGGAGGCAACACTGTTAGTTTATACAGTAGCTGCAGACTTCACTGGCTGCAGGTCGGGAGCAGAGCCAGAACTTCCGGAAGCCGCTGTTGTAGAGAATGGAAGATGAGCCTACAGCAGCACAGCTCCGCAGGCTGAGTCCACATCACTTACCAGCAGTCTTGAAGCTTTCAAAGCTTTGTGTGGGGTTGTAGTGCTGCTGGTCTCCTTTCCACCCTCACACTTTTTGTGCTTGTGTGTGTGTGTGTGTGAGAGAGAGAGAGAGAGAGAGAGAGAAAAAGGGCTACTGAGACTGTATTTTTTCACACACACAAAAGTACTCTAATCCTGCAGTTCTGTTGGCTTTGGCCCCCACACCTACCCTACCCTGGCCATCGCTACACTAAACTCTCCAAAAAGGCAGTATAGATAGAAACCCAGCTTACAGCTTCTGCCTCAGCTGTTTGCCTGCTGCCTATCTATCATATGTCGTCCCTGGATTTTATACAGAGAAATGGATCAGAAGTTGTGATACAAAACAGTGAAGGGAGGAAACATTTCAAAAGCGTGGTCCAGTTTATATTAGCATGCAGTTAAAACAGTCATATAGAGCCCCTGTGCAAAGCCATTCCAAGGGGGAATTTAACTGAGGCTGCATGGCTGCTCTCATCACGTTTATTTTGGGGTTTAGGGAAGGGCTGCATTCATTTCACGAGTGCTCTGCACCCGCTGACAGGGAAAGCTCGTTCAGAAGGGACATAAATTATTCCCACTTCAGAGGGAAATCATCTGGCTAAGGACAGTGATATAAGCACTTCAATGTGGGATGACTTCCACATGTTGTGTGCCTTCTAGAATTCAGTAACTGTTGGTGATGGATATTTAATGCTGGAAAATCATTGGTCCGTGCACGATCTTTGGTGACAAATGGCTGAGTAGGCCTGTATTCCTGTGCTCTTGGAAGGCAAAGCCTAGTATCTCCAATATATGTAGGGGTTGGATGACACATCCCAGATACAGTCAAAATGTTCTTGTTTCCCTGTGTGTGGTAGGAAAGCCCATTTGCTCAGATATTTGCAGTCATTTTTCAGAATGTTTGCATGGGGTATCTCATGCTATAGATTCCTTGGACCTGTTATAAATCCATGTTGCAGTCTATTCACAGTCATCCTCTAAGCAGGCTGTTAGCCTCGTGTCTGAGAGGTCATTCCAGATCTGGCCTATATATTAATCGGGGTTTATGACTTAGCCTGGGAACACGCCTTCATTCATCTTCCTGGGTGGCTTTATTTTATTTATCTGTATATGCATTTATAGTGCAGGGTTCCTGGCATACTAGTTGAACAAGCTGATGTTCTGATCTTAAGCCTTCTAGACAGAAGGGCCTTGATTCATACATCCCTGGTATAGCTGGTTTATTGAATGGGCAGGCTTGCTATCAAACCTCTTATTGCAACATTTGATTCTAGTAGAGAGGAGAAAATAGAAATGAGAAATGACCCTCAATGCTTCCCAAGGAGTCAAAGGAAATGTAATGGAAAATATGCTAGATTGCAGATTCAGAGGCAGTACTAATTTAGGAATTGGGCTGCATCCAATGGCAGTTGTTAGAGGGTTTCAAGAATTAGGACAATTTAGCTGGAAAATGAAGATGTGGTAGGAGCCATTGCAATATGTAATGTATATTTGTGTTCTACTTCAGAGTAAAATCCTCTCTTTATCCACAGAGCAAGTATAGTACAAGCAAAGGCAGTGCAAACTGTGCCCCTGCTGCCATTGTCTGCCTAATCACTGACCTAACGGTCACAAGGTCCCTGGATAGAACATGGTTATGCAGCCATTTAAATGGTCTCCTAACTGTTGATAATTTTGTAATTGTTTCATAATAGTGATCTGCAATTTATCTGTAGTCCACATGGGAGCAAGTGTAACCAATGCAATCCTGTCTTAGTGAGTCTGCAGACATCCCAAAACAAGCTGTGTAGCATTGATTCTGGAACCTAATGATTATGATTTAAATGTCAAAATTAACTTCTTCATTACTGAACATTTTAGCACAGCATCGAGATGTCTGAGTCTTCCCATGTTGTTGGAAATTTAGTGGCATGTGCTAAGTAGCAGTTGTTCAAAACATGAAGGAAAAGACAGAGGAGACTCTCTTCCTAGTATCAACGCTCAAACCACGTCTCACACCTCCATTGTGCAGTGGCCCAGGTCTCTCAACCTCCAGCTTCTCCACACCGAGCCCCACATTCATTTGCTTATTTTCAATACATAAATCTCCAGCAGGTTGGCAACTTTTAACTTAAATTGAATTCAGTGACAAACAAAATACACAAGGGATCAGAGTGGGGGGTGGACGCAGTTCTGCAGATGGACCAATTCCCTCGCATGTTACGCTGTCCTAGAGCGCTGCATAGGACACGGGGCCGTGCTTACAGGTACCACTCCTGGTGGCACCAGCAGTACAACTGGTGCACCCACTTAGTTGCTGTCGAGTAGGTGGGCCAGTCTTGCTGTTACTGCCCGCTAGGGGAGGGATTTGTTGGCCTCAGAGACCGGCCACCAACTCCTGCTGCTGGCCGCTCTCCCACTTTTCTCAAAAATCCTTAATTAGCTTAAGGATAAACAAACACATATGCACATATACACGTCCAAATGACTGTAATTTATTTATTGCTAGTAAGTCTGTTGTGGAAAGTGATATTAACAAATATACAAGTATCGCTTTTCACGGCAGACTTACTTAGCCCTGGCAGGGCTATGGACAAATTAAGCCCTGGAGGGGGGTCAGGGAAGGCAGCGGGGGCCAGGGGCGATGGGGATGGAGGGGTGGCTGGGGAAGGCAGCAGGGGGCTGCAGCCTGAAGCGCCGCAGCTGGTGGACAGCGTCCGAAGCTGTGTGGCTGGAGCCTGCCGCCGTGCACAGAACCTGCTGCCCTGTCAGCCCAGGTCTGAAGCCCAAAGCGTGAGCCCCGCTGCCCCAGGAAGGTGGGGATTTCACTGGCTACCTGCTCGTCCAGCATTGTCTCCAGGTGTCTGGGGAAGGGGGTGGGCAGGGCCCAGCCTCTGCTGTTGGCCCCAGCAACCAACACCGAGGCGATACATCCAGGAGCACCAGGGAGGGGGAGGGGCTGCTGCTTTGCCCCTCCTCCCCCATAACAGCTCAGGGGGCTGTGGCCACAAGAAAAGCCCCTGGTGGCCATATGTGAGAAATGCTGCACTATGGGAATTGAGCTCGCTAGGGAAATTCTGACTTTTCACTTGTTTTTTTTCCCATGCCACATTGGAACAAAAAGCTGAAACTTTCTGCAAGACAGAATTTTTCCAATAAATGTGCGTCAGGTCAGTTGACACACTTTGTTTCAATTTTGACTTTTTGAATTTTATTTTTTTAATTTTATTTGTATTATAAATTTTATTTCAAAACACAAATAATTTCCAAATGAAAAATCAATACCTACCACTCTGATAAGGTCAAGATGGAACATTTCAACCTTCTTGAAGTGTTTGGTTTGGATTTATTTATTTTTTAACAAAACCTCAAAATCAAGGTGTTGCTGAGGAACTTGTCAACTTCAATGAAATGACGTTTTCCAGCAGAAAAATGTTCTGTCAGAAAATGTTTGACCAGCTCCAGTGAACACTTGTCTGTTAGGAACTAAATTCTGTCATGTTCTGATGTGCTGAAGATATTCCAGGAAACAGGAAATCTATATAGGATGCTTCATCTTAAGTGTATAGCTTTAGTTCTACAGAAGCAGCGAGCAGTAAGTGTCTGAAAAGGCATGTACTATTTTAAATGTCTCCGCATAACACTGCCTTTATATTCTGCAGATGTGGAACATACTGACTGAAATTCCTCCTTTGCTTCTGTGGTACCCAGCATGTGTGCATTTCCGGGGTGGCAGGGGATCAGTTTCTATTAATAACCAAAGTGCGGTAATGAGATGAGAGAGTATATTTTATAGCTGATCTTAGATTCCCAAAGTAAATCTGTCCCATCTGATTGTGCCTCTGTCTGCTGCCAGTCAGATTCAAGACTGCAGTGAGGATAGGTCCTTCCTTCAACTTAAATTTTGGCAGTTTAGCACATAAGGCATTTGATTCAGTTTAATGATGGAGTGAAGTGTTATCTAGGACAAACTCTTTGTGTTCCCTTCCTGAATTTTACACAATACAGTTTGATCATATTCCATTTTGATTTCTATATCAAGTTTACAAGTGGGGCAGGGGACCAGAAATGAAGTGATTCCTCATTCCCTATGCTTGCTGTCCAGTTTTCCATCCGTGGACTGCCTTGAAATGAAATGCCTTGTCCATGCTTCCTCTAGGTATAGTCAGAATTTTTTCAGATGCTGCGCTCTCCTGTTGTTGACCTGCTTTGAAAGACTGCCCCTGTGTTACTGACACATCTGTACCCCTGCTCTCAAGGAGGCTCTCCAAAGCAATTTGCAGAACTACGCAGGGATCACAGTGCATGCCATCACATCACAGCTGGACTAGGAACTGAATCCTTATTGCTTCAGAGGTCGTCTTCCCTCCTCCCAAACAATCCAAATGTAAATAGTAGATAGGACCATTGCTGGGCTGCCTTATTCCAGTATTCTGTCCCTTTCCTCACCAGATTAGACTATTGGTATAGCTAGTCCAGTAGCATGCCTCTGGCTGTGACCTGAGCCTGGGGCTTCAGACAAGGTAAACTGCCCAGTTCTGTAATGGGAAGGGGGAGGAGAGGGTATCCCCCTGCCTGATCCCATTGGTGGTCATTTTATGCCCAGAAGGAAGTGAATCACAGTTTTCCTTGGAATAGCTGCAAATATTACCAGTGCTGTGACTTTCAAGCACTGGTAAGCATCCTTTGGCTAGTTCTCCCTAGGATCACAACACTTAAAAAAAAGTTGTCTTGTCTGCTCAGTTTGGTTTTGGTGCCATCTGACATTAAGTACAAGCAGATAAACTGATGGATCTAACACAGATTTGACATGACATAAAAGCATTGCAACCTTGTGGCAGCTGCTGTCTTCAACATCTTCAGACACAGGCATCCTGTGATGCCTCCAAGATGAAAACATGGTGGAGTTCTGTATTTCCTGTAGCCACTATGATCGACTGAGTACCCCTGAGTGAAACAGAAATAGTTTAACAGTTCTTTAGACAGCAGGAAGAGCAAGTGACATCTTGAACAAGTGACTTTTGTAGCCTATACATGAATAAAAGGAAAGAGCCTTGTGGTAAAGGCATTGGACTGGGAGCCAGCCGATTGGTGTTCTAATTACTACTTTTGCTATTGAATTGCTGTATGACTTTGGGCAAGCCACTTAAACTCTCTGTGCCTACTGTGACAAAGCTCCAAGTCTGTCCTTGTGGGTCCTGCGCTTCCTGGCAGATTTAGGGGTCTCAAACTCATCTAGGCCCCAGAGTGACCTCCCTTTCTCAGTATAATTGGCAAGAGTCACCACCTAGTGAGTTACCTTCATCACAGGCCAGTATGGAAGATGGAAAAGGGGGGAGCGCGGGCCCACCCTCTACTCCGGACTCCAGCCCAGGGACCCTAATAGTATCAGCTAAGACGGCTGACCTTTTATCCACAAAACACAATACAATTCCCTGGGCTACTTCCCCACAGCAGTCCCCGCTTCTTCAAACTCCACTTCACCCTTACCTCAGGGCCTCCTTCCTTCAGTATGATATGTTGTCCTACACTCAGTCTCACCAACAGCATAACTTCCTTCCACAGCTCCTGACACCCACACCCACCTGACTAACTGGGAGGTTTTTATCTGGTTTCAGCCAGTCCCTGATTGGCTTCAGGAGTCCCAATTAGGCTAGCTGTTTCTACTCCATTCTAGAAGGTTCTTAATTGGCCCCAGGTGTCTTGATTGGTCTGGAGTAGCCTTTGTTTGGCTATCCAGGGAACAGGGACCTACACATCCTGAGACTAATATACCTGCCTTCCAGCACTCTCCTATATCCTTCTGGTCTGACTCCATCACACTACTCTATCTGTAATGAGAAATGGAATTAATTAATTAATTGCAGCATGCTTTGAAATTCTCTGAGGGAAGGTACTAGATTTGTCCAAAGCATACACTCATGCTCTACCGTACCTCATATTCCTATGGTGGAAGTCAATGTGCAATTACAGCATGATCGTTCAACTCTAGATCACTCCAAATCTATTTCCTGGGGTGCTATTACCTGCCTGATCAGGGAACAAAGTTCATATTGGAAACAGTTTCTTTGCTGCTTTCAAAGACAGAAAGGAATTTCACAGCTTCAAGTGTGGCTTGGCTCCAGGTAAAAAATCTCACACCATGCAGAAGGGCCAATTAGAGTCACTTTGAAAACCCAGCTGACATGATTTGGCATTAAAATGCCTGAAAGGACCTACTCTGCTCCTCCACAATGGAAATTTAGTTTCTGCGTATGAGTTTTCCTTTATTCAGATACAGTTTCTTTTTATTATTCTCACATCCATTTCACTCACATGAATACCAAGTGTCAGCTAATATTGTTTTATGGAGCAAAGCACTAACATGCAAGTACTTATCTCTAAAATCCAGTAACTTTTTGTTAAAACATCCTGTTTCTCTGTTTGTGTGTGTGTGTGTGAGAGAGGGAGAGAGAGCACTCAAAGCAGCATTTCACAAGACACATTTTGAAAGCTCTCTGTGGTTTAGGATGTCAGCATACTCTATGTGTGAACATATATTCAGCCTCGTGCATGCTTTCAGAGTAGGCAAATGTTACATCTACAATATTAGTCAAAACAAATGTGGCCACCTAGTTGCATTTAAAGTGTGAGTGGAGAGGAGTGGTTTGGACCAGAAAAATGAATTCTAATTGTTCCACTCTCATCTCCAGCTTCTTACTCTTTATATTTGTAACTAAACAGAAAGGGAGAAGTTTGAATGATACAAAACCCAGTGTCAGACAAGACGTTGATGACGTGGTTTGGATGATGCTGAAACAAGAAACTGCAGCTTTCACAGGTTGAGATCCTCCCCTTATTGTGACTGGCAAGTTTGCATAACAGGAGACATGAAGTTATCTATCAAGAGAGTTGGCTGCCAGTCAGTCACATCCTTTAGCCTCCTGTGGGCTGGTATTGTACTACCCAGCGTAGTTTAGTTAGAGCTGGGTGAAGAAAAGCGTTCCATCTCATCAAGGATTTCACTCTTCTGAAGTTTGGTTTCATTCTGATTTGGAATGAAACCCAAAAATATTGAAAGGTCTGTGAGGGGATGTATCCCCAGCTCTGGGGCAGTCCACCTGGTGGGCTGCTGCCAACCCTGGAAGTCCTGACATCCCCAGGAGTCAAGCTGGTGAGAAATTACCTATAAGTGAGAAATGAATGGGACATAGAACCTTTCACTTCTCTGCTGCCTGTTGAAATCTACCATTACACTGGCCCTTAAATGTTGCGTCCTTTGGCCGTCTCAGCAAAGACACTAAGGACTGAATGGGCCATGGAGGTATAGGGGGAAATTTTAAAATAGCCTAAGTCTCATTGACTGTCAGAGCCATGTAGCTTTTGAAAATTTTACTCTTAACTACTTGCCCCTAGAAAGAAGAGGGGAAAAGTTTGCATCGTTGTTAACTGTGCTGGGTACTACTTTTGGGAATAAACAAGAGCCCTTCAGATCACAGGGTTGTCAATCCGACACCTTTCACCAGCATTTCATATTTCTGAAAGGGTATGTGAGACTATTCATGCCCCTCAGTGCCAACACAAATGACTCTCTTTTACATAATCATCTGAAGCAGATGGGGATGGAGATGCCATGTACTATAGATTCATGGAAGAAGACAACTAAGTATCTAGGCCATTTTTGGTACATTTGA
Source organism: Dermatemys mawii (assembly GCA_007922305.1). Classification (NCBI taxonomy): domain Eukaryota; kingdom Metazoa; phylum Chordata; order Testudines; family Dermatemydidae; genus Dermatemys; species Dermatemys mawii. The sequence goes on from ML677408.1 coordinate 1,103,308, forward strand.
GGTGAGCTCAGAGTGTGCCTCCCCTGAATTCCCTTTCTCTTCTCACTTAAGTATCGGGTTATATTAGAAATGAGCCATCAAGTATTTTGAATTCAATCACACAACATTGTACATACATAACATATGAACGGCACATCAAGAAATCACAATCAGTGTCAGAAGACCACTAGTTGTGACACGGTTAAATTTTCACAGTCAGTGTCTTTATGAATTTGTTTTTGTCACAGGAATTCCTTTTTAGCCAGACTAGCCAATATTCTGTCTCTGAAGGTGCAAGAAATCCCACAGTAGTCATATGTGGGACAATTCCCTCCCACCCCTTAAAAAAAAATTATATCTTAACCCTTATAGCTAGAGATTAGCTTTAGCTCTGAGGCAGGATGTTTTATATCCTTTCAAATTTTTTGTTAGCATTAACTGTATTAGCTCTGGATATTCTTTTTATCCATAAAACTGCCCAGTCCATCTCTGAATTTTGCGAAGTTTTTTGACCTTAATGACATCCTATAGCAGAGAGTTCCACCGTCTATTCACATGCTGTTTGTAAAAAATATTTTTGTTTCAGTTTTGAATTTTCCACCTTTCAGTTTCACTGTATTAATATTTTTTTGTGTGTTATGAGCCAGGGAGAAGAGAAGCTCCCAATCTACCTTCTCTAGACCAGTAGTCTTCAAACTGGGGTGCGTGAGCCCACTCTAGGGGATGCGTGAGACCCCAGTGCCGCCACCAAGCCCGCCCGGGACACTGCCGAACTCCTGTGCAGGCTATTTTTGTCCTGCTGGAATGCCGCCGCGGAAAGCGGAAGCTTCCACTTTCTGCGGCGGCATTTCAGTGGACATACCCTGGGGGGCCACAAGTGGCCACTGGACTGCGATAAGGGGCCATGGCCAGAAAAGTTTGGGGACCCCTTCGCCAAACCATATATTATTTATATACTTTAGCATGTCCTCTCTTATACATACTTTCTACGGTATGTGTAAGAACATAAGAATGGCCAAACTGAGTCAGACCATCACCCCGCTCTGACAAACAGTGGCTAGGGACACCATTCCTTACCCATCCTGGCTAATAGCCATTAATGGACTTAACCTCCATGAATTTATCCAGTTCTCTTTTAAACCCTGTTATAGTCTTAGCCTTCACAACCTCCTCTGGTAAGGAGTTCCACAGGTTGACTGTACTCAGTATGAAGAAAAACTTCCTTTTATTTGTTTTAAACCTGCCATTAATTTCATTTGGTGGCCCCTAATTCTTATATTATGGGAACAAGTAAATAACTTTTTCTTATTCACTTTCTCCACACCGCTAATAATTGTAAATCTCTATCATATCTCCCTTAGTCTCCGTTTCCAAGCTGAAAAATCTTAGCCTTTTTAATCTCTCCTCATATGGATCTGTTCCAAACCCCTAATCATTTTAGTTGCCCTTCTCTGAACCTTTTGTAATGCCAGTATATTATTTTTGAGATGAAGAGACCACATCTATACATAGTATTGAAGATGTGAGCGCAGCATGGATTTATATAAGGGCAATAAGATATTCTGTCTTATTCTCAATCCCTTTTTTAATGGTTTCTAACATTGTTTGCTTTTTTGACTGCCACTGCATGGATGTCTTTAAAGAACTATCCACGATGACTCCAAGATCTTTTTCCTGATTAGTTGTAGCTAAATTAGCCCCCATCATATTGTATTTATAGTCGGGGTTATTTTTTCCAATGTGCATTACTTTACATTTATCCACATTAAATTTCATTTGCCATTTGTGTTGCCCAATCACTTAGTTTTGTGAGATCTTTTTGAAGTTCTTCACAGTCTGCTTTGATCTTAACTATCTTGAGCAGTTTAGTATCATCTGCAGACTTTGCTACCTCACTGTTTACCTCTTTCTCCAGATCATTTTTGAATAGGCTGAAGAGGATTGGTCTTAGACTGAGCCTTGGGGAACACCCTCTCCATTCTGAAAATGTACCATTTCTATCTACTCTTTGTTCCGTGTTTTAACCCAACGGTTCTCAAACTTGTGAGAGCAGCGGCCCTTTTTCCCATCCCCTGTGTGTTTCCGCTGAAATGCCGCCAAATGGAACGCTTCCAGTTTCGGCAGCATTTTGACAGACACTTCACAGTATCCGCCCGAAAAGCTGCCAAAATCGGTAACTTTCACTTCGGCGGCTTTTCGGGCAGACACTTTGAAGCACACGGCATGTGTGCCGAAATGCCGCTGAAAGCTAAAGTGTTTGGCTTGATGGCACTTCAGCAGCGCAGGGAGCTCGCGACCCCCCGGGAATTGCCCACGACCTCCTGGAGGGTCGCAACCCCCAGTTTGAGAACCGCTGTTTTAACCAGTTCTCAATCCATGAAAGGATCTTCCCTCTTACCCCATGACAATTTAATTTATATAAGAGCCTTTGGTGAGGAACCTTGTCCACGGCTTTCTGGAAATCTAAGTACACTATGTCCACTGGATCCCCCTTGTCCACATTTGTTGACCCGTTCAAAGAACTCTAATAGATTAGTAAGACATGATTTCCCTTTACAGAAACCATCTTGACTTTTGCTCAATAATTTATGTTTTTCTATGTGCCTTACAATTTTATTCTTCACTATTGTTTCAGCTAATTTACCCAGTACTGACGTTAGACTTGCCAGTCTGTAATTGCCGGGATCACCTCTAGAGCCCTTTTTAAATATTGGCATTACATTAGCTATCTTCCAGTTATTGGGTGCAGAAGCTGATTTAAAGGACAGGTTACAAACCCTAGTTAATAGTTCCACAATGTCAGTCTTTTCACTCTGTCTTCATATGGAAGCTTTTCCATGCCCCTAATCATTCTCATCACCATTCTCGAAACCCCTCCAGCATCGCATGCCATGTTGCAGATAAGACTGCTCTATTGACTTATACAGTGGCATTATATTTTCCATATTATTCTCAATCCTATTCCTATTGTTTCCTAACATCTTGTTTGCTTTTTAATTGCAGCTGCACATTGAGCAGAGGTCTTAATTAAGCTGTCTACAGCCTTGACCAGGTCTCTCCTTTGTTGATGCAGTTGTCTTAGAACCCAATAAGGGGAACACCCACTACTAACCTTTTGATATGATTAAAATTGGCCATTTATTCTTAGTCTTTGTTTCCCATCTCCTAGCCAGATTTTGATGCATGGCAATACTTTGCTCTTCTTCCCAAGATGACTACAAGCCCCTTTTTGTGGAAACTTGTCCAAAGACTCTTGGAAGTCTAAAATGTCAACCTCTTGTCTTTTTCCTCTACTTTGCTAACACATTCAGAGAATTCTGATAATTTAGTGAAGCCATATTTTCCTTTGCAGAAATTGTACTGATTAGACCCTATCATATCATAATCTTCTGGGTGTCTGAATATTCCACTTTCTAACTATGATTTCAACCAATTTACCAGGTGTATATAAGGCTTCGTGGTCTGTAATTTCTTCAACCACCCCTGGAGCCTGTTCTAAATACAGGTATAATATTTTACTTTCAAGTCCTCTAGTACAGTAGCTGTTTCTAATTTTAGTGCGTATTTTTGCTAGCAGCTCAGTGACCTCATACTTAATTTTCTTTAGAACTCTTGGATGGACCATCTGGGCCTGGTGACTTTTATTGCTTTTTAAATAGCAATAGTTCCAGAACCTCCTTTTCTGACCTCTCAAACTCAGATAGCAGCTGATCTTTATTACCAGAAAAGAGCAGGTCTAGTGTAGGGATCTCCCAACATTCTCTGTGATGAAGACTTTTGTAATTAGCTTCTCAGCAATATTCTTAATTTCCTTTAATTGTTCCCTGCTGGTGATCCAGCAGGCCCAGGGCTTCTTTTGCAGGCTTCCTGTTTCTGATACACTTTAGCTATTTGCTCTTTGAAATCCGTCTTGGCTCTCCCAATTTCCCTCTTGCATGTCACCTGCTGTTATTTCTGCTCTTGTTTATCTCCTTCCCTGCAGTTACGGTTTTGAATTTTGAAGGAGCTCGAATAACCTCCCAATCCTGCTATTTAGTAAGTCAGACTGGCTCATTCCTTGTCTTCCACATTCCCTTTTTGTCCAGAGGTTTGCCAGCCTTCTGAGACTCTGGTTCCTTATGCAGCGTTCATGCCACATCTAAGGATTTTACTTCCTTTACTTTTGCCTTTGAGGCCTTTTTCACTTCCTCCCTCACTATATTGAACTCTCCTTCTCTAAAGTTCAGTGTCACTGTCATGTTGTGATACCTTATCTCTCCTCTAGATCATTGAACCTAATTAAAGGTGTCAAGGAATTGCTCCTCTAAACTTCGTCCCATTGTGCTTTTGGATTAGCTTAAACCTCTTTTCTCAACCACGCATTGAGTTTAGAATCTGATCTTTAAATGCACATACAGCTACTACTCCTATGGTACATGTATGTGCTTTTACCGAAAGAGCAACTGACTGTTTGCCGTTAGTTTCTCTAATGAGCACAAGGCAATAGAGGCTAGTGCGAAGACGAAGGGAAGTAATCTGATAAAGGCACTTTGCATGTCATGATGGTTTGGAGCAGCTGCAGGAAAAGTCACTGAATCCCGAGAGTTCACTGAGCCATTAAATCCAAATAGAAAAAAGAAAGTCCCCATACAACCAGCCGAGATCAGTAGCTGTCACTTGTATTGCCAAGAAGTGATGAAAAAGAGCGTCTCTATCCAAAAATACTGTCTGCTGTTATACAGAAGGACCTCAGTGTTTTCGCAAAACACCAGGACCTTCATCTGACTCCAAAGATAAAATTTATCTTTTGGCCTTCTTGCCAAGGCTGGAATGTTGCTGGTTTCGTTCGCTGTTGCCCCGAGAGCTCACTTTCTTCCTTCACACTCCTGCAGGAGTACTTCATGCCCAGATTGCAGGGAATTGCATTCCTTTCACATTCTCCAATAACCACGTTGTTTTTATTCCCCTAAAGGTGAAAGATGCACAGCAGCAGCATCCTTCATTTCTTCCTCATCAGCAGTGTCTCCTCATTGCAAAGAAAATGCCATGGGATTACTTCCATCTGCACTTGAGTTAAAGCTCTTGGCACATGGCCAAACCTCCCTAAATTGCCACTCGAGCTGGCTGAAAGCCAGAACTAATTCCATGAAGGTGGAGCAGAATTCTACTAGTGGTGTTTGGAGATATTTGGGGACAGACTTTTTTGTCAGAGCGTAAGGGAATCACGGTATATAGAAAGTGAAGGATCGTAGAATCCTAGACTCTCAGGGTTGGAAGGGACCTCAGGAGGTATCTAATCCAACCCCCTGCTCAAAGCAGGACCAATCCCCAACTAAATCTGAGGCAGAAAGAGTCCAAGAAGCCTGTGGAAGGGATAGTGACCCAGAGAAAGGTGCTTTGGAGCAATCTTTTCCCTGCAGATCAGTGCACAGTACTCATGACTGTGAAATCTGCCACTCATCCTGCTCTCTGACTCTGGGCCGGGGGAAGAGAGGGTTGTACAAGCTGATCACTGATGAGGAGTGGCAGAAATGGAAAACAGTCACAGGATGGAGTAAGGCAGAAAGTGGTTCAGATGAAATGTGTAGTTTTAAATCGACCATAGGTTGCACCAGCTTTGCAGTGCCCTTGGAGAACACAAAGTGCAAGCTAATTCTATCCCCTAGAGCAGAGGATATTAGCTTTGAAGTAGTTCTCACCAAGAAACCAGGTTTCAATAATTATGTGTGATATATCTGAGTCTAGTGGCCTGACTTGAACCACACAAAACTATGGCATTAGAATATCAGAGTTGAAGGTGACCTCAGGAGGTTCTAGACCAACCCCCTGCTCAGGGCAGGACCAATCCCATTTTTTGCCCCATATCCCTAAATGGCCCCTTCAAGGATTGAGCTCACAACCCTGGGTTTAGCAGGCTAATGTTCAAACCACTGAGCTATCCCTTTCTGCCACAAATAGCACCCCTCTAGCCTTTTACCATTGTAAACTAATGTGTGAGCCCCAGCTGCGTTCTGTGCTCTCTCACTGGCCAAAGATACAGAAGGATCATGTGACTAAGGCACACAATGGGGGTCAAGGGGCCCAGGTTCAGGTTTTGACACTGCCACTGACTTGTGTGAGCTTGGGCAGGGCACTTGACTTCTCTGTGTTGCACCTGTTTTCCCCCTGTGGAGTGGGATCGTTATAAAGCACTTCCAAGTCCTTGGATGGCACTAGAGAGCACAAGGGAATTTTATGAAGAATGGTTGGTTCTAACACTTGTCCAGGGTCTAGGTGAATTGTTGTTTTAAATAATGAACAAATTCAGGCGCATTCTTCAGTCGCTGCCAGCCTGTAAGAACTAAAACGAGGATGGACGGAGAGACAGGATTATGACCTCACCTCTCTATTTACTGGTGTATTTACTGGTGTATTTGTATTTACTGGTGTATTTGTATTTACTAGCTCTTCCAGCTTCCTGGAGCTTTTCATGTGTGAATTACTTTATTCCAATGGAAGGCTGGGAGAAGTGTAGCAGGGGGTTTACAGTTGAGCTTTCCTGTTTGAAGGACTGACTAATCCATTAGCCAGAGAATGACTGGGCAAGTGAGACCTTTCACCAGCCTGGATAACATCTGTGTCCTAGCTCAGTCTGACCTGCCAAACACCAGCCACTCTCAAGGGTATTTTCATTAGGTGTTGCATTAGCCTGTGAAATTGCATTGGCCACCCGTAGGCACTACAGTCTTAAGCGGATCTCCATTTCAGTCTCCTCTCTCTTTGAGTGCCTGCAGGAGACTAGGGAATAGTGGATTTACCTTCCCCTGAGCCTGGTACGCAGTATTTAGATCAGTCAATAACGTGCGATCTGCTACAATTGAGTTGTACCAATGGGCTCTGGAAGATGCTTTGGTTTATTGGCTAAAGCAGCCAGCTGTTTTCTGCCTTTCAGTCCCTGAAGAAACCATCTTACCTCAGGGCTACTAGCATCTGTCATCTCCTCTCTCTGCCACTGCCCTGACAGTGTGATGCTGCTCTGATTGACGGAATGAAAACCAAGCTGACATTTCTTTCACCCTCTTACTTACACATAGTGACAAACCACTGGAGTATTATCTGAGCGCCTTGGTGCACTGGCACACTGACCCATTCGTGCTGCTTTAAGGGGATTCTCAGGGCTGCTTTGCTCAGCAGGGAGGCTAAGGATGGGGTTGGACAGTCCTCCTTTGGACTCCCAAAAGTGGATGTTTCGGTTGACTGGTATTTAAGAGCCATCCTCTCCTCCCGACACACACATCTCCTGGAAAAGCCTGCAGTCTCTTCTGACCATACAATGCCAACAGAAGTACTGAGGATTTATCATCATCACCAGGAAGTTATATTGATCTGATTTGTATGAAGCCAATTGGAAAGGCTGGAAACAGTATTTCATGGGGACTGTGCTGTTGTAGAGAGTGGAGCAGGTTGGATCCCTCAGGAGGGAAAAATTTACTGAGCTGCAAAACACAAAAAAAAAAACCCACAACCAGCTGCTTCAAGCGCTCCACAGGAATCTGTCATATGCTTCTCTGGTTTCTCCCATCCAAGCAGAGCAACATGTTGTATGAACAACTGTTAGTTTAGCCTCACGGTACCCCTCTGAGATAGGTGTCATTATCCCCATTTTCCATAGGGGAAACTGAGGCACGGGAAGGTTAAGTCTCATTCCAAAGGTCATGCAGGAATTCTGATGGAGCTTGGACTAGAACTCAGGTCTTCTGACTCCCAGGCCTGGGACTCTGTTCACAAAATCATTCTTCCTTTCCCATGGAGATTCCTTCTACCCCATTTGGGGTAGGTTGCCCCTCCATGAGGGTCAGCAGAGTTAGAGGCCAAGGTGTTTGATGCTGTTAATAGCCTGTCTTACCTACTGGTTTGAGGAATATGGCTGAGGAGAATGAAAGTCAGTAGCCCTTCTCCTTTTCTACAACTGCTTCCTACCTTCTGAGCGCACGTTGGCAAGAGTCTGTTGAAAACTCTGATTGGCTTTTCCCTGTGCGCAGCTAGATCTGCTAAGCCATGGTAAAAATAGCAAATTAAGTAGGGGCTTTATCTGCTTCTCACTGAGTCACCACTAAATAAGTATGAAATTCATGGAACAACATGAGGGCTTCCAGTTGTATTGCTAATACCCCTCCCCTCAAGAGAAGGACTATATTTTTTTTTAAGTCATTCACCTGTTAATCATGTGGGTGTGTTCTAACACACGTGGTTCATGGCACAAGGGGCTCTTTCAGGTGAATTGAGGAAATCCTCTATGAACAGAAGTTACAGCAGCAAAGTGTTAATAGTCTGTGTTAGGACTAGGTTGCCTCCCTCATTCAGTAAGGGGCCCACACTTTCCTTGACTTTCTTCTTGTTGCTAACATACCTGAAGAAACCCTTCTTGTTACTCTTAACATCCCTTGCTAGCTGCAACTCAAGTGTGATTTAGCCTTCCTGATTTCACTCCTGCATGCCTGAGCAATATCTTTATACTCTTCCCTGGTCATTTGTCGAATCTAACTGAAGGACCCTGAAATACTGTAGCCTAGCTGACTATTGAATGATGACTTGTTTTGAAGACAGCCCTGAGTTGCAGCAAACCTCTGCTGGGTGTATGGCTCCCATGGTCTCCAGCAAGCCTCTGCACTCCTTTGGCCCCACTGGAGAGGCACAGCGAGAAAGAGGTGTGAAGCCAGAGTCCCAGTCTCCGAGCGGCAAAGCCAATGGGGGGCTGTCCCTAGGGCTAACACTCAGGAGTACCGTCCGAGAAGGGGTGTGAACATTGGAGGCACAGCATACCTGTGGATCTGTCTGCAGATCTGTCTGTTTGCATGGAGCATTGCAGGGAGACCTCAGGCAGATCTACCACTCCCAGGGGGATCAGGCACCTCAGGTGGGAGAAGCCCTGAGTTCCTGTAAGGCAGTGCTGTGGGCCTTGAGCCCCACCTTGACTAAGTACGGGAGGAGCAATACCAGGACGCTGCAGGATGTGCTGTGTCAGCAGCAGCCCGGGTCTCTTCCCTTTGGATGTGGTTGGGATCCTCTTCCCGCAGGTACAAGCTGCTTTGTACATCCCACGGCACGGACCGCCCAGCACAGAGGGGACGGGTGAGAGGAGAACTTGGTCTTTACGCCCAACAGTCTGTCCTGCCTAGGGAGCATTTTTTGCGTTGGAGTCGTACTACTTGCTTCTGTACTGAATGGTCTTTTACACCAATGCTGAGTTTAGAATGAAAGAGCTGGGAGATTTCTTGTATCCCCCAAGTTCTGTGGCCACAGGTATCTCTACTCAGTGGATGCATGCTCCCCTTTCTGAGTAAAACATTGTCAGCTTTGGAAGCTCTGGATCTGGTGATATCCAGGAGTGGGTGGTCTGGGCTTCTGCATAGTTTATGGGGACAGAGAATGCTGGCAAAGTCCAGGAAGGGCTGGTTCTGGCACCTAAATGCAGCCAAAAATCTATTGGTCTGCCTCCGTGCTCCAGGAATGAGGGGCATACCTCACAGGTCAGACTGTTGGGCATGCAGGGTACCAGAAAGAAAATTCACAGGTGGTGGTAATCCCTTATAGTGCCTTTATCCATAGATTGCAAAGCACTTGATAAATGAGGTTCATATCATTCATTTTACAGATAGGGAAACTGAGGCACAGACCGGTGAAGTGACTTGCCCAGCATTATCTGGCAGGCCAGCAACAGAGCCAAGAATAGACCCCAAGTCTCCTGAGTCCCTGCCCTGTGCTCTAACCAGTATGTCATAATTTTCCTATCTCTGGTTCATTCTTGGCCTCTCTGCTAAATCCCCCCAACAAAGAGGATACTGATAGTGCTGGTGGCTCTTGTCTGGACTGGTCTGAGACTAGCTCAGCATAGTCCCCTGGACGGACATGACATGGTGGGAGGAACCCTGTGATGTTCCTGGCAGGGTTGTTCCTGGGAGCTCTTCCTTTTTTCCAGATACAAATGTCAGGAGTGTTCCATGCAAACAGGTGAGAGTTAAATTAGAAGTAAAATGGGATAGGTATAGAGGGACTCACTGCACCCCCTGTAGATCAGCTCTGTGCTCCGATGACCCGGCCCGGATCTAGCGAAAAGGAAGTGACTGTCTCAGTTGTTTTCCATGGTGGTTCCGATTAGAGGCCTCAAAGCTGCTGAGAGGTGACCTGTGCAGGTCTGTGTTGGACACGGTCACAGAGGAGATAACTGAGGTCAAGGAAGCTTGTTGCTAATCGTGTAACTACCCGACATCCCGGAAAAGGCTCTTCAGCAGGTAATCCAGTCAGTTTCTGGCTCCAGCTCTTAATGCGCTTGTTTTCTTTTTGCCCTACAGTGAGAAACGCCGTCTGCAAGTCAGTGTTACCAACCCAGTCCAGTGCAGCATGCATGGTAGGAAATGCACCGTCTCCGTGGAAACCAAGATCAACCAGGTGCAGCCAGACTTCACCAAGAATCGGTCAGGTTTCATTCTGTGTGTGCCAGGAAATTAGTATCCTCTCCACTAGAGCAGAGAGCCTGGAAAGGAGACAGGCCTGGGCCTAGGTTGCCATCCCTGCACCTTGAACTTCTCAAGGGAATGAATTTAGGAATACTCCGCTGTGACTTGCAGTCATGCACCTAACAGATCTCTAAAGCTAGAGGTTTCTCCAGCCCAGATTCAAGGAAGAGTTTCTCTGCTACATCGACCAGAACTTAAAATAGCCAATCAGATGTGCCCAGCTTAGCAGGCTGGACTCAAGAAACTGCTTCTGAGCTATTCAGCTGAGAGCATTTACTTACGGGCATTGCTACACCTGGCTTCCTCCCTTCCCCTCGCTCTTCTACCCCTCTCCCGTGTTCCTCTCTGAGTTTATCTCCATGTCTCAGTTTCACACTATTGAAGGGACCAAAGACTGGGGCTCGGGAAAGGAGTCCAACAATAACATGACTTGAATTGGAAAGGCCAAATCTCCCTTAAAAAGTTGGCAAAGGGCTGGATTCCCTTGGGGAAGCCACAAATGCCACACGCCTCGCAGCCCCTCTCGGTCACAGCTCAGGTGGCTGTTGCGGGTACCTATAAATGCATGTCTAAAACAAGCCTGCTGCTTTTCCTGTGAGAAGTCTATTGGCCTGTGAGGAGGGAGGTGTAGGGGGGGCCATGCTAGCGTCAAGAGGGTGGAATTCAAGATGCGGAGCCTTTAAGCTGCCTTTGCTGTATAGAGCGTAGCTGTCGTCTTTCCTACGTGATCACTGCTTCCTAAACCCTCCGATTCCCAGCCTGCATTCTCCCTGCATGACCCATGTGGTTTCTCAGCCCCAGCAGCATGGTGCAGTGAGGCTGAGCTCTCTGCACGGTTCCCTGGGTCTGTGCAGAGGCTCTGGAAACACTGGAGTGGTGGGTTGGAGGAGACCCAGCGCCCAGCCTTGCATTCTGTGTACACTAACTCTGGGCAATTCCACCCAAGCATAGAGAGAAACTCACAAACCCTGTTCTTAAATGGAGGCACTTCCTCTTCTGCAGCTGCAGAGACCCTTCTTAGCCAGGCATTGGAGCCCCCTCTGTGCCTCTCTCTGGCCTCTGTTAGCATCATACTTCGCAGCTGGTGCGTAGTCTGCATGGGTCTGGCCCCCGTACCCCTGTGTTCCTGCTCCAGGCTGGGATGAGGGCACTGGTTTCAATCAAGTGCAATCTCTTTTCTCCATGTTTTTCCATGTTCCTTTCTCCATTTCTCATGGAGAGGAACATGGAACATTTCTCTATGTTCCTCTGCCAGAACGACTAACCTGCTTTTCACTGAATATCAGCGGAGTGTAGGTCAGGCTTCTACTGCGGGAGGCAGTGACATGGGGCAGTTGAGACTACAGCTATGCAATCCTGGCACTGCTGGTCAGGTCAGGATCCCAGTCTGCCTGGGGGATCTGTCCCAGCGAGCTCATGTTAGGGACTCCAGGCCCTGGCTTCATTGCAGCAGTTCAGCTCTCAGAGCTCTCTGTTTTAGCAGCCCCCCCTTCTCCCCAGCCCCAAGGGGGAGAGGGGTGAAGCCTTCCCCTGTTCAAAGCCATGGTAGCAGTCTGGCTCCACAGTGAATACAAAGCCAGCCTGTGGACAGAGGGGAGGGTACGCGGGTCACAGCAATGTCTCTGCCCAGCCACTGCCAGGGAGACTCTTTGATTAATCAGCATCTGGAATAGAGGAGAGCTGGGTTTAATTAGGACAAGCTTAATTTCCCATTTTGTGTTTACCAGAGTCCCTGTGGCACAGCCCCTTCCCATGGCTGCTCTCCCCCTTCCCCTGCTGTATGTCACACGATTGCCGGGACCCACGAGAGGGTTAAGGAGCAGGAGTCCCCAAAGCCACCCTGGTAGCTGCTCACTCATTGTTTGCTGTACTGGAGAGATCCTGGACTCTCATGTTCAGATCTCCCCCGATCCTTTTAGATGACACAATTATGGCTGTTGGTCGATGCAAGTTAACTATTGGCGGCTGCTTTACCAGGGCCTAACACCCCTAGAGCAATAAGGAGCATGGAAGTGACTATCCAGCCAAGCAATTGCACATGCAAATGTGTGTGTGCGTGCGTGCAGCTAGGTTGTCAATAAGGGGCCTTTACCTCTCATTCTACCTATTCCCTGGCTTTTGCTGCTCCTCAGCAGGACAGTGCCAGTTCTCAGGCTGTTTTGTAATTTGTGCTAGGAAGGAAGATTTGACTTGTCCCTGATCTCTACGAAGCAGGAAAAGAAAAGGGGAGCCCTCCCCAGCCGCTGTGCCGTTCTAGATGCACTTTTTGCTTTTTTATGTAATTGCCCAAGTGCCTCCCCAGTATCACTAGCATAGTGAGAAGAGTTTTAATTAGCACTTTCGTAAAGTATCCCTCTGAGGAAAGGGTTGTATAGAATCATGCTGGAAATCTCCAACACTGCAAGGTGGGGATATTGGATGTGATGAAGTGTGTGTCTTAATTAAATGAAATACGTTATTTGTGCCTGTTCTGGTTTATATATAATCCTGTTTTCCCATAAATTAATTATTTCTAAATCGTATTCTGATTTTAAGCCTGGGGCAGTAATGCAATGAACCTTTTTTAAGTAGTTGATGCTGTAAAATATTACAGGAAAAAGCCCTGCTATTATGGAATTGGGGTTTTTTGTTTACATAATTCAGTGTAATAAATAAAAGTACAATTAGTTGCACTCTGATATTTCTGGTCTCCCTTTGTTAGAGTGGAGATGAGAGTCACACTGGAGAGAAGCTTTTCTTTTGCTGCAGAGTTTTCCCTGAAAAGTTGATTGCAGAAGAGGGATGTTTCACATACTGTCGTCAGAGCTTCCTGTGTTTCCCGCACAGATGGGCGGGACCTTTGGTGAAGTTAAAAGGCTGGCCTCTAACACTGCTGGAGGGGGCGGGACTGGAGTCCTTACTATAGGGCTTGATGATACAGAAGCTGTTTTGTTAAACCGGCCTCAGTGGAGCTAGGGGCTGAAGTGAGGTTTTAATTTCCTGTCTTGCTCATTTCTTTACCAATTTCTCAACATCTGCTGCTCATTGGGGTTAATCTGAATTTAGGTGACAAAAGTGGGTGAGCTCTCCCCAGCAAACCCATCATTTGAGCCCACCATGCAGAACAGGAAACAGGAGGATTTCCATCAGTGACTTGCCCTAATTTAACTGAATCTGAGTGAGAGGCCAAACAAATTCAGCCTCTTGCGTTCTCATACTGTGCAACGGCCAAGACCAGAGACACAAAGTGCGCTGGCAGGAGGACAGCAGATGAGCGTGACCACCTTGCCATAGGATTCATGGCATTCCTCGCCCTATGACACGCACAGTCCTTATCCTTGTTTACTCCCCTTATGCATGTGTACCAGGGAAGCAGGTATCCATGCCTGGCTTCTGATGGGCCGCGTCAGGTAGGCCGTGTCTCTCCTCTGCCTGTCTAGCTAATGTCCTTCCAAAGAGAGCACTCTCTGCTCTCCTCACTTCACAGGAGACTGTGCAGCAACCACCAGCACAGCCATGAACCCAGTGACTTGAACATGATGAAGAATCTAGCATGGCGAATGTGTTAAGCCCTCTTTCATTAAAGCAAATCCAATGATTTTCCAATGGCATGAATCATTCGTGAAAGGTGTCTTACACACCCAGGCTGCTGCACAAAAGACTCTGCTACAAAAGGCTTCCATGTAATGGATGGTCAGTGCATTTTATTTAATCAGCACAGTACAAAAATAAATAAAAATAAGGGGAGGGGGCTAAATTACAGGCACACTGAGCTTCATGACAGTCTGTCAGATTATAAACCACACATACTTACAAACACGCTGTACACATACATACAAAATGAGACAAATATAAATTAATAAGTAACTATACCCACCAGTTTGGTCAACAAAGATCTACAGAAGAGATTGCACTAAAAAAACCAACATACAGATACATGTATCATTAGCAGTTTCAAATGTACATCTACGAAGAATTTCAAGTGAAAAAATGGCACGTTTTCTTGTTTTCATTTGCAATTTTAACAACTTTTGGAACAGAACTAAACTAAGAACTGTGCACAGAAAGAAGAACCTATCAATCCCCAGCTCTGATGAGAAAATGCCAACTCAAATACTGAACTATTTCTGTGTTGTGGGTTTTGTTTTATTGTGCATGAGTGTAATTTTTACAGCCATCAGTTGTAAGATTGTATTTGTTTGCTGAAGACACACAATGCTTCTGTTTGCATGCACAATATCACTGTCAAAGCAATGATGAAAGAATAAAGAAGGGTTTTTTTTGTAAGTTAGTATTTTTTTGTTCTAAAACTTTTCTTTATAGCAGCATGTAAATTTCTTTCATTGCTTGCACACTCAAGTATATCAGTTGATCCTTAACACAATACTTATGATCAGTGCACAATGGGAACAATACATTTCACATTGATGTCATAATACAGTAGCATTTATTTCCCTTAATCCAGAACCACTCATGAAACTTGAATCTCCTTTCAAAATAAATAAAGGGTGGGGGGGAGAGAGAAGAAAATGCCTCTCCCAGACACACAGCTGGAATCCAGTCAGTTATTCCAGTGCCTCAAGAGAGGTATAGGATCTGACCTGTTCAGTCCACCTTAGGAACAAGGTGACATCACATTGCCATATTTTACACCATCCATGTAGAACAGCAACTCTGCAATGGAGGGAGCTGAGACAAATATGTACAAAGTTCAAGAGGAGAATTTATTTTTCCCCCTGCTTTTGCTAATAGGTTTTCCTTTCCCCTCCCACCGATCACTGATCAAGTGGCTGCAGATTTCCTTTCATTCCAGCTCCGTCTGAAGAAGCGTTCACTTGTGGTCGGTGTTTGGCAATGGCTCAGATTTGGCCTAGCTTTAGAAGCAATGCAGGCTTCCCCTTCATTTGCAAGTCCAGTAGCCTTCACTATTGCAAGACCAGCTCCTCTCAAGTCCAGACCTTTAATTTCACAGCTTTGTTCCTCTACATTTCAAAATGTGCTTGCTGCTAATTTAAGCAAGCACAATCTGTTCTAACCCAGTTAAGTACAAAGCCCACCCCTGCTACTAGAATGCCAGCATCCTTAAACCTAGTGTTGGATATAAAGAAGCCTATAGGGATTTCTAATCAGTCTGTGTCTGCAGCCATACTACATGCAATGAACCACTAGTCTTGGTTTTCCTCAGCATCTGGCACTGTAGGAAGCTATAACGCCAGAGGATAAGATTATCTGTGAGCTTCAACCCAAAAGGGAATTCACTTTTCAGTAGCATTAACGTGTGTATTAGCATCTAGAACAGGGGTGGGCAAACTTTTTGACCCAAGGGCCACAACGAGGTTGGAAAATTGTATGGAGGGGCGGGTAGGGTAGGAAATCCTGGCCCTGCCCCCGTATGACCCCCCACACACACACTTCCCATCCCTCTCAGAACCCTCAACCCGTCCAACCTCCCCTGCTCCTAGTTCCCTGACCGCCCCCTCCCGAGACCTCCCCGCCCTAACCACCCCCCAGGACTGCACTCCCCATCTAAGCGCCCCTGCTCCTTGTCCCGACCTCCCCACCGAGACCACCCACCCCTAACCATGCCCCGTGACTGCACTCCCCATCTAAGCCCCCCTGCTCCTTTGTCCCCTGAACACCCCCTCCCGAGACCACCCACTCCTAACATCCCCAAGGACTGCACTCCCCATCTAAGGCCCCCTGTTCCTTGTCCCCTGACTTCCTCCTCCTGAGACACATACAGACACCCCGTAACTGTCCCCTAGGACCCAACCCCCTACCCAACCTCCCTGTCCCCTGACAGCTCCGAGCCCTAACCACTCCCCAGCCCCCTGACAGAGCCCCAGGACTCCCTGCCCCTTATCCAAGGCCCTGACCCCGGCCCCCCTTACCACTCAGGCCTGCCAGAGCAAGACATGCGGCCCTGCCGGAGCTCACAGCCCTACCCCCCTTACCAAGCCACTCAGAGCAGCAGGAGCTCAGGCCCCGCTGGAGCCAGCCACGGGCTAGAGCGCTGGCGGTGCTGAGGCTGCAGGGGAAGGGGGGACAGCAGGGGAGGGCCTCTCGGGCCGAGCAGGACGGGCCCATGGGCCAGATGTGGCCTGTGGGCTGTAGTTTGCCCACCCTTAATCTAGATCCAGGAAACTTGGGCTTTTAAATGACATCATTAAATGCAATCAGTAGGATGCTAAACCAAGGAAAGATACCTTAATATTTCTTTAGCGTAGGCTGGAAGGTCCAGTCCCCTCTGCCCACTTGGTGATGAGCTTTTTCTTTCTGAAATTATTTTAACCACCTCTTTCTCCCCTAAGTTTTAATAAACACGCTGTACCCACATGCTGACATCAGAGGCTGCCCATGACGACAGCTGCAGTGGGCACTAAACAGGCCCCATGCCACACAGAGTGATCATGTAGACTAGGGAAAGCAACCAATAGCGCCATTAAACTTTACAGTGGGACACGTCAATACAGACCACTCTTGCTGCAGTTCCGAAAACATTAATAGAATAAGGTCCAACACTCCTGACAGGACCAGGGTGGGCTGCAGATAGTCATGTGACTGACTAGCACAGACTTATTTGCTATCGCAAACCAAAACATTGTTTTGGCCAAGTAGCCAGAGGTGTGGTCTCCCACCAAGCCCAACCTGACCACCTCACCTGTTGGGTGCCTTGGCTGGTGAGACACCATTCCAAACTCACCTTCGACCACAGGCTGCAGCATGGATCGTGACTGATACTTCTGGGCCTGTGAGGAACTGCTTTGCCTGCTCATCATTGGGCTTTCCCAAATCTGGGAATTTTGAAGATTAACCGTGTGAGCCACCGATGCAGAGTCAAAGGTGTGTGCAATTCCACGTCTCCCCCACGCGCCTTTTCAGCTAGTTACATGTCACATGCATGAGTCCCTTTGCGAGCTTGATACTGATTGTTTTTAAGGTTAATTTTCTTAGTTTTGTGCCGCTCTGAATCCCCGCCAGCTTTAAAGCATTGGATCCCTTCGTGAAATGCAAGATGCTCAAGACACCGTTGGGTTACCCCATTCCCACCCCACCCAGCCCTTCAAGAAAGTAAAGGCCGGCAGCATTTCCTTCAAGTCATTTCTTGAAGCCGCTTGCTCACAGAGGTGAAGACTTCTGTGTGGACAATCCCTCTGGCAGACGCTGTCTGGGCAAAAGGCCAGCCAAGCCCCCACTGTGCCCTTGATGCGCTGGCCCAGGAAGTGGAGGGAGCAACAGATCTCCAGGCAGATACAGAAACCAAACCGCTACTGGCTACAACAACAGCCTCAAACCCACCCCCCATTTCTGCAGCGCTGCTGGAGGCCGAGCGAGGCTCCTAGAGTCCGAGGGTCAGTGCTGCCAGCTGGGGGCTCCCCTGCCCTTTCCAAGGTCCACCCAACCTCCACCTGTGTCTGACAAATCAACGCAGCCAGAAGGTGCCGCGGCCCCGGCGGCGGGGGGCGCTCACCGGTCCAGCCCGATGAGGAGCCGGCTCTTGTCCTCCTGGCTGCACTCGTTCTTCAGGTCAGCGAACACCTGGGTGAAGTAGTGCGGGTCCGCGTTGATCTGCAGCATCTTGGGGCTCATGAGGTTGATGATGGAGAGGCAGCGGTCCCAGAAGGCCTCCTTGCAGCTCTCCACCAGGAAGGGCTTGAGCGGGTAGGAGATCTCGTTGCCCATGTAGGAGTAGGAGAGGTACAGGCAGGTCAGCAGGCCGGCCTGCAGGTCGTGGTCGGTGGCCACCTCGGCCGAGATGACGTCCCGGCACAGCATGTAGAGGAAGACCACGTTGGCCGGGGTGATGAAGCCCTGGTCCTGCCAGCCCTGCAGCAGCAGCGACCTGTCCACGCTGCGCAGCCACAGGACCGGGTCCGTGGGCGACAGGTGCTTGAGGCGGTAGCAGCGGCGGCAGAGGAACTCGCCCAGGCAGCGCAGCAGCTCGCTGGTGGAGGCCTGGACGATGACCCGCTTGGGGGTGCCGGCGGCGCCGGCGTTGGGCGGCGCCTTGCGCCCGGAGGAGGCCGCGCTCTTGGCCGCGGAGAGCGGCGGCGGCGGCGCGGGCGGTTGCGCGAAGGTGGAGAGGTTGGCGCAGGACAGCGACTTCTTCAGGTTCTCGCTGTTGAGCTGCGCGACGTGGCTCTGGTAGCCGGCGCTGGGCTGCACCTTCTTGGAGTGTTTCTTCTTGGCCGACACGGCGGCGATGCGCTTCCAGGGCAGCGCGGCCAGGAGCGGGTGGCGCCGCAGGCCGCGCTCCTTGGCGTTCTTGCTGTTCTGCACCGCGGTGTAGCGCGCCGCGCCGGCCGCGCCATCCTCGCACAGCGGCGCCTTGCGATAGCTGGGGGAGAGCGAGAGCACCGTGCCCATGGCGCCGCGGGGCGCCCGCCGCCTCCGGCCCTGCGGGGGGACACGACAGCCGGGGTGAGCCCAGCGCAGCCGCCAACCGCCCCGGCCCCGGCCCCGGCTGCGCCCGGGGACCCGCAGCCCGGCTCGGCTCCCGCCCGCCCCCGCCGCGCTCCCCCCCGGCCCTCCCCCCCGCCGCGCCCGACCTCCCCGCAC
>ML677408.1:1122699-1172354 GCA_007922305.1 Dermatemys mawii
CCCCCCCCGGGGAGACACTGGAAACGGCCCCAGCCCAGCGGGGAGAAAGCGCCCGGCAAAGGGCCCGGCCCAGCCTCGGCTGCTGCCCCGCGCCTGGTTTCACCCGCCTGGGAGCGGAGCTGCCCCCCAACCCCCGAGCCAGGGCCCCGCAGGCCTCCCCGCACCCGCCAAGTCATTCAACGTCTGGCCCAAGTCCCAGAGCTCAGCCCGCACCTGCCACCAGCCCAGGCCGCGTCGCTGGCCACCCCGAGGAGCCGGGTCCCCAGAGGGGCAGGGAACCACCAGTGGAGCGAGTCCAGAGCAACTGGGCTAATCCCTGCGGGCCGCTAGTCTGGACTGGCCAGCGGGCCTTAAATTCACACCCCGCTTCTCGGTATTAACGTGCACAGGCAGCCAGGCCACAGACCCCACTGACCAAAGGGGTTTAACAGTGATTGCCAGTGCCTGGGCTGGGCCGCTCCCTCGGGCACCAGAGCGGAATGGGCGGTAAAGGCCCATGGCCTCGCTTGCCATAACTATTCACAGCCCTCTCCATCCTGCCACCCCCCCCCCCCAACTCCTCCTGTCCCAACCCCCTCACCCCACCTTGGGTCACTTCCCCCACTGGCTACCCATTCAATGTGCCTTGATGTGATGCCCCATCGGTTTTCATTGACACGGCCCCTGCCCGCTCTTGCTGAGGGAGAGGGTACTAGCCTGTGAGCTGTTGTCTTCCGGTCGGTAGGGACAGACTGTGGGACCGTATAGATCATGGTTGCAACCAAGGTCTGGTAGTGGCACCAACTCTTATATAGGTGGGGGTCATATAAGGTGGCTAAGACAAGGGTCTGGTTTGCTGGTTATGGTTCTGCTATCTGTATGCAGCTGTCATTCTTGAAGTTGACGTTATAAATATTGGCGCTATACTGTCTGTATCGCAAATTTATGCTTTGCATCTCGGGGTCACATCCCAGACAAAGTGGGGTTGGCTCTTCCTAGCCTGCTTGATGGCTCATTGAGAGAAGGCAGACAGCTTATGACTCAGCAAGGGATGCAGGGACTTGCTCCTATGACTCCAAACTCCATTTTGCTCTAATTTTCTGCAGTATGAACAAAGAGGTGCTTATACCTGGAAAAACTACAAATGGCTGATGCCTCATCTCCATCTTGTCTTCAGTCCTGCTTCATTCCTCTGGAGAAACTTTGCTATGAACTGAAGCTCTGAACAAAGGACTGAAGGACCCATCCCAGCTGTGGACATTTGTTCTCCAGAGACTTGATTTGACCCTGCAGTTTATTCTATCACTACTACAAGCCTGAACCAAGCACTTTGCCATGACTGCATGTAATTGATTCCATTTAACCAATTCTAGCTCTCGTTTAGCTCTTTTTCCTTTTCTGAATAAACCTTTAGATTCTAAAGGCTTGGCAACAGTGTGATTTGTGGGTAAAATCATAGAATATCAAGGTTGGAAGGGACCTCAGGAGATCATCTAGCCCAATCTGCTGCTCAAAGCAGGACCAATCCCCAATTAAATCATCCAACAGATTTTGCTCCATATCCCTAAAGGTTGGATGGATATTAGGAAAAACTTTCTCACTAGGAGGGTGGTGGACACTGGAATGGGTTACCTAGGGAGGTGGTAGAATCTCCTTCCTTAGAGGTTTTTAAGGTCAGGCTTGACAAAGCCCTAGCTGGGAGGCTTTAGTTGTGGTTAGTCCTGCTTCGAGCAGGGGGTTGGACTAAAACCTCCTGAGGTCCCTGAGATTCTATGCTAAGGCTGTCAGAGAAGGAAACTTGTTTATTATGAAAACAAAGCCCCAATGTGAACTGGATTAAACGTTTGTGTGACTTGCAAAATCCCAAGGCCTGTCAGTGGCAGTGCCCCGGGCCAGCAGCTGACTCATGCAATGTTGTCATAGCTTAAATTGGTTCTGGGAAGCAGCCGTAGGGACAGCCCAGCAGTGAGGAGCGTAAAGTGGTTTCTATCCACCACTCTGGATGGAAAACACCAATGGGCAGTTTTAAACACCCCTTCCCCATTTCTAAGGCATCACTCTCCCCATAGGTGTGAAATACCAAAATGAAACTACAGCCCCGAGCTAACACGCTGCCCTGAGTTCATTTCCAATTACTCCAGCTCAAAACGGCCTCCAGTAACAACACAAGAACCGGTTTTTCTAACTGCACCTGCCAAGAGAAAAGCCAGAATGTTACAGTCACGTCTTCAACCTGCAGACGTTGCAGAATCGTTATTACTTGGGTTGAGCCAGTCACACAAGTCCAAGTGGAGGTGAGCACCTTCCGCAGCTGCATTGGCTCTGTAGGGTGACCAGGAGCACAAGAGATGACGACCAGTGCGACACTGACCCCCATTTGCCAGTTGTCACACCTGCAAAGGGGAGCTGCAGATGACACTGGCCAAAAACCCACAACTTACCCTGTCTCCCCTTGGTAGCCCAGCAAAAGGACTTTTATGGCAACATAACAAATGTAACCAGGGCAGTTGCCAGTATAGCAGTGTCATTGAAACAAAACAACACTCTGCCCCCCGCCTGCCACTCTGACATAACACTGGCAGAAGTTGCTAGTGACCTTGTGGCCTAAACAACACCAGGGCTGATTAATCAGCCACATGAAACAAGCCCTGCCTCGCTGGCAGCAAGCGGAGCTGCTCAGCCGGTCGTCCTGATTCTCAAATTGGGGCCTCGGTTACAGTAGGAGAATTAGGCGCCCTCGCTCGGACCTACTGGCAACTATAGTGTAGACAGGCCCCTGGCGTGTTCCCAAGCGTGTCATGTAAACGCCCTGTGCTGTGTTGCAATTCTGGCATTTAAAATGCCTCCACCATTGCTACCTGAGCAGAGCCCTACAGGCTCTCATGTTCCTAGGTTGATAAGAAAGCAGCGCTGGTGAGTGAACTGCTGTTTTCCTAACAAGCCCAGCACCCGGGAACAGGAACGCTACACGCCAGGCCTTGTTCCAGCTAACTGGGCTGTTGTCTGGGCTCACGAGGCTAGCATATTACCCAGCTGACCAGGCTGGATCACGGGCCCAGCAGCAAACAGGAAGCAGACCCAGTGTAAAGGCCAGAGCAAACCTGAGGGGTTGAATGGGATGAGGGAAGTTATTGCAACTGTCATCCCACCACAGGCCCAGGGTGTTACACAAGAGTTGCACAAACAACCCTTGAGACACAAGGTTTCCCGCCTGTGCTATCTGGTGCTGGGGCTCTCTTGGGACAAAGGCAGAGGTTGATTCAGGAACACTGTGCTTTGGTTTCAGCCCTGACTTGCGGGGGCGGGGGGGCGAGGTAGGTTGGGCTGAGACAGCAGCCAATCCCTAGCCCCACCCCAGCTAAAGCATAACAGAGTCTAGAGCCAGACCATTTCCTCCTCCGGCCCAGCCAGTCTGCCCGAGAGGAGGGGCTGATTCCTTGTAGACATTACTGGCGCTGGGTTCACTGCAGATGAGCAGGGCTTCCCAGCACGGCCTTAAGGTGCTACCGAGGTTGGGGCCAGGGCTACACTGTAACGTAGCTTGGGTGGGTTTTCCAGCTGACAGTGCTATAGGGGCACAAGCCTTAGGCTAGATGCAGTTATACTGACAGAAACGTCGTGTTGCTTATTTCACGCAGGGACCTGCGAGCGTGGGGGCTGGTATTGCCGGCACCAGTTGCCCAAGAGCCTTAAGCGATCCCAGCAAACGGACTTTTCTGTTAGTAGAATTCGCGGTAGAGGAGCAGGGTTTGCCAGGGCCGCGGTGTCTCGCTCTGCCTGCGTGGTCCTTATTCCAAACCGGCATTTCTAACCTGCCGTGCACAGGTGAGTAAAGCACTAGTGGGGACGCCGTGCAGCGGATGGCACTCAGGTTAGGTGAGAGACGCTCAACAGACATTGAGCTGCCCAGCAAGCCACTCTAGCACTGCCGTGTTTTCACTAGAGCATGTGTCATCCACCTGCAGCGAAGGGCTGAGCCAGGTCTCCTGGTGCAAATGCCGTGACAGCCGGCGTGCGCAGCCTGACACGAACGGGGCCCAGCCTCGCACGGGTGCTGGCTCCTCTGGCAGAGGCGGGTTGAGATTTCAGTCCTTCAGAGCAGACGCCTCCCCCACCCCCCTTCCATCCCACTAACACGTCTGGGCAGCTCACGCTGGGACAGGCTTTGTCGCGCTCATTCAGCTGAGACTCCGAACTGGGTCCGTTTTATTTCCCGCTTTTCAGGCCTCGGGGCGACACCCACGTGCCTGAGCCCCGGCCGGCTTCAGGCTTAAAACACTTGCTCGCCCCACCTGGAACAGGGAGAGACGTCGTAAACGCACAAGGGGAGGCGCAAACCATTTACCCAGAACAGGGCGGGCAGGAGAATCAATGGGGACCGGTGCCTGGCTCCCTGCCTAGAACCAGGGTAGGGAACTGCTGGCACAGTGCCAAAGGCAGCACACGTACTGATTTTCAGTGGCACTCTCACTGCCCGAGTCCTGGGCACCGTCGGGGGTGGGGGGCTCTACATTTTAATTTAATTTTAAATGAAGCTTCTTACACATTTTAAAAACCTTATTTACTTTCCATACAACAATAGTTTAGTTCTATAATACAGACGGATGGAAAGAGACGTAAACATGTTCAAATGCATCCCTGGCGCGCGGAACCTTAAATTAGAGCGAATGAATGAAGACTCAGCCCCCCCACTTGCCCACCCCTGGGCCTGTTTGTCAGCTGGTGACTGGAAGGAGCGTCTTGCGGAGCAGTGTGATACTTCTCCCCTCGCTCCACTCAATGGCCAGGCTCGGCCCCTGCCCGCCGCAGGCAATGCCAAGTTCAAGCACTGACCAGCTCGGATTCTGTCCAGCCTGTACCAGATTCTGGGGACATTTTGTTCCACACTGAGTGTGCATTGAATTGTAGTGACATCGGGAGGCCAGTTACAGCACTGCAGCTTATGTAACCACTGGCATTTCGACTGAAGCGTTCAGCCTGGGCCTCGCAGGCTACTGGGAGTTCTGCAGGAACAGCTCCAGTGCGCATCAGCAGCCAGACGGACCCATATTTCATATTTCCTTTGCACCCTTCCAACTCTTTGCTTCTCTTTCAGCTCGGGCAGCATCACGCTCGTTTTTATGCGCTAGCAACTGCTGCTGGCAGCAGGTTGAAGATGCTGCAGGGGAAGGTTTAAATCCTTCCTCCCATCTCAATCAGGAATTGCCAGATCAGGCGGGTCCCAGGGCTCCCTTTGGCCCCATTTCCTTGTCTCCAATGAGAGCCAGCAGGAGCTGCTTCAGAGAAGGGTGCAAGAAACACAATAACGGACAAACGTGTCCATAGGCAAAAGTTTCTCCCTGACCCCGTAAGACAGCAAATGGCTGAGACCCTGAAGGAGGAGGGTCACAAACCCTCATAGATGAATGCCGGGCTGTCTCCTGCTGCTGTCCACCCTTCCAGGAGCACAGGGGTTAAACTTAAAAGCCTCTGAAACCAGGAAATAGAGTTAATCCAACATTTCCTGCTCCAGCTTAACTCTGCCCCTTTGAGCCATGCCCCACCCGCTCCCTGTCAGAGACAAGGCCTGTCTCCTTCATTCACATGTGGAAGAAGGGTCACAAGCATAGCGGGCGGGGGCAGGGACACACTGACCTTGTCTTGCCTAGGAGATACGGGTAGCTTGGATTTAGCAAATGTTCCGCAGATCACGTCGGAGACTTATGGGATGTGGGGCAGCCCTCCCCCCCGAGACTGATGGGATGTGGGGCAGCCCTCCCCCCCGAGACTTATGGGGTGTGGGGCAGATGTCTGTGTGCGGGTGGCACCAGAGGACTTCCTGGGTACAGCCCCCAGCTCTGCCCGCCTCCCACTTCCAGCTCCTGGACAGGCTGGCAGGCCCTGGGGGAGAAGGAAGGTGGCAGATGGGCTGTAAGGCAGAGGGGGAGGACTGTAGAGTCTCTCTCGGACCTGGGGCCCTAGTGTAGGAAGGGGCACAGGAGGTTTAAAGTGGTGTGACCTGCCCCAACCATCTCCATGGGTGCTGTCCCCTACTCTCAGCCCTGGATCTCTCCTGGTGCGCCTAGTGCTTCCTGGAGTTCAGTGAGCCTCTCCCAGCATAGAACCACTTCACCCTGGCTGGGACTCCCGCATCAGCCTCTCAGCAAGTCCCCCGGGCAGCAGCCCACTTCTCCCCCAGCCTCTCATACCAGGCTCCATCTCCCGGACACAGGTCTGCCTAATCTGTGCACAGGCAGGCTGCACACACCCCTCACTTCCAAAAGGAGAGCCAGCATTGTCCGACCGCAAGGGAAAGGCTGAACTCTCACCTCACCCTTATACGGCAGGGAGCTGCCCCCGCCAGACACTGTGGAAAAATGTTTCCTTGGCCAGTTTAACCAAGCGGCTTTTCAACCGACAAACGTCCTGTTCTCATGCAATGGGGAAGGAAAAACGGTCACTCACGTCTCGTAACTGTTGGTCTTCGTGTAGCTTGTTCACGTCCATTCCAGTCAGGGAGATTTTTCCTTAACAGCATCCCTGGGCACCCCTTGGAGTTACACCTTCATGACACTCAATATTGAGCCCTGCTGACCCCCCCCCCCCCCCGTTCCTTCTTGCCGGAGGTGGGGCTGGAATGGACGTGAACACATCCCGCAGAAGAGCGGTTAGAGAAGTAACCGTTCTTTCTTCATGTCCATTCCAATCAGGTGATTCCCAAGCCAAGTTCAGGAGGTGGGGTGGGAGCAGTCCACTGATTGGAGCACCGCTCTTCTCAAGGCCAGATCATCTCTGGCCTGCTGGGTAATCGTATAATGTGCAGCAGAAGTGTGTATAGAGGACCATGTCCCTGCTCTGCAGATTCCCTGGGTGGAACCTGAGCCAGGGACGCTGCAGAAGAAGCCTGCGCCCTGGTAAAGGGTGCAGTGATCGGAGGTGCGAGAACACCTGCCAGGCCACAGCACTCATGGATACAGGACACGATTCATGATGAGCTGTGTTGGGATGAAATCGGCTGACCTTTCCTCTTGGCTAACACTGCTATGAACAACTGGACCGACTTTCTGAATGGTTTCGTTCTCTCAATGTAAACGGCCAGCCCCTGCCACTGGAATGAGGTTTAGGGTAGACAACCAGGAGGAGGAGGTCCTGATTGATGTGAAACTGCAAGACAACCTTTGGGAGGAAAGCAGGGTATGTCCTGAGCTGAACCTTGTCCTTAAAGAACACGGTGTCGGGCAGGTCAGATGTCAAAGCCCTGAACTCAGACACTCTCCTGGCCGAGGTTATTGCTATCAGGAACGCGACCTTGTAGGAGAGGTAGAGCAGGGAGCATGTTGCTAAATGCTCAAAGGACTCCCCCATGAGCCTAGAAAGGGGCAAGCTGAGGTCCCAGGCAGGGATCGGCTGAAGGATGTGAGGGTATCGAGCCCCTTTAGATATCGGCTGACCATGGGATTAGCAAATACCGAGTGGCCCTGCATGCCCGGGTGGAAGGCCGCGGTGCGCTAAGTGCACCTGTAGAGAAGACACCGAGAGAGAGTCCAGAATGTGTGGCCCTGAAGCCAGCGTCGGAGGCGAATGGCGTTGAAAAGCTCTTCCACTTCGCAAGGGCTGTGGCTCCCGTCGAGGGCTTCCTACTGCCCAGGATGACCTGTCTGACCTGGTCTGAACAGGAAAACTTCAATGGATTTACCCATGGAGCAACTGGAGGTTTGGATGTTGGAGACATCCGTGATCTTGTGTGAGGTGGGGGGAGAGCAGCAAGGTCAGCGGACTCCCACAGACACGCCAAGGAGGGATGTGTAGCAGTGCTGACGGGGCCAGTATGACCCAAGCTCAAACTCTGCGGATCTTGAGCAGCACCTGGTGAACAGGCGGTGTGGGTGGAAAGGCGCATGAGAGAGAACCTCCCCAGTGGAGGAGGAGCACGTCCACTCTGGAGCCCGGGCTGCGATTCTGGAAGGAGAACTGCTGGCCCTGTTGTGTCGCATGGTGACTGGGTCTATCACTGGAAGATCAAAATTGCGATGCCTGGGCAAGAGACCACTCATGGCTGTGAAAGGGCCTGCCCAGGTGATCCGCCAGCTCGTTCTGAGCCCCGGGGAGATACCAGCCTGCAGGTGAATTGTATGTTCTACCCTGAAGTCCTATGGGATGAGGGTTTCTTGGCACATGGGAGAAGATCTAGAACCTTGCTGTCATACTGTCCGTCATGACTGATACACGTTGCCCGGTTCGGTAAGGACGGACCGTCTCACACGCTAGGTGCACCGCTCTCGCGTCCTGACATTGATGTAGAGAGACAGATCAGCTTGTGACCCGGGGCCTTGGGTTCTGTGGTCCCTCAAATGAGCTCCCCAGCTCAAGTCTGATGCGTCCGTGTGAGGGAATAGAAATGCTCTCAATGGCTCCTCTGACTATTGTGTGAAGGTGTCCATACTCCCCTCTGATTCTTGACATACCTGAAGCTGTAACTTGACTCAAGGTGGGGGGAAGAGGTCACCTGACCTCCTGCCTGGGAAGGAGACAAAGGAAGCAGGGGAGGAGCTGGGAGGGCAGGGGGGAAGTTTCAGTCGGAAGCTGGCTGGAGTCAGGCAGGGAAGGGCAGAGGGGGTGTCTGGCTCTCTGGCCCCCAAAATGGATCCAGCTGAGGGGTCACGTTCGCTGTGTGGTCTGTGCTAGACCATGTACCTGTTATCTAATAAACCTCTGTTTTACTGGCTGGCTGAGAGTCACGTCTGACTGTGGAGTTGGGGTGCAGACCCATGGGCTTCCCCAGGACCCCGCCTGGGCGGGTTCGCTGGGGGAAGCGTACGGAGGGGCAGAAGGTGCTGAATGCTCCGAGGTCAGACCCAGGAAGGTGGAAGCTGTGAAGCTCCTAGCCTTGGAGACAGGCTGTTTATGGAGAGGAAGCTTCCCCACAAAGTCCTGACCGGCTTCATAGGGAGTGGTTCCAGACCATCGTCCTGGGGACTCCGTGACAGTCCGTTACCATGACAGATGGCAGTAGGGCAGCAAAAGGGACCCCTGAGCCCACCTGCCAAGCATTGATCCAGCAGCGGAGGAAGTTGAGGACCAGGCAAGGGCGGGTCACGACCCTCTCCCAGCTGTCCCGGGCTGGGCGATACATTGGAGCAGTTGAAGCCGGAATCTGGCATGCGGCACCACCTAGGTACAGGCAGCCAAGTGTCTGAGAAGTTTCAGACAGTTTCTTGCTGTTGAGGTGGGGAACTACCTGACACCTGGGATTATGTTGCTGAGTCTTGAAAACTCCCTGTGGCAGGTAGGTCCTGGCTTGGGTCGAGTCCAGTACTGCCCCATGAACTCCCTCCTCTGGACAGGAGACAGAGTCACTTTCGCTTCATTTCGGAGTACACCCAGGCTCTCAAAGGTGGATCTGATAAATGTGACCTGAGAGATTCCACTTAGGTTCTGGAGTGCCCTTTGATCAGCCAGTCACTGAGGTACGGGAACCCCTGTAGCTGGGCTCTCTACAAGAAACGTGGTGACAACTGCCATGCACTTGGTGAATACTCGAGGGGCTGCTGACAGGCCGAACAGGAAATTGGCAGTGGATACCGTGAACCACAAACCTGAGGTACTTCCTGTGGGGCTCAGTGATTGCAATGTGAAAATACGTGTTCTTCAAGTTGAGGGCGGTGTCCCAATCTGCTGGATCTCGAGAAGGGATGATGGAGGCCAAGGAGATCGTGGAGAACTTGAGTTTCTTTCCAACTTGTTGAGTTCTCGCAGGCCGCCTTTAGCTTTCGGTATGAGGAAATACCAGGAATAGAAGCCCTCACCCCTGTGCTCCAGGGGAACCTCTTCCACTGCTCCTAGCGATAGGAGCAACTGCACCTCCTGGATGAGTAGATGCTCGTGAGAAGTGTCCCTGAAGAGGGATGGGGAAGGGGGATGAAAGGGGGGGAGGGCACAGAATTGGATGGAGAGTCCCCTCTACTGTGCGGAGCACCCAATGGTCCGAAGTGATATGGGACCATGCACGGGAGAAGGGGGACAGCTGGGAAGATAAGGTAAGGCAGGGTACAGCCAATCTCTGATTTGGTGCACTGTCCTCGACGCACCTTCAAAAGGCCAATTTAGGGCCAGAGGGCGGTTTGGGCTGCCCAGAGCTCTGGCCTGAGGCTGGGTGTTGCCTCCTCCTGCCACTCCTGTTCCTCCTCCATGAACCGCCACTGCAGAGGCCGTGCCTGGGGCTCCCTCCCGTCTCTCCAGGACCTCCATCTGCAGCTCCTGCTTCTCCTGGAGCAACAGGAGTCGGATTCTGACTCCGAGATCTCCAAGACTGAAGACCATGGAGGAGCTGAGTCTCGGTGCCTTGAGTGTTGAGAGCTCGGTGAGCGGGTGGGTTCTCTGTTCAAGTGAGCCAGTGCCGAGGGACATGGAGAGGGGGGAGCGCCTCGACACCGTAGCCGGCTCCCCCTTGACTGCACCGGGGGACGGGGCATGTCTGCCAGCGTTGAAGGTTCTTCCCTTCTGGGGATCAAGAACGGCACCGTCAGGGCAGGGAGGTCCTGAGCAGCTTGGTAAGCTTCTGGTGTCAGAGAGCTGCAGCTGCTGTGTAGGACCGAGGTGGGGCTGGGCTCCACTGTCTCACTTGGGCAGGACTCAACATGGCCCCAGCAGGGGATCCAGAGCTGTGGCTCACCTGGGTCTCCCGTCTCTGGATTTACCTGGAGGTGAGTGACTGTCCAGCTTCTTTTTCTTCTGAGGCGTCGGGAAGCGGGATCGGTGCCCGCTTTCAGCTGGGCCTCAGGAAGCGCCAGGTTGGTGCCAAGCGTCTCAGGATGAGTCTTTTCTTGGCACCAAGCCTGACAATGGTACCGAGGCGCTCGGTGTCAAGGATGAAGCATTAGAAGCCGGGTCCCCTGAGCCCGGGTCAGAGTGGGGGCATACGGCTGCCTCCATGAGAATTGCCTTAAGCCACTGTTCCCTTTAAGAGTCCTAGGGCGGAACTCGCAGCAGATCTTACAGTGATCCTTTGGGTGAAGCTGCCATAGGCACCGTAAACACAGGGAATGTGGATCACTCTTTGGCATGCACTTCAAGCAGGCCACAGTTTTTAAACCCAAGGGACCGTGGCATCCCACAGGTCTGGGGAGGCAGGATGGGGGAACCCCCAACAACTCTACCAAGAATTCTAATACTAAGACACTAAGGTAACTATATACAATGCCTACAGAACATACTTGCTAAGCAAGGGCAAAGGGAAGTTCCAACCAACCGTCACTGGCGGGAAAAAAGAACTGAGGAGGTGGCAGGGCTCTAGATTGAGCGCCATGAAGGTGTGACTCCAGGGGCTGCCCAGGCCAGCCCCACAGGTGCTGCTAAGGGAAAAATCTTCTGGCCATTGTGCTTGTGCACACACCTGATTGGAATGGCCGTGAACGAGCACTCAAAGAATAGGAGTGAACACCATGAACACTCAAAGAATAGGAGTGCCTTCTTTATTCTCTATTAATCCACACACAAAAAAAAACCTGCACTGTGCATCCATAGAAGACCTCTTTCCTAAATTCCACCTCTCACCTCCAACCCCCGGGCTCAGAAATGGCACGCTGGAAGAGAGGCAGCCCTGCAGGGGGTGCTAAGGTTGTGGTGTATGGCACTGATGTTAAGGTTGAAGTGCATGTCTAGGGATAGAGAGTGAAGGGAACATAGTGTCAGCAGAATTAACTTTTCATTTCTTTGCTTTTCAGGAGTTATGTTAGGTATAAGAGCGCGAGCACAATGGGACTTGACATAGCGCCGTGTTTGTGTGTTCATTTGCCAGGAAACTTTGGTTGTTGCGTTTTTAAATTGACTAAAATGCTAAGTAATGATTTATACCCAGACCAACATCCCACAGAACCGAGCTGGAAGAAGATGAACAAAGCTGGTGTCAAAAATTATTTTCTAAACATGGAACTTATTTCTGAACAAGTTTTCGTCAGGATTTTTTGGAAGGAGAGTGTCTTTCCACAAATGAAAAATGTTTTTTCAAATGCCTGCCTTTCAGCTGATTCAAGAGTGGAACTCTTAAGCCATTCAACAGTTTGACGAGAGCATGGAAATTTAGATAAATGTAAAAAAGCATTCTTCAGTGTAACAAAATTACATAATCTAGGCAAGTACTGATCTTGCACTGGCCAGTCCCTTTACTTTCTATATTGTGTAGTTTAGCATGAAAAAAATTGAGAACTAAGCTGTGAGGAAAATTTTTATTTATTGGAACTGAGAAGCCAGCAGGTTTCTTGAAACTCTTCAGAAAATTCAAGTTAGCCAGACTTTGCCCCAAGTATTGGTGCACATGCAGGGAGTTTTTCCACTAAAAAACTATACACTCGCAGCAAATCAGCTCCCCATGTATGCAAAACAGTATGGAGCTTTAATGACACCATCCAACTGGCTCTACCAGAATTTCTGTCACTTAAAGTGATTCTTGACTTTTTCAGCCTCTTCACAGATGTGTTTCTGTAATCACCTGTCAACCCTGCACCCCTTTTATTTTTTGTCCTTTAGATAATGGCATAGAGAGAGAACACATATAGTTTGCAGACAATACCAAGCTAGGAGGGGTTACAAGTGCTTTGGAGGATAAGATTCAAATTCAAAATGAACTAGACAAACTGGAGTCTGAAGTCAATACAATGAAATTCAATAGGGATAAATGCAAAGTACTGTACTTAGGAAGGAACAATCAGTTGCACACATACTAATAGGAAATGGCTACCTAGGAAAGGGATCTGAGGGTCATAGTGGACCATAAGCTAAATATGAGTGACAATGTAACGCTGTTGCTGAGTGACAATGTAACACTGTTGCAAAAAAAGCAAACATTATTCTGGGCTGTATTAGCAGGAGTGTGGTAAGCAAGACATGAGAAGTAATTCTTCCACTCTACTCTGCACTAATTAGGTCTCACCTGGAGTACTGTGCCCAGTTCTGGGCACCACATTTCAGGAAGGATGGACAAATTGGATGAAGGCCAGAGAAGAGCAACAAAAATGATTTAAGGTCTAGAAAACATGATCTAGGAGGGAAGATTGAAAAAAAATAAAATTGGGTTTGCTTAGTCTGGAAAAGAGAAGAGATAGGGGACACGAGAACAGTTTTCAAGTACATAAAAGTTTGTTACAAGGAGGAAGAAAAATTGTTCTTAACCTCTGAAAATAGGAAAAGCAGCAATGGGCTTAAATTGCAGCAAGGGAAGTTTAGGTTGAACATTAGGAAAAACTTTCTGTCAGAGTGGGCAAGCAGCGGAATAAATTGCCTAGAGAGGTTGTGGAATCTCCATCATTGTAGGTTTTTAAGAGCAGGTTAGACAAACACTTATCAGGGACAGTCTAGCTCAGGGGTTCTCAAACTGGGGGTCACGACCCCTCAGCGGGTCATGAGGTTATTACATGGGGAGTCATGAGCTGCTAACCTCCACCCAAGCCCTGCTTAGCCTCCAGCAGTTATAGTGATGTTAAATATCATAAGTGTTTTTAATTTGTGGGGGGAGGGGTCGCACTCAGAGACTTGCTGTGTGAAAGGGGTCAACACTACAAAAGTTTGAGAACCACTAGTCTAGCTAATACTTATTCCTGCCATGCATGGAGGGGGTGGGGGCTAGCTGACCTCTCAAGCTCCCTTCCACTCCTGAGTCGATGTGGTGACTAGAATTGAAAGCTGTAACCCAGGTGAGGGCAAACCATGGATTTTATAACACTTCAGTATTTCCTATTCTATTCTTTACGCATCTGAATGTCGTCTTTGGTTGCTGCTGCTGCACACCGAGCAGAGGTGCCGCATCCTCTTGCACAAATGAATTTCTATTAGTAGGTTTCGGTTTCCAAAGAGTGGGTTACCTGCTTAAGAGGGCCTTGCAGCAAGTCAAAACTACAATAATCCCAGGGGAAAAGCTTCATGCAAGTGGCAGCGCAGTAGATGGCAGGTCTTTTTGGGAAGTGCTTTAAGAGAACATTACAATCTACAAACTCCTTTGAAAAGCCTGAAAATAGAGATTCAAGGTTTCACTCAAAATGCCCACTGGAATCCTGCAGATGAGGTGCAGTTACTCTAATGGTGTAGAACAGATCTGTGTGTGTGTATGTGTGTGTGTAAAATAAAGGTTCAGGCTGTGGGATGCCCTTCCACACGGAGAACTGTATTCTGGAAAACAGGAACTCTAAAAACCTCATAGTGGGGAACCGAGGGCTGACAATTTTGATTGGACATATTCCTGGAGGTTTCATCACGTCAATCATTAATTAAAGATTCATCTTTAATTCCTGGAGGCTCCAGGAAAACCTTGGAGGGCTGGTAACTTTAAAACTGAACAAATCTTAGTCTGACATGATGGCTAGGTGAGCTAATGTGATCCCTGGATGTATAAGCAAGGAAATATTAAGTAGGAACAGGGAGGTAGTATTAACTATGGGGCACTGATGAGACCATCACTAGAATGCTGTATCTAGTCCTGGGTGCACCAACATCCATTTTAAAGTGTGAAAATTGGAAAGGGTTCAGAAAAGCCGCATGAGAAAGTTTTGAAGTCAGACAGTTTACCTTAGCGACAGACTTGGGAATCTCAAGCTACTTAGCTTATTCAAGAAAGGATAAAGAGATGATTTGATCACAGTCTAGAAATACATACATGAGCAGATCTGGCAGTAGAATACTCTTTAATCAAGCAGAGAAAGGCCTAACAGGAGCCCACAATGGGAAGCTGAAATTCAGACAAGACATGAAAAGCTAATTTTTAACAATTTGGGTAATTAAACAACTTACCTATGGATATCGTAGGTAAGTTAGTAGATGTCTTTAAATCAATACTGGATGTCTCCTCCTAAAAGACATGCTCTAGCTCAACTAGATGAGATGGGCCTGATACAAGTATTTCACCCATAAATTCATGCCGTGCTATGCAGATCACGAGATAATCATAAAGAAAAAACCTGTGAACTGCACTACAATGCTTTCCAAAGTTTGGCTCTATTTCTCTACAGATGCAAGGTGTTGGAACATTTTCCAGGAAGGTTAAAGGGTCATGGTCAAACAATTCCAGGTAAACAGTTATTTTGCTTTGCAAACCTGTGTGATGCTTCTTAAAACATGCTCTCAAGCTTTGGTGTTCAGAAAGAAATAATATCCCACCACCTAATGCAGTCCACTTTGGATGGATATGCAGCTTGCTTTGTAAGCTGTACTCTCCTTGGCCAAAAGAAACATCAAATACGCATATTCTCTGCCTCACCAGATGAAGACAGGAGACGGGTTTTGAAAAAAAAATTACTTTATTGGAACTCATCTGAACATCAGATATACCTGGTGTTGGTTAGCAAGAACCGTTTGTACATTTGATATTGATGGTGCCAAAAACCCAAACAGTGACTGACTGGATGAGATGGAGAGTTTAAAAAAATACCAGAGAAAGTTAAAATATGCGGATAGAGAGCAGGAAAAAAAATCAGCCAGTCTAAGATTTAGTGTGAAGGCAAAATCTCTCTTGATAAAACAGAATCCTTTTATAAAATATAAATTTAGTAAGAAAACATGGAGAAGGAGAGAGAAAGGGAGACAGAGGGGAAGGAAAATACAGATCAGCACAACAGAGATGCAGAAGCTTACACTGCCCAAATTGCATTAAAACCTTGCTAGTAATCTCACCATAAAATGAAACATGCTGGAATACAGTGCTCCACCTCCCGTGTCTATTACTTTGAAACAGTAACTAGTGAGTGCTACACAAGCTCACTCCAGAGGGCCTGATTTGTCTTACATCAGATGTTTAAGGA
This sequence comes from Dermatemys mawii, assembly GCA_007922305.1. NCBI lineage: Eukaryota > Metazoa > Chordata > Testudines > Dermatemydidae > Dermatemys > Dermatemys mawii. Next base: position 1,138,443 of record ML677408.1, read on the forward strand.
AATATACTGTATGTCAGAGGTGACTAATGACAATCTGATCAGCGGCTATGCTAGCAGACTGCCTTCCCACTTGGACGTTTGGCTCTCACAGGGAGGTGAACACCTGCTCACTCGTTCTTCCCAACAATGCGGGGAGGAGGGGGTTAAAACATTTAGAGTCTAGTCTATTTTAAATCAATAGCATGCAATACAGGCCTCCAGGGGAAACCTGTGCTGTTCCCTTTGTTAGAAACTGGTCTAACACTCTAGTCAGTTGCAGCCATTACTTCTACCCTTCGAGCTGATCTAGCACAGTGGCAATTCTGAAGTGGGTTCACTATGTGTGGGCTTCTGAGAGTCAATATGGAGTTGCTTTGGGGAGTATTAAAGTTATTTAAGATTTAAAAATAAACCAGCAGTCTGTACATAAGGGTTTTTTGGTTCAGTACAAATGGAATAAAACGTGGCTTCTTATACACTGTCAGTAAGTCTCCAATTTCAGAGTAGAGGGAAGAAATGGAACTGTTTCCTCGGCAGCTGGGTAGCTATTGAGGATAAAACTTTGCCCCTGCTTTACTCTCTTTGCCATCCCTCAGGAAGTGGAAAGCACATGTTTAGGTAGTGTAAGCCTTTTTCCTTTTATTTAGAATCCCTCTTTTTTTAAACAATATTTCCCCCCCGATACAAAGTTTGGCCAGTAAACGTTACATGAAACTGGAACACGCATCGTATGGAATACAAGATGCACCGGATGAGGACGTTTAAAAACTTTCCGAGCGAAAAGTAGAACAAAGAAAAAAGTCTCCTAGCATTTTTCCAAAGGTTTCACTCTCCTGTCACACACACTCTTCAAATGACAGCTACCAAAGTCAACTCTGCAAGAGAAAAGAACCCCGGTCAATTGAGGGGAGGCAGCATAGGCACACGCCGCACCTAGGCTAGGGAGCCAAAAGAAACGACCCTGAGCAGTCGTGCGCTTCGGCTCCTCACACCCACTCACCTATGTCAGTTTCTTGGCTTTGTTGTAGAGCGAATCCACTACTTTACTCATATTCTGAATAGTCTCAAGGGCAGCTTCGTACGTTTTATCTACTGGCGGCTCGTCAAAGATAATCAGGACTCCCTCCCCTTGGTCGAGGATCCCTACAAACACAAAGCTCTGGTTACCCAGCAGTGCACGTGTGAGCTAGACAGACTTCCGAGGGCCACCTTCTGTCCGATCCAGCCATCAAGTCTCAGGTCAGACTTTGTGCCTTAGCTGTGGTGACCTCCAGGGTGTGGAATTCATTTCCATTGGCATTTCATCAGCCATCTCCCCACATTCAACATCTGGCCCTCACCCCTCCAGCTGGGGTTTGTGACCACTGCTCCCCTAGCGCATCTCTCACCCTAGAGCCACTTAGTAGAGAAGGGTGCTTTTAGGGTTTGGGGCGCAGTTCTACAACACAAAACAAGTGCTTTGGTGGAAATATTTTATTTATAAAAATAGTTTCCCTGCCTTCCGCGTTCTAGCTAGAGAGAACAGTAAGTCTATCACAGGGTGGAGGGAGGGAAGGGGTCTCAACATTGCAGGGGATGTGGAACAGGGGAGCCAGAAGGCAGCACTTTGGAAACCCGCTCCGAACAAGAGCAGCCTTTAAAGGGAGAGCGGGAGATCTTACTCAGGGGGCTCTCCAACCCATCTCCAATCATCAGTATAGCGGGCGGGATTCTCTGATGGTGAATCCAGCAGCTGGGAGATTTACCTTTTATTTTCTTGATCCCTTTACCAATAAAAGATATTTTCTATCCCTTTTGTATTTGGTTTCTGCAATGCTTTAATCATTCTCTGATCAGCATGGTTGTCCCACTGACCTATCCTATGTTCATTCTGCCCAGCTGAGCTAGGAGGACTGGCTTTCTGTGCTGGGCACTCAGGAAAGGAGAAGACAGCTGCTTACCAGAGGCATAGTACAGTAGCCTCTAGGGAGTGAATGCTGGTCTCCAGGGTCCTAAACACACCATCCTTCCTACTCAGCTCAACTCTTGGTTTCTCTTCAGATTTCCATGCGGAACCAGGAATGTTCTTGGGGTTGGGGTTAGGGTTGGAGCCCAAATCTATGCACTATCCAGGGTTGTTCATGGACCAGGTCATTCAGATGAAGGATTACGGGAGACAGCTATCATGGACATTTTCCAGCGTGGAGCCCCAAAGCAGCAATAGCACAATTTCAGTGACCAGCCAGCGCAGCACGAGAGGGGCACACTCCTAACTATCCTTACACACACACCCAGGGGTGCAGCTAAGGAAAGTTCGGGAGAAGCAGCAACAATAAATCAGAAGCTTTCAGAGGCCAGCATGATCTGATCTGTAGCCAGCCAAAGCTTGTGTTTTTTTAGTTACTAACAGAGAAACCTCAAAGATTTCTTATTTACTAGGCCAGGGGTGGGCAAACTACGGCCACAGGACGGATCCAGCCCCTCAGAGCTTTGGATCCGGCCCCGTAGTGCTTCAGGGCGAAGGCGGGACCCCTGCCCACCCTGGCCTGCGACGCTCCCGGATGCGGCCGGCACCATGTCCCTGCAGCCCCGGGGAAACCACGTGGTGCCCTCCCCAGAAACTCCTATTGGTTACGGTTTCCCATTCCTGGATAATGGAAGTTGCACGGGGCGGTGCCTGCAGGTGAGGGCAGCGCACCGAACCCTCTGCTCCCCTTCCCCCGGGGGCCGCAGGGATGTGGTGCCGGACACTTCCAGGATCGGCTGGGGGCCAGAGCAGGCAGGGAGCCCACCTTAGCCCCACTGCTACCCCAGAGCTGCTCCAGATAAGTGCTGCCGGGCCTGAACCTGCACCCCAAACCCGCTGCCCTGAGCCCCATCCTGCAGCCCAGATCCCTCCTGCCCCAGCCTATATTCGTGGCCCTGCATGCAATTTCCCCACCCAGATGTGACCCTCAGACCAAAATGTTTGCTCACCCCTGTACTAGGCACTAGCCCTCCAGCATGAGGTGAATGGAAGAGTGACCCTCAGCTCTTTGCCAGGAGTTGGCAAAGAAGTTCTTGTTTTGAGTGGAAGCCGTCACTGAACATGCAGGGCACCAATGAAAGCTCCCACTAGTCAGATGGTGTCACAAGGTAAGTCAGAGGAAGGCTGATCAGCCATAGCTCCCAAAACAGCAAATGCTCGGACCTCCCAGGTACAGCTCCTAATCCTTTCAGTATTTTCCTGTGTACCTCTATTTGCTTTCTAGGTCTGCCAGCATCATCTAGAATTAGAGTGATAATACTCTAGGGCATATGCTTAAGATTTGGAGACAGCAGTTAAGAGAACATGCACCAGCTTCTTTCATTTGTTCATCTGAAAATGAAGTGGAAGGTAGGGAAAGATCCAACAGGGTGCAGAGACTCACCATGAAATTTCTTGTCCAGGATCATTTGTGACAGTTTCCTTTCCACATCAGCCTGAAATTGAAATTGAAATAATCTCGTGAAGCTAATTGCAGATCCGTGGATTCTACCACCCTCAACCCACAGACCTGACAGCGTATAAAGATAACTGCTTCCAAGCAACATTTCAGCATTTGTAATTGAATATCTTTGCAAGCCAGATCTCACATACAGACTAGCTTGCAATTACAATCAATTATAGGCAAAGCAGGATGTCAGAGCAGTCACCGCCAGGAACCCCATTTTAACGATTGAAGTTCCCAAGTGATCTGTTGCCTTTTCACGTCATGAAACACAGTACAATATTCATTTCATACATACTGGAATCAGCAGGGAGATTTGGAGCATTCCTGCTTGACTTGGAAAGCATCTAGTTAGCTAAGCTTCACCATGCATCGGTCTTGAGCGGAGTGGGCAAATTACGACCCATGGGCCACATCCAGCCCACGGGACCATCCTGCCTGGCCCCTCAGCTCACAGGGGGAGCCAGGAAGGCTCTTTTGGCCCCTCCCCTGCCTTCCTTCCTCCCCTGGAGCCATGCCACTGTGCCACCAGTGCTCTTGGGGGCGGTGCTGCACACTCCTCCAGGAGAGTGGGGCAGCGTATCCAGCTCCAGCCGCTGCTCTGAGCGATGCGGTAAGGGGGTTGGGGCCAGCAGGCTGGATAAGGGGCCGGAGGTTCCGGGCGGCAGTCAATGGACAGGGGAGTTGGGTAGGGAGTGGAGTCTCTGGGGGTGGTTAGGGCAGGGGGTCTCTAGAGGGGGTGGGTCAGGGGACAAGGAGCGGGGGGGGTTGGATGCCTCGATGGCTCTGGAGGGGATGGAGAGGGGGTCGGATAGGGGGCAGGGCCAGGCTGTTTGGGGAGGCACAGCCTTCCCTACCAGGCCCTCCATACAATTTTCCCACACCAATGTGGCCCTCAGGCCAAAAAGTTTGTCCACCCCTGTGCTACAGTCAGCAAGTGACCCACTGGCAATCAGGCCTTTGTTCTGCACTCTCTGCTATGTTGGTAGAACTCACAATTAAGGAATGTTTGTGCTAGTGTCCCAGGGCTGAGTTAGAGCGTGCACCATTTGGAAATCAGGTTGTATGGAGGGGAAGCAACCACGTGGCCATGAGAAAGATACTCTCCATCACCTGACATGGCAGCTGTGGGCTTAGAGCCTCTCTGACAGTTTGGGACAAGGGCATTTCTGGGTGCTCCAGAAAGCAAGAGGAGTATTTTTATGAAGACACCAGCTGAGATGTTGCTGAGAGTCTCCGTTATGCACTGCGGGAGGTTGACAGAATGGGGGTCTGTACAGTCATTGTGACAAGTTCATCCCCTGGGGAAATTCCAGCCACTACCTTTTATTTAAGAGCTTGTCAAGTCAAGTCAAGGACCTTTCTAGAAGGCTGTGTCTCAGCTGTTTTATGACAGTTATACCCTGGACTGCCATTTGCTGCTCACCTGGATTAAAATGGGTTAAGATGGATTCAGTGAGGGGTTACGGAGCATGGAAAACTCTACAGCTCTTTATAGGGAGGCTCCTTCAGACTCTTCAAATGTAGAAAAATCAGCAAGTGGTGGGAGTGGCAAGGAGGGTTTTGTAGGGAAGCGCATTTCTCCCTAAGCAAAACGCACATTGCAAGCACCTTACATGAACCCCTGCCCTTGAGGTGTGGGATGGGGTATACCAGGCCCTCTGAGACCCCTTGCAGCCAACCAGAGCCCAGCAGGCTCAGATGAACATAGCTGCAGGGCCTGAGCAGGTCAGTTCCTGGCTGGGACCAAAGGAAGGAAGGGAGCTTGATGGGCTCCACTGGTTGAACCAGGGAGCAGGAGGACCGGAGGACTCTAGCCCTAAGGTAACGGACAGAGGTGAAGAGGCCAGGTGGGAAGGGAACCAGGGAATGTAGAGGCAACCAAGTGAAGGATGCAGTAAATGGCTGCTACCTATAGGGTACCTGGGCTGGGACCCAGAGTAGTGGATGGGCCCAGGTTCCCCCACCGGCCACTGGGGAAGTGGCCTAAGCCCAGAGAAGCGGGTAAGACTCATTCAGAAGCCCAAGCCAAGGGCTGGAATTGAAAGAGCTCAGGGCTCTGGTAAGGGCAGACAGACAGACAGACTGGTGAGTGATTGGTTATTCTCCTCCCAAAGGGACTGAACATAAGAGATGACCTGGCTGGAAAGCTGGGCAGTGAGAATCAGTGAAGACAACGTCTCCAGGAAGGAAGTCCTGGGGCAGAGCTCCACAATGGGGCATGGACGAACTTAAAGTTAGCCCAGAAGAGCCTGAGCCTGAGACTGAGTCAGAGACAGGGCTGAAAACACTACCATGGGCACAACAGTCCTTGCTGGACCTCTGTTACCCCAGAAGGGGGTTCGTTCCTGCCTACTGACTGTGCGCGACTCGGCCGATGGGCTGAGTTCTAGCGAGGTCAGCAGCCTACAGGGGGCACCAGGAGAAAATGGAGAGAGATGAGTGCGCCCGTCACAGGAGGGATTTCTCAACAGCGGCATTTGCTCTACTTGTTGTAGAGTTGGCCACTCCCCGCGGCCAATACACTGAGCTACTTCACGGTGGTCTTTGACCCCTCAGCGTCTTTACTCTCTTTACTAAACCACCCCACAGATTTCTAGCAATGTTCTTACCTTTGAGAGCTTGATGAGGCTGGATATGTGTTCCATCTATAAAGGGAGAGAAAGACCAATAAAGATACAGGAAGTCAAGCTGTAGTTTTGCCTTTACTACAGAACAAGAAGGTATGGGTTCTTTCTACATGACAACTCAATACTCCAGCCATCTACCCCAGACAGGTTCCTTTGCTTCATCTCCTTTAGACTTCAGACCACAATACAATTCTATCAAAGTCCGCAAGTCATCAGGTGGTCAGCAGAACTCATCTGAGTGAGTCAAAAGACTCCCTACCACTGCAGATCACTTCACCTAGCAGCCCCCTGCTTCTATCTAAGAAGCCCTTACACCAAGGATGATGGGGACAGGAAGCTGCCAGAAGTAAAGAAACACTTACCTGTACTCTGGAAAAGGGTTCAATGACTCGGATCAGATTTTGTTCCAATAAGTTATCATACAGTTTAGCCAAATGAGTGTTGATGATGGGATCGTCCCTGAGCTCCACCTTATAATCTGTCAGAGCCTACACAAGACATGTTGGGAACAAATAATTAGGCTTGGAGATGAGAGTGAAGACAGAAGACCTGCTGGGCCAAGTCCAACCCCCTGTTAAGGCAGACGATAGCCTCCCTTGCCCCGGCATCGTAGCAGATAGTAAATGGCTACAACGCATTAGTTAGGCAGAAGGTCAGTATCTGGCACCTCAGCCTAATGATTGTCAAGCATCTTGGGATTAGTATTTTTCTTCACATTCTTTAGAACAGTGGTCGGCAAGAGGGACCGCAGGGTTAACTATCCTTAGCGGGCCCCGCTGCTCTATTTACCTGCCGGCTCACATTGGACCAGTGGGAGCCGCGGGAAGCGCCATGCGGCGGGCTGGCAGGTAAATAAAGCAGCAGGGCCAGCTAAGGGTACTTACCCTGCGGTCCTGAGTGCTGACGTTGCCGATCACTGCTTTAGAATGATGTGACTCAGAGGCTTCGGTCAACAAATTCATTTGTTTTCCTCTTTGAGAGGTTTGGAATAACAGGGTAGCTTCCTGTCCCTACTTCTTCTCCCCTCAACTTGTGTTTTCTTCCTGAAGGATCTTTAAAAAGGCTTCAGTCCAGGAAGATTTTTTTTTAAAAAAGCAATGAAAGTATCCAAATGGGAATTCATTTAAATGAATGAAAATCTGAGCAGGCAGTGGATTTCTTCAAGCTTACAAGAGAACTACTTTATGCAGGAATGAGGAGGATGAAGAAAGGAAGGGGAGACTAGCCACAGAATTTACTCCTGGGGGACTTCTGCCCCACTGTGCAAGCGCAGAATTAATCCTCCTGCAGATTTTACTTTCTCTATGCAGAAGAATGGATTCATGCGCCCCTCCCAGGCAGTGGGGGTTGGGAGAAAGAGAGAATATCTGGTTAGGGCACCAGGAGCCGCTGAGGGAGATATAAATCACCACCTTAGGGGGCAAGGCTGGCATGTGAACGAGACTCTGGCCCTCTCACGGTGCATTCGGAGCTGGGAACATCCTCACCGGTGGCTCCTACAGTGCACAGAGCTCCAGATGCAAGTCCCGGCCGGCTGGGCAGGCAGGGGCAAGGAGACAACTCCCTCTTAACCTGCACAGGCTGCTCCCAGGGCTGGGTCAGACCCACCGCCGGGAACCTCCCCCAGCTTCAGGGAACCTATACTTCCGCCTTGCTTCCTGCCCCATCACTCCCCAGTTGCGGGGGGAGGAGTCACTGTGGGGCGAGCTGCACCCATGTCCCACCCCCCCGAATCTTGCGTGTTATTCTTCACATATTTGCTGGCAGGTATTTTGAAATAAATTACCAACATAATTGAAAATTGTGTGATTATACCATGTTATTTTGACACATAATATGCATAATTTTGCGGAGTTTTAAAACATTGCGCACAGAATTTTAATTTTTTTAGCATAGAATTCCCCAAGTAAAAAGTCGCCTTTTAGAGTACTAGTGACTTAAGCCTGTAGGCTTCAGCCCAATCCTCAGAGAACACAAATTCCCATCTTCCGTAATTTAATAGCTCCCTGCTCAGAAAAGACCAACCACATGAATAGCAGCAAGGTACTGAAGGTCACAGTTAAGATGTTCCTCTCCTGGCTGGAGAAGGGAACAAGTTTACAGAGCACCAGGACCACTATGCTGTCCCTCAGAATAGGAATTTGCTCTGTTCTGCTCTAATGTGATAATTTGTCAAGTTTCACCTCTGTTGGTAAATTCTGAATAACGCAAAATTCTCAAGTGTTTCCAAATTTTCTTCCTTTTCATATTAATAGCAAATGGATTATTAAGAGTATTCAGGCTTCAAGTTTCATGTTGTTATGCAAATCATGAGGTATTGAGCCAGAAAAAATAGCATAAATGCTACACTCAACTAAGCAATTTAAAATGGTCTGTCAGTAAAACGCTGAAGATTTATATATTCCAGCTTCAATTTTTCCCCCACAAATTTGTGATAGAAGAACTAGACCGCCTAGAATCATAGAATGTCAGGGTTGGAAGGGACCTCAGGAGATCATCTAGTCCAACCCCCTGCTCAAAGCAGGACCAATCCCTAATTAAATCACCCAACAGATTTTTGCCCCATATCCCTAATTGAACCTCTCAAAAATTGAACTCACAACCCTGGTTTAGCAGGCCAATGAACTATCCCTGCCTCCAACCCCCACTTAATTGTTACGGAAAGCAAATATGGTCAAAATGAAGTTAGTTTTCCAACTCAAGCAAATAATATAAAAACATTCATTCTGCTATAGCCTGGCTCCATCATGAGCACTAAAACTTCCATCTTTTCACACAGTCTTCTGGACACTTAAAATGCAACCTGTTCCCGTCTGGAGTCTTCCTGATCACTTACCTTTTCAAAGTCTGCCAGCGATCGATTCTTACTGGCCTGTGCCACACACTTTAGAGCTTCTGTCTGCAAAGAGAAAATGGAGCTAGTGTTAGTATTTGGGGGCGTCCAGAAAAATGTTATGTCAGCTGAATGGAGTACAGAGGAAGTTCTTAACTACAGAAAGAAGGAATGTTTCCTTTGCAACAAAGTCTCATGTCTGTTTCATTCCATATACACAGAACAAGATCAGCAGCTGACCACAAAGAAAAACCCCAACAGTTGCAGGTCATAGTATCAGAATAGCTTCATGCTGACAAAGAACTGGAGTTCTGTGATGTTTAAGAGCTGCAGCAAAAGGATGCAGTTCCTGTCAAAGCTGAACATAGAGAGTAACTTCGGTTGCAGTTCTGCAACATACACATTTCAATACTGCCTTCAGAAGCTGCAAATTTAGGTATTTTTAGCCAGTTAAAACCACATTTCACACCTCAGTTACACTGCCTCAGGTTGGCTGGGGGAGAGGAGAGTCACTAGGCGTACTAATAACATGGGCTGTATTACAGAAAGCATTTCCTGCAGGAGAATTTTTTATGCCTAATCTTCCTAATAACTGTAGGGAAGGGGAACTGTAGACAGAAACAAGGACTGAAAAATGTTAGCGTTGAGGATCAGTATTAATAAAGAGCTAACATGGCTCTGGTAAAGATTTGCTAGGCCTGGCATATTGCAAGGATTCAGACTTTCAAATTATCCCATCATGATTAACCATGCGCTTTGCCCACTTAACGGAGAACATTTCTTCAGACTCTCACAAACAAATGGATATCTTATACTGTGGGAAACCTGGAAACACTACTTTTCAAGTTACTCAGCATTACCTGAGCAGCGTAGATGCATTAGAAAGGTAGTGTGCTCTAGTGGGTAGGGCACTTGTTGGGAGTCAAGGGACATGGGGATGTGGTCTCACATCTTCTGCTAACTTAGTACGCAACCTTGGGCAATTCATTTTTCCCATTTATTAACTGGGGATAACGTTCCCCTGTGAGGTCGCGAAGTAATATTTGAAGTGCTCAGATACCATGATTGTTGCCCGGGGAGATGCGGGGAGAGGGAAGGGCAACAAATATGAGTATCCAGCATTGTTTTGTGCAATGGAACATGGACCAGCTCAATACAATAGCTGGGTAGGAAAGACCAGGGTTTATTTAGAAAAATGGTACAGACAAGACATTCATTCATTCATTCGTCCTCCCTGAAATGGGTACTCCCCATCTTATCAATAATCAGTTCTTACCACAATCCTCTTCTTAGCTAGCCCTCATAATCCCATGCTTTAGTTCCCTTTAACAGATGGGGAAACTGAGCCAGAACAGTTACATGATTAATCAAGACCACAGAGGGTGTCAACGGTTAAGCCTGGATCAGTCTTTAGGACTTCCTGGCCTAGTCCCATGTTCAGCCTAAACCTCATTAAAAGCACGAGCTGGTTTGTTACTGCAGGATCACTCCTTTGCGCCAAGGATGGGTTAGTTATTTTAAGACTAAGCCAGAGCCCTGGAGATCATTTGCTTTGAAGAAAGGGACTCCATATTTAAAGAATTACATAGAAATTGCAAGCTGTTTCATTTCAGTTTAAAAAATCCTGTTTGTTTTAAGATGTTAGTTGCTCAATTTCACCTTCCACTCTTCTGGGTCTCTCAATAACTGCTCAGCTATCTCTGTAAGAAGCGGGAGTTTCAAAATGAGCAAAGACAAGCAAAAGCATGACACAATTCAGCCATACATCCTGGACCCAAGCCTGCAAGATGCTACATCAATGTGTTGAGTGTGCTCAGCTTCCAGGACAGGAAGTAGGGAGAGAGACAATGAAGGAAGACTGGAAGGCTGAGAGAGTTTTCTATACCTGTCTTCCTGCATACCGCAGAGCAAGCTTCCCACTCACTAATGCCTGCACATCCTCTGGGCTGGAGAGAGAAGGGAAGGAAAAGAGCATTTACTCAACAAGTGTCACTGTGGTTCTAAATACAGGTCTCAACAGTTACCTTTTCCACCTGAGCCACAAACTTCCTGACTCTCACATGCCTCCACATAAGTGCTCATCAAAATCATCTCGCGCAAGTTTTCCATTGTAAAACTAAAACGTCTTGAAGTTAATTTCTAAGAAGAACCTGGGCATTCCCAGGAGGCACCAGTCTACCAAGGCTCAAATATTAAAGAAACAGAAGCTGAATTCGTTTTTTTTAAAAAAGCAGCACTGGCTGAGTGTGGCTGCTTCAGTTGTGTGGTTAACTATGGGCCCGGACTAGGCAATTCCATTCCTGTTTCTATGTGAGTGGTATTCCCACAACCTATGTGCCACCTACGTGTTGAGCATGATTTTGCACAGCAACATGTATTTCAATGCAGTGATGGCTTTTGGGCTGTCGATTGAATCGTATCCCTCAAATGCCTCATAAAAATAGGAGTAGGCTGTTTTCCAGTCCTTTTCTTCTGCTGCATGGATAATACCTGTTGAGAGAGGGAAAAACAGGCACAAGTCAAACTCAGTTCTGCATTCAGCTGGAGGCAGATGAAAGTGTGGCTGCTTAATGTTGCATGCTGCAATTTATTGCAAGGGATATTTTTCCTTTAAACTCACTTATTCCTGAAGTCCTCTAAACCCTAGTTCTCTCTTCCAAGTAGAGAGAAAGATAGAGAGCAAACTCGGAAAAACCCCCACCAAAGTTGTGGCTCTCACAAGATAAAACAAGCAATAAAGTGCTGAAACATATGTTGCACCTCCTCTGTCTGTTTAGATAATGTTTACAGTACTAGCTTCTCCAAATGATATACACTAGAAACATTACAGGACCACTAGAACTGCAGGTTAAAGGCATCTTCCAAGTTCATTAGTACAAAGGATTGCTTAATCCGTTTTGCCTGGTCAGACAGATTGTGAGCAACTGAACTGCTGCATGAATTTACCACCAGATTGAACTAGGGAAATCGGCAGCTGCAACAAATGGCTGCTTGCTGAATAGCAGCAGAGCTAGTGCTTTCGCCGTTGCCATCTTGTGAGATATTATGAATCTCATGATATTCTGGGTTTTACTTACAGTGCCACCTCCTGAAGTCAAGTGAGTACATGACATTCTAATCCAGGCGTGGGCAACCTTTCAGAAGTGAGGTGCTGAATGTTAAATTTATTCACTCTAATTTAAGGTTCTGTGTGCCAATAATGCATTTTAACATTTTTAGAAGGTCTCTTTCTATAAGTCTATAATATAGAACTAAACTATTGTTGTATGTAAAGTAAATAAGATTTTTAAAATGTTTAAGAAGCTTCATTTAAAATTAAATTAAAATGCAGAGGCCCCCGGATCAGTGGCCAGGACCCGGGCAGTGGGAGTGCCACTGAAAATCAGCTTGTGTGCTGCCTTCGGCACCCGTGCCATAGGTTGCCTACCCCTCTTCTAATCTTTCATGTAAAGAGTTTCTAGGCCTTATGGCTGCAGAGGAAAGTCTGACAATATGACCCAAGTGCATCCAGGAGGCTTGAGAGCCAGAAGGCAAAGAAAAAACCCACAATTTATTTTTCAAATCCTATGTTTTTTAACCACTCATTTTGGGGTTTGATGTGTATGTAGCGTCTCCACTCTCAAAAACATCATAGCAATGAAAGTGGTTTAAGAAAGCATGAGTCTCCAGGTACAAACTGAGGAGATCGGAGGGCTGAGGAATAGTTATCTAGACCAGTTGTGAGCACCGCTCAAATATTTGCATACTGGGTCACATTGACCACATTACAATTGTGGTGACATGAAGCATCACATTGGTCACTTCGGACAGAGGAGCCATATCACAGTCCGCTGATGCTGGACCTCCCTCTCTCTTGAAGGGCTTTACCTGACTGCATGTCCAGCGCTGCCTGCAGTTTGGGAGGGCAGTAGATTGCATTGGCTGTAGTTCGTGCAGAGGTTAAAGCTGCTCTTGCTTTTGGCAGATTGCTCAGGGCATGGTACGTCTTGCTTTCTAATAGCTGCACCTCAACCAACAGAGCCTTGTCATCCATCTTTTTCAACTCCCGCAGGAGCTGAGACCCTGGCAAGAGACATGAACAATAGCATTTGTTACTTGCTCCAAACCGCTCTTTGGTCAGTGGAAGCAAATCAAGATCACTGTGGACAACAGCACCTTCCTCAAAGTAATTCTGCTTTTCAGACATGCATTCAGTGCCTGGAAGAGTCCAGACTGGTCGTGCTCACATTCTGTGGTTCTAAGGAGGAAAAGTTAAAAAAAAAAAAAGAGAGAGAGAGGGATGGGAAGCATAACAGTTCAGTCTGAATCCAGAGTACAGCAGTCTTGGATCAAAGTGGGATATGAAAGAAATAGGGACAGTTCTGCATTACAGACAGGAGACCAGTTATTAAGATGGCAGATGTGATACACCACTGCCAAGTGTTCTCGTACATAGTATACTCATTTCCTCCTCATTCCCATATCAGCCTCATTTTTAATTTGGAAGCAGTGAACTATTGCCACCAAGTGGCAACTTACCTAGCTGCAATGCCTCTTGGTACCTCTTTGTATCGAAGTACAAAGACACCAGCCTTGCCTGGAGAAGAGAAAAAGAATTGCTGTGAGGAAAGTGAGAGAAGGGTAACAGATTTTGCAAAATGAAACTTGGTATTCTCATTACTTTGTGCTTTTTGACTATGTCAGTGTTCTGCTTTGTACTGTCTACTGTCTGGAAGCTCTGCTGGATCTAAACATAACTGGGAAAATACTCCCTCACCAAGAAAAATCTCTGGCCAAGTTGCCCCATAAAAGGAACAAATCATAGCATAATCATGTTGCCCTGTCACTTGTGCAGATCTGGGGAACATAAAAAAAGCTCTCTGCACTTACAAAACACTCAATACAGTCAAGTGGAAAATACAGCCACATACTTTGCATCCATCCACACACAAACACACACCATACCTCTAGAGCCTGGCGTAGGAAAGTCCTCTTCTCTGATTTGGCCCATTCAATACACTCTAAACACAGGTCGACCTTAGGGGGAGCAAAAAGAAAATTTAAAAACCCCTCTTCTTCCATTCTCTTTGTTACAGAAAGATGATCCAGCCTAAACAACGTAATCACTGTTCTAAACACAGCAGTGACAAGCAAAATAAAATGGAAAAAAGTTGGTGCTGATTTCAATAGCACTGTTTAGACCTGTAAGGCAAATCTTACCATATAGGTCCAAAGGCCTGTGCTAAATACTAAGATATCTGTTACAGACTAATACAAACCTTACTGCAATGAGGCTCAGGTTTAAGTCAGTGGCCTCAAAAGCAGACATTTTACAGTACAGTCAATTATGACATACTTATCCTGTATGTTTGTTAACCTTGACCTCGTGAGGCTGTTTTAGCTGAATATGATCCCATTAGGTAAAACAATGCACATCCCATCTCAATGGTATCAAGAGACTTCTGTAAAATGAAGTCTTCTGCCTGGTTCCTGCTACAGTCATGCATTTAAGCCTGGTGTTATAGCCTCATGGGAACTGAGATAAAAGGGCTAAGTTTAGAATACAAACTACTTAATATTATCACTAATTTAATCTCGTGTCATGATTGCTAATCACTGTCTGCTACTGTATGTTATATGTATTTAAAAAACCCAGAGAATAAGCAAGAGTTTCTCTCTAGCTTAAGCCTCTTGTAGCCTCAACAGGACTACCCCAAAAAACGAAACGGGACATCCTCACTCTGCTGCAAAAGTGGAGGTTTCTCCTAGTGAGAGCAAAACGCACTTGTTCCCACAGGTAAGCCTAGTGCTGCAAAAGGCACAGTTGAGATGTTTTCCCTTTGATTTTAGACTCTAACTATATTGATTCAAACAAAATTTGAGGACACAAAACAACAGCCAGACAACTCCTGAGGTGTCATCTTGCCTGTCAGACAAGTGAGGATGAACCATGGTCTGTGTTGTCACAGATGGAGCACAACATTAAGCATCTAGATCTTATGGTTATGAAGAAAATCCCAAGTGTTAACATACCTTCCTGGCTCCAACGCTATTACTGTTGCTCCTAGTTCTCTCATAAAGCTGTAGCATGAAATCAAGGCTACTCTGGGCAGTTTCAGCTCTGCTATTCATGAGCAGCTGTGAAACTGACAAGAATAGTGTCATATCTGCTGCTGGAGAAAGCTATGATCAGCAGAAGAGATAAGCCTGGAAGATATTCAGGGGTAAGAATCAATTACAAATGGAGAATAAGGCCTGGTCTGTACTGTGGGGGAAGGAGGAGGGTCGACCTAAGATATGCAGCTTCCAGCTATGCAAATAGCTGGAGCAGTAACACAACTACCATATTCCATCAAAGAGGTGGTAGTGCTTCTGTAGTTCTGAAATCATCTCTACAGTACACTAATAAAATACTTCAGAATTCTCTGCACTTCTACAGCTCCTTCCATCCAAGAGTACTTCAAAAACATTAAACCTTCCAACACCCCTGTTTCAGAGATAAAGGAACCGGAGGCATAGAACTGACCTTCTGTCAGTCACACAAATATGTAGAGGTGCTGGGAACAGAATCTAGATTTCTTGACTCCCTGTCCTGATCTCTAAGATGACTACGCAACTGGCATCATAGGATTTCATTTCTCTGTGCATCCCTATTAAGCAAATTCGGCTTATAAATACTTTTCTAACTGCCAGTCATACAGACTCTACCATCCTGGGGTCAGACAGTATGGTTCTTCCAGCTTGCAAAGGATCACCAATAAAATACCTTTATTGTTGGAGTCCTGGTGATATTCTTCTCTACACAAAGCTATTTTAATAGTAAATGAAAATGTCTGGATGTAGAGAACTATTTGGCCATAGAAAGAGATGACTTGAATTCATCTGTAGGTTCCCAAGTTTCCTGTCTTACGTGTCATGGTGTATTGTTAAACAGTTGCATTTTTCACCCTAGAAGTGACTGACTGTACCTAAAGAGTGAAGTGATCTTGTGTATAATGGTTAAGGTATTTGATAGGTTTAAAAGAGTTACATAAAATTTAACACGGCAAATTGCCATTGAGCATATGCAAAAAAAATCCCAAACTTTTAGCTCAGACAGTGAACTAAAAAAGAAAATGAAGTACACTTTAGGTCCCAAACATTAACCAAACTCTTTATGCATAATAAAGTGAGGCCTTCATATAAACACTGGGAAACATTTTCAAAAGTGCATAAGTGCCCAAGTCCCATTTTCAAATGATATGGGCACTTAGCAGCCTAAGTCATTTAGGCACTTTTGGAAATGTTACCTACAATCTTAAGATGGAATAACATGAGAATCAATTGTTTACACCAAAGCAACCTCACCAGCATTAGAGAGTCCCATCCCAATCAGAAGAGACTGTAAAGTTAGCATCTCTGATTGGAGCACATCTTATCCTGAAGGACGCAAAACTTACAAACTATGCAGAAGGATCTCTGTGCAGGTACCTCTGAAGTAAAACAGCAGCTGCCTAACAAAGCACAGCAACACTGCACAAATGGAATGTTCTACAAGGGCAATAACAATTGGTTGTCGCATCAGATCAAGGGTAGAAAACTTCATATAAAGTCAGTATGAGGCAGCAGTTCACTTCATTGTTATAGCAGAAGAATTGGTGCAGCGGTAACTTCTCTCCTGATTACTCACCAGCTGACTGGGAGGTTGCTAAAAACAGGTTATACTGTGGAAGTGATGTGCTGGGTCTCTGAGTGGTTAAAAGGTGCCATATGTATCTACCGGTGTTCACTGGCGATCTCTGAAGTAATAATTCACTACGTTTTTGTGGCTTGCCTCCTGACTAACCTTTAGGCTGGGCAGTTCACAGCCTCAGCACCTCTGGGCTTGCTGCATCAGTTATGAAACTAAAAAAAATTGCTGGAGCCCCAGCACCTAACTGTCTATGCCCTGGCACAGCTTTCATCACAAATCAAGCACTATAGCTGAATATTCTGACTGCCTGGGTGATGTCTCCCAGGCATTACTCTGTGATGCTGGTACAGTATTGTGCTAGCTTAAGCAGCAAGGTGATTCTGCCTTTCAGAGTCAGTACGTGTTCAAATAGTTGGAGAAGTAAGCCCAGAAAGAACTTACTTCTCCAACTATTTGAACACGTACTAGCCTTTCCATAAAAGTTGCTCAGATTTTTCCGAGTTCCCCCCATCCTCACTTCCTATCCCACGCCAGCAGAAAGTGTCAGCTATATCAAAATCTACAGTCACACAGTCTGAGAACATTTATAAGCTGATTGTGCCCCCTGTCCCAAAACAGCCTGAATTAGCTACTTTGCCCCAGAAACCCAGCCTGCGGAGCTAAGGCTAATGTGATGGAACTTAACCAAAGGCTTAATTTAGACTGAATGTTGCAAAACCTTTCCTCCTGGTGAGATCTATTTGGCTGAGTAGTAGTCTCAGGGAAAAGAAGCAAGCTACATTACATAGAGACTTGACTATGCTTGATGGAGTCATCCATCGATTAGAGAGGAAACAATGGCAGGACTCCTGGGCTCCATTCCTTGCTCTGCCACTGTGGGCACATCACTGTGCCTCAACTGAGCAATCTGTGGTATGGAGTAATACTTGCCTGAAAGAGGTGTTGCAATATGGGGTGCTTTGAGATCATAAGCTAAGAGATGGTAAGTAATATACACCAAGCTCCATCCACCTTCTTAAAATTTCTATAAAACCCAATTATTCTATGAACCATAGAATCACAGAATATCAGGGTTGGAAGGGACCTCAGGAGGTCATCTAATCCAACTCCGTGCTCAAAGCAGGACCAATCCCCAACTAAATCATCCCAGCCAGGGCTTTGTCAAGCCTGACCTTAAAAACCTCTAAGGAAGGAGATTCCACCACCTCCCTAGGTAACCCATTCCAGTGCTTCACCACCCTCCTAGTGAAAATTTTTTTCCTAACATCCAAACTAAACCTTCCCCACTGCAACTTGAGACCATTACTCCTTGGTCTGTCGTCTGGTATCACTGAGAACAGTCTAGATCCATCCTCTTTGGAACCCTCTTTCAGGTAGTTGAAAGCAGTTATCAAATCCCCCTTCATTCTTCTCTTCTGCAAACTAAACAATCCTAGTTCCCTCAGCATCTCCTCATAAGTCATGTGCTCCAGCCTCCTAATCATTTTTGTTGCCCTCTGCTGGACTCTTTCTGAATTTTCCACGTTTCGAGTGGAGTGAGTCCCAAAACTGGACTTAGTACTCCAGATGAGGCTTAAGATTTAAGACGCTTAAGACGCTCACCAGTCTGGTCATGTGTTGTGACATATTGTGCCTACAGACTGAGCTCTTTGGAGCAAGTATATGGCACCTCACATAGCATTCTGCCCCTTGATTACACTAAATGTACAGTTTTAGTAATTTTATAAAATAGCACGCAACATGATTTTCAGAAGTTTAGACAGTCCAAGCTAAGAATTACCTCATTCCTAGCATATTGAGGCATGTAATTTCTTGCAATTTACATAGTTATGCATGAATTAAATTTAGAGTAGCCAATATTTTATTACCGGAATATAATCAGATGCATTACAGAGTGAGCATGTCTTGTGACACATTACAAATGATTCTTCGCTGTACAGCAGAACAAATCAGATGATGCTGCAAACCTTTGAGAAATGAGCTCCTGTCTCAATTCAAGGGGTCTCACCTCCTGTCCCGTAGCTGCCTCCATATCGAGGAACAGATCAAGGAGAGATCGGACTAAGCGGGCTGCCTTTGCTTTGCTGATGGAATTCAAGAAGGGTCGAACATACTTCAGAAGTCCTCCAAGTTCTGTATTCAGGACAAACGAGCCATGAAACAACATTTGGGCATTCAAACTACAAGACACACAACAGTCTGTTATATTGCAAGCTGGGTGCTCACTGAGTCTACACACAGCAATATTTATCATACCAAAGGCTTGAAAAACAGTATATCCTGTAAGTCAGTGGTAAATGATTTCCAAGGAAGAGTGTATAGTAGTTAAACCAGACTGGAAGCCAAGACTTCCGGGTTCTATTAGTGGCTCTGATGCTGACTGACTATGGGACTGACAAACCACCCAATCTGTCAGTTTATAAAAGCATATAACAATATTTACGTCAAGTGTGTTTTAAGGCTCTTAACGTTTGAAAAGTGCTTTGAAATTTTTAGATAAGAGGGGCAATGGAGTTTGTAATGCAACTGTATTCTTTGTCTGCTCTTGTTTAATATTTTAATGTACCCTCCCTCACCCACCTTCACAAGAGACAGGTCAGAATCACAACATAATATACATTCTCAACAGGAGTAATAGTTATGAACATGAAATTTAGCATACATTTTCCAGCACGTGCATTATTTTAGATCTTATTTTCCAGTAAACTAATTTTCTGCTCTGTTTATTAATTTGTACCTTAATTTACACTTATGTAGAGCATCTCAACTTAGTGTACTGAAGCCACAACAGATATGGTCTACAACACAGATCACTTAATCCTACACTGTGATGGAATGAGGTAGCGAGAGCATTCAATGCTGCACACAACACCACATCAGTTTAGGAAAGGAAGAGAAGAAGTATCCAACTGAACTACCTGGAGGATTTAAGAAGGCAGGGCCATTAGAATTTTCCCAAGACTCAGGGTATGTCTACAGTACGAAATTATATCAAATTTATAGAAGTCGATTTTTCTGAATAGATTGTGTACATTCGATTGTGTGTGTCCCCACTAAACACGCTAAGTCGGCGGAGAAGGTTCCCAGTACAGAGGCTAACATTGACTCGCAGAGCGGTGCACTGTGGGTAGCTATCCCAGTTCCCGCAGTCTCCGCTGTCCATTGGAATTCTGGGTTTCGCTCCCAGTGCATGATGAGACAAAAACATTCTTGTGGGTTTTCCTGAAAACATCTCATCAGTCGTCCCTCCCTCCATGCAAAGTACGGCAGACAATCATTTTGCGCCATATAACAGCAAGCACGGAGCCTGCTCAGCTCACCACTGCAGTTGTGACCATTGTAAATAACTTGCGTTATCCATCAGTATTTGCAGAACCTGTCAAAGTGGCTGAGGAAGCGACGACAACGCAATCATGATAATGAGGAGGACATGGACATGGCCGTTCTTACAAGAAAGCCATGTGGTGATTGGGACATCATGGTGATGATGGGCCACGTTCATGCCGTGGAACACCGATTCTGGGCCCGGGAAATAAGCACAGACAGGTGGGACTGCATAGTGCTGCAGGTATGGGATTATTCCCAGTGGCTGTGAAACTTTCACATGTGTAGGGCCACTTTCATGGAACTTTGTGACCTGCTGTCCCCTGCCCTGAAGTGCAAAGACACCAAAATAAGAGCAGCCCTCGCCATTGAGAAGCAAGTGGCCATGGCCCTGTGGAAGCCTGCAACGCCCGACAGTTGGGAATCAGTTTGGAGTGGGCAAATCTACTGCGTAGGCTGCTGTGTTGCAAGTAGCCAAAACAATCACTGACCAGCTGCTATCAAGGGTAGTGACTTTGGGAAATGTGCAGACCATTGTGGATGGCTTTAATGTGCTAGGGTTCCCTAACTGCGGTGGGGCAATAGAACGCATATCCCTGTCTTGGCACTGGAACACTGGGCAGCCAGTACATAAACCACAAGAGGTACTTTTCCATGGTGCTGCAAGCACTGGTGGATCACAAGGGACGTTTCACTGACATCAGTGTGGGATGGCCGGGAAAGGGGCATGACGTTCACATTTTCAGGAACTCTGGTCTGTCTGAACAGCTGCAGGAAAGGACTTACTTCCCACACCAGAAAATTACTGTTGGGGGGATTGAAATGCTTATAGTTATCTTCAGGGACCCAGCCTACCCCTTAATGCCATGGCTCATGAAGCTGTACATAGGCACGCTGGACAGCAGTAAGGAGCAGTTCAATTATAGGCTGAGCAAGTTCAGAATCGTGGTAAAACGTGCATCTGGATGTTTGAAAGCTCACTGGCGCTGTTTGCTGACTAGGTTAGATCTCAGCAAAACCAATATTCCAGTTGTAATTGCTGCTTGTTGTGTGCTCCACAAAATCTGTGAGAGTAAGGGGGAGATGTTTATGGCGGGGTGGGAGGCTGAGACAAATCGCCTGGTGGCCAATTTTGCACAACCAGACAACAGGGCAATTAGAAGAGCGCAGCAGTGCACGCTGCGCATCAGAGAAGATTTGAAAGCCAGTTTCATGACTGGCCATGGTACAGTGTGACAGTTGTGTGTGTTTCTCCTTGATGTTACCCACCCCCTAAATATATTGAAGGAAATAAAGTTACAATTGTTTAAAAACCATTCTTTATTATTTGTTGAACACCACATTGAGAGAAATCAGAAGGTAGGCCGGGGGAGAGTAGGTTAGGAAGGGCTAGGGGGAGGAGGAGGAGGAGGGAAGGACAAGTCCAGACATCAAATCAAAATTTCATATGCGCCAGTCTTCTGCAGCTTGGGCAATCCTTGGGGTTGAGCGTGAGAGTCCCTGGAGCCTCCCCTTTCCTGCCCTCCCCACGTTCTTGGTCATCTGGGTGAGGAGGCTATGGAACTTCGGAACGAGGGAGGGCAGTTATACAAGGGCTGCAATGGCAATTGCAATTGCTGCCTTTCCCGCATTAGATCCACCAGACAGCGGAGCATGTCAGTTTGCTCCCCCATCGGCTTGAGCATGGCATCCTGTCTCCTCTCATCGCGCGTCTCTCTCCTCTCATCGCGTTCACTGAACGCTTTATGGGAATCCACACTTGTTTGCCTCCACGCATTCAGCTGGCCCCTGTCCGTGCAGAAGGACTGCATAAGGTCGGCGAACATGTCGTCCCAAGTGCTCTTTTTCCACCTTCTAATCTGGACCAGCCTCTGGGACAGAGTTGATGGGGGCGTACTGAAACATTTGCACCTGCAGGAAGAGAAAAAAGGAGGGTAGAATTTTAAGAGATATATTTAGAGAACCAAGGGGAGACTCTCTCAGTGAAACAGGCAATTCACAGTACACAGCCCATGTTCTTTCTGTACAAGGTCACATTTTGCCTTTTATACTAAAGTGCCTGCCAGTTTGGTGTGACCAAGGCACCACGCGTGGCTGGGCAACAGAATTCAGCTTACAGGCAGCCATGGTAAACCCTGGGGCATGCGGGGTTCTACTTCTTCCACATTCATTTCAGTGGGTTTGGACTGCAGTGCCCCCCTCTCCCATACCAAGCAATGCATGGTGGATTTCTCATTTAAAAGGAGGGCCTGGCCTACAGTCTCTCTGGGATGATCACTTCACACAGCCCCCTTCCCCACCCCCTGTGCCCTTTAGGCCCAAAGTCGACACCCCTGTGTGAAAAGATTACCCCACCCCCACCAGGTGGCTCCAATCAGGCATGAACCCTTTAAACTAAATGGGAGCAGCCCAGCATGGATGGTTTTCCCCCCACTGCTCACTGCGTGGCTCTGATCAGGCCTCAGACAAACGCGGACACCCCAGCATGAATGGACACCTCTGATTGTTCCCTTAAAACAAATTCCCCTCTTTCAACCAGGTGCCCATGAATGATATTACTCTCGTGACACTAACACAGAGAGATAAAGAATGAATGTTGCTTGTATGCACCCAAAACCCAGGAGTTTTCACTGCCCTGCTCTGTGAAGCTATGATTCCCGACTATTTGCTGCTGGTCTGGTGGGGTAAAGTGTCCTACCATGCAGGACGGAATAAGACTGCCCTACCCAGAAACCTACTGCAAAGGCTTGCGGAGTACCTCCAGGAGACCTTCAAGGACTTGTCCTTGGAGGATTGCTGCTCAATCCCCAGACACGTTAACAGACTTTTCCAGTAGCTGTACTGGAGGCGAATGTATCCCAAGTCTTTAGGGCAAAGGAATCAAACACCCTTGCTTTTAAACCCTCTATCATACTTAAAAGGTACACTCACCAGAAGTGCCTTTTCCAGCGTCATGGTCCAGGAGCCTGCCTTGGGAGCATGGGGAGGATATTGGCTCCAGTGTTAAGAACAACTCCTGGCTGCCACAGAGAATGGATTCCCCACTTGCCATCTGTGCACCGTTGTCCTTCTCTTCATCCTCCAAACACGCATCCTCCTTGCTCCGTGTGATTCTCCCCTTGCAGATGTCCATGGACAGTGGTGGGATAGTGGTGGCGTCACCCCCCATAATTGCATGCAGTTCATGGTAGAATTGGCATGTATGGGGCTGTGACCCAGAATGCCTGTTTGCCTCCCTGGCTTTTTGTTAGGCTTGCCTGACCGCCTTGATTTTTACACGACACTGCTCTGTGTCCCTGCAGTAGCCTCTTTCCATCATGGCTCTGGAGACTTTAGCATATGCATTTGTGTTTCTTTTCTGGAATGCAGTTCTGCCATAACAGATTTGTCTCCCCAACATGCGATGAGATCCATTTCCTCCCATTCGGATCATGCTGGAGCTTGTCTGCAAATCCGGGACTGTGTGGTCAACTGTGATGGTGGGCTCTGCATGGTGGCCAAACAGGAAATGAAAGTCAAAAGTTCCTGGGGCTTTTACTGCCTTCCTGGCTCGTGTATCAGAGTTGAAAGTGTTGTCCAGAGCAGTCACAATGGAGCATTCTGGGACAGCTCCTGGAGGCCAATGATGTCGAATTGTGTCCACAGTACCTCTAATACGGAAATGCCATGCTGATTTTAGTGCTACTCCACTTGCCGACGTGGAGTACAGAAACCGGATTTAAGAGCCCATTAAATTGACAAAACCGGTTTGGCTGTGTGGATGGAATCAGTTTTAATTCGAACTCAACTAATTCCGAAATAATCGCGTACTGTAGACCAGACCTCAGAGTTAACAGCATTGCACCTGTGATAATCACAATGGGATCTACAGCAGCGGTTCTCAAACTGGGGGTCACGATCCCCTCGCGGCCACTGAAATGCCACTGAAGTGACTGTTTCCGGTTTTGGCAGCAGTTCAGCGGACATACTCCTTCGCATGGGTATGTCTGCTGAAGTGCCGCCAAAAGTAGAAACATTCAATTTGGCAGGCATACAAGGGTCGCGAACGGAGGTGGAATTAGTAAAAGGGGGTGCTCAAAAGGTAAATTTAAGAAACACTGATCTACAATAACAAGTTGTCCTGGTGTCTGATTCCATTCCATCTGAAAGCTGACATTTCCAACAGCACAGCATCCTCTAGCAGAATGCTACAGCATTGGCTCAACATTCAAGGAACTGTCCTTATTTCCTGCACAATCTTAAATCTCCCATCAGGTACTGACCACACTCAACAGTATTTAGTTTACACAATTTGACAGGATGACAGTACAACATGGCACAGCTATGGACTAACAATACTTCATATGTTTGCATAATTCGCTTAAGATACTTGATCACTTTATAATTCTTATTTTAAACCAAAACAGGAGAAAACTGAAATCCAAGAACTGAATAAAGGTTTGGGTTTTTTTAAAAAAATCTCTTTACTGAAATTACTATACAAAATGCATTCTTGTTGCTTCTCATGCATTTCAGTTTTTGGGGGGAGTCCAGTAAGGATAGTAAAAAAAAAAAACATTCTTTAATGCTGTATTACCAGATTATATGTTGTTATAAAAATTCTCACCCTTCTATAAGAATCTGCAGATTGTTTCCTCGTATGTTTGGAGGAGTTCACAATTGTTTATTTTTAAACCCTTTATCTTAATCTGGTTTGTGATGTAAATATTGATTTTGAATTCTATCCCACTTAGTAGTGGTGATGTGTTATTTCTATGCATGGGAATCATATCATTTCAGCACAAATGAAACATGGAGCAGGTCCTCAAGGAATCAATTCTGAAGCACTTAAAGAAGAGGAAAGTGATCAGGAACAGTCAGCATGGATTCACTAAGGGCAAGTCATGCTTGACTAACCTAACTGCCTTCTACAACGAGATAACTGGCTCTATGGATGAGGGGAAAGCAGAAATCTGAAAGCAGATTCCTTGACTTTAGCAAAGTTTTTGATACGGTCTCTCACAGTATTCTTGCCAGCAGATTAAAGAAGTATGGGCTGGATGAACGGACTATAAGGTGGATAGAAAGCTGGCTAGATCTTTGACCTCAACAGGTAGTGATCAATGGTTCATGTCTAGTTGGCAGCCAGCATCAAGTGGAGTCCCACAAGAGTCAGTCCTGTGGCCCGTTTTGTTCAATATCTGCATTAATGATCTGAAGGATGGCGTGGACTACACCTTCAGGAAGTTTGCAGATGACACAGCGTATGCACCACAACTGGGAGGAGTGGTAGGTATGCTGGAGGGTAGGGATAGGATATAGAGGGACCTAGACAAATTAGAGAACTGGGCCAAAAGAAATTTGATGAGGTTCATCACGGACAAGTGCAGAGTCCTGCACTTAGGATGGAAAAAACCCATGCACTGCTACAGACTAGGGACCGAATGGCTAGGCAGCTGTTCTGTAGAAAAGGGTCTAGTGATTACAGTGGACAAGAAGCTGGATATGAGTCAACAGTGTGCCCTTGTTGCCAAGAAGGCTAATGGCATTTCGGGATGTACAAGTACAGACATTTCCAGCAGATCAAGGGACGTGCTCATTCCCCTCTATTTGGCATTGGTGAGTCCTCATCTGGAGTACTGTGTCCAGTTTTGGGATCCACACTACCAGAAGTATGTGGAAAATTCAGAAAGAGTCCAACAGAGGGCAACAAAAATGATTAGGGGGCTGGAGCACATGACTTATGAGGAGATGCTGAGGGAACTGGGATTGTTTAGTCTGCAGAAGAGAAGAATGAGGGGGGATTTCATAGCTACTTTCAACCACCTGAAAGGGGGTTCCAAAGAGGATGGATCTAGACTGTTCTCAGTGATACCAGACGACAGACCAAGGAGTAATGGTCTCAAGTTGCAGTGGGGAAGGTTTAGTTTGGATATTAGGGGGAGAAAAAAAATTACTAGGAGGGTGGTGACGCATTGGAATGGGTTACCTAGGGAGGTGGTGGAATCTCCTTCCTTAGGAGTTTTTAAGGTCAGGCTTGACAAAGCCCTGGCTGGGATGATATAGTTGGGGATTGGTCCTGCTTTGAGCAGGGAGTTGGACTGGATGACCTTCTGAGGTCCCTTCTAACATGGATATTCTATGATTCTATGAAACCTATTAATCTTAAGCGTCTCCAAGTTCAGTGCAGGCTGTTCTGTACATTATAATACTTGGGCACCACAAGTCATGAGTATGTTCACAGCGCACTGCTAGGATTTACATGGGGAGCATGATAAAGCAGCAATTAATCTGATAATTGCACCCAGCCTGAGATCACTTTGCTCAAGATCCTTCCAAATTTAGGAGCTATTACTGACTGAATTTCTCCCACATTTGAATCTACAGGGACTAGGAATTTTCATTAGTGTCCTAGCCTTTTAATAAAACAAATAATGTTACTACTACTTCCCAGGCCAGCAGTGGAAGTAACAAGAAATTACAGCTTTTACAAAGTGTGATTTTGGTGGCATTCATTCTTAACACACTTATTCCACTGAAAGCTCCTAAACTTTATATGCTACCTAAGAGAGGTAAAAGTATTTGTTGTTATAGGGAAAAGGCAAAAATCTCTCTTCAATGCCTTGTCTCATAACGAATGCAACCCATCATGACAGCAACAAACTGACAATGGCCTTTTCTCCCAGTGCCACAACAAAGACGACGTTTGCCATAGATAGAATAAAATCTCCAACAATCCTCCCTCCTGCCTTAAAAGGGCTGCCTCTGGATCTGCCCATTGGACTTAGGAGGAAGGGAGCACATAGGCTGAAGTGACACAGCAGATGCAATGATGGCATGAAGACACTATATTCTTCCTTGCTCCCTGAAGCAGCCAACACCAGTGTTTTCCCACTGAACATATTGGGCAAGGCTCATTTCCCTCCAGATCCTGCATGCTTAGCTGTGGGTCATATTACTAAGTTAGCTAGTAATGTCTTGCCTTCATAAGCCACCCCCCTTTAAAGCCATCAGTTTCTCAAGTAACACAAGGCACTACCTCATCTCCTGGGCACAATGCCTCTGCAGCATCCCCTGCTGGTCAGGACCAACTCAAACCTAGGTCTTCTGCACAAAGATGCAGAATGCTAATAGGCCAAAATTCCTAAAAAAACAGGATTTTCAGGTTAAACATTCAATGAACATAAATATTGCACCTGATTTAAATAGCCTTGCCCAACCCCGCCCGATAATTCATCACGTTTTATTTCACAAGAGATCTGATTCAAAAGGAGGCCTAGAATGTTGAGTCACTGGGAACACCACAATAAATCCACATATTTTACTAACTTGTGGCTGAAGGATTGTAAATTCATGCCTACAAGCTGCGAGTTCCAACAGAAATTTCTTTCCCCTTGCAATTACTGCTATTTTTAGTATTTTTAAGTAAGTGTAGTGTTGGTAAGAAGGGGGTGACTGACAGCCCTAGACAACTGGTGAACAGCAGCCATGAAATATTAAGTCTGCTGCTCCGTCATGTGGAAAAAGGCAATGACACACTACAGTGCCATTCACCAAATCCCTGACCCGAAGGAACAATGCCAACCCTATGGTCATGACCAATAGTGTAAGGCTGGATTGATGAAAGGGCAAGTTAGACCCTACGCCAGTTTATTTCTTAGCCTCTGCCAAGACAGATGACAATGGGTTAATTGCAGCAATGCTTTTTGTAACAAGAACATTTGTTCATTAGGAAGAGACTACCAATTTATTTCATGTTAACAGCAGCGTAGTGGCATGAGACAGTTCTCATTTTCAAGCCCTATCAAATCAGGCTTTATCTTCCTTTCCAAAACTATTGTTGTGTCTGAGATCTACAGAACCTTTCTTCTCTACGAAATTAAGATTACATCACTCCACCCCTAGGATTTTTAAATTATTGTCCGGAATTTGCAGGAAACATCTCACTCCCTAGAATCTATACTGCATACTTTGCATAGCACTCCTGACTGAAGTACTGAAGACATTTTGGGTGCGACACTCCACAAACACTATAGCACAGCATTGGGTTCTCAGTCAGGAAACTAGGAATCTTTGATCCTTAGGGGATTTGGGGGAGACACTTGGTGTGGCTGAAATGCTATAAATCATTGACCTCAATTTGTTTTGCAGTAGTTATAACCAATTCCACTGCATGCATCCAATGAAGTGGGTACTAGCCCACGAAAGCTTATACTTCAATACTTTTGTTAGTCTTTAAGGTGCCACAAAACTCTCTGTCGTTTCAACTAATTCCCTGTCTGCTTTTAAAATCCTCTTTTCACCAAGGCTTTTGGGAGGACTGAAGAGCAATACCAGTGACAAGAGGAAAAATTCCTCTGGAAAACACCAGTAGCAGAGCACAATGTATAAATTTAATCAGTTTCATTCCTGATGTTTATAACACAATGAAACTGATAAGATACTCAAAAATGTCACTATTTTTAGGCAACAAAACAGAAATGTGGAGGTCAAATTCAGAGGTATAAATGTAGATCCTTGGACTGCAGGGAGTATTTTACCCCAGCCTGATGTGAAAGTTAACATAACCCAAGTACAAAAGACCTGGAAGAAGG
This sequence comes from Dermatemys mawii, assembly GCA_007922305.1. Classification (NCBI taxonomy): domain Eukaryota; kingdom Metazoa; phylum Chordata; order Testudines; family Dermatemydidae; genus Dermatemys; species Dermatemys mawii. The sequence goes on from ML677408.1 coordinate 1,166,882, forward strand.
CACAAGATGAGACAATTTAGGATCTAGCTTAAAAGTAATTTACACACCCTTTCAATTTTGCCATCTTCACACAGCAGGTAACAGAAAAAGTGGCAGCATCATTTCCACCAGGCTGGGGAGTAGACAGAGGCATCTCTTTCTTCCTGTCTCAGCCTCCCAGCAGAGTTCCAGGAAGCCCAAAACCTTCTGCCTGTGCTGATCTGGTGCATGGACTAAATGAGCTTCTCTGAGTGATAGTAAAACCTCTCTTCCTTCCCAATCTTTCAGAACATCCTTGCTGTAGTAGGTTTACTGTTCACACTAGTGGGTATCTGGTACATAAATCTTGATTTACAATCAAGCATCAATTTATAAAATTAGAACTAGTCTCAACTGAGAAATGTTTTGGTTTGCTGGTAATCCTGTTAACCAGACATCCTAGGAGGTCACCCAAAATGCATTACATTGTTTGTAAAGTCTCCTGTCTCCAACTTTTATGAATCAGCAACACCTAAAACAGTTTATTCAATTTTCTCTACAATTAACTCTGCTTTATTTTTAAAGTAGGGAATTAATTTTGTATTGGTGTCTTCAGTTCAGAAAGGAATAGTTTCTCTGCATGTAGGGCCACACTGGAAACAATCCGCTCTGCCACAAGCTATGTGGCAAATGTCTAGAATACATAACTAATTTAGTATCAACATAACTAATTTAGTATCAACAAATGAAAAAGCCAAAATATGTACTTATTTATGTAAGTGGGAAATAAAACATCTGACTTTCAGAACAGATCTAAAACTGATCACTTTTTATTTAAGACCCTCAGCACTTTTAAAAAGAGACTGTGATGCTGACCAGGATAGCAGAGTTAAACTCTGACTTCATTAATTACATTCTGTTCACTTACACTTTCCAAACAACTTCAGTTTCTTTAAAAAAGCACATGTTCCACATTATGTCCCGAATTATGGTTATAGGGCTATACAGATATAGCCTAATATATAGGGCTAAATTGCTGCCTGGCTACACTATAGCTGCACATCTGCAGTGGACAGAGTGAGCTTTATCTGAAGTTGATGTATCAATTTCTGAAATTCTTTTAGATGAAAAGTGCTCAATAAATGCAAGATTATTATTCTCCAAAAAAAAAAAAACCACACACACCACACCCAAAAACCTGCTGAACTTTCACACTAAATCATGCTATCTTAGAACTTTCCAGGGAAACCGAAAATAGGAACATAACTGAACCAAACAATTACTAATTAGAGACATTTCACCCATTCCTCTCCTTTCATACATCCCCATAAAGACAGACTATCACATTACGTAGATCTGGTTGGTAATTTCCCAACACATTTTTCCAACAGTCAATGTTTGTTTTGACAAATTATCACCCAATTCAAAGGCCTTTGAAAATTTAAATTCTTGAGGTGTCCCGTTTCAACACTTTCCTCAATGAAAAGTTTTGGTTTTTTATTCATATCAACTTTTAATGTCGAACTGGTTAATTTATGCTAAGTGTAAGTTTCTTTTTAAAAAGGCTGAAGTCCCTTGTGTAAAGGGGGAGCCAGAGGAGGGCTAGGGCTTTTAAAAGAAGTATTGGTTTGCAAAAAGTTTCAAATTTCAAAGACTCACGAGATAGGAAGTAGCTCCCTCCACGCCAGCTCTGTTGTTATGTTTGCATCTCCCTATAGACTCATAAACGTGCGTGTACATGCATGCTACAAGAATTCCAATTAGTCAGAACTCGGGCCTACCTTCTGCCTGTCCAGTCTTAGCAAGAAGCGCCCCCAGTTCCAGGATGCTCTGTTCTTTAACTTGTACTGCCTCTTCATCATTTTCCTGGACATCACGCTTCACTAGAAGAAAGTGGAACAAGACCATTTCAATCAAAACACAGAATCTACAGCATTAAATAGGTTTTTCACTTCTTTCCAGAAACTAATTACTGTCAGATAATCGAGTCAATCTGGCTGGAATATTTATTACATGAAAATGTTAGGTACTTAGCTTTAGAAATCTTAAAAACACTTATTTATCTAGACTTTACAAATAGCTGACAATTTCTTGTGCCCTGAAAACAGGTCAGATTTCAGATTCATAAAGTGTCACTAAGAGCTTTCCAGATGTTCAAGGAGGACTGTTCTAAAACAAGCATCTACTGTCGCACCATAAGAAGCGTTCTAATAAATGACATCTTCTAAATGGTAACATCTTAAGCGTAAAACCTGCAAGCTGGGTAAAAAAAATACTCCCTTATTGCTTGGTGTTACGATCATTGTTTTCACTGCTTTTGTGTGCAATGTTGCAATCACTTGGCCAAAGTTCCACAACTAAAACAACACTAAGGCTGTATGAAGCTGTGAAATTAATCTGTTTGTGCTTCCATGTCAGATACTGCAGGAATTACAGGCTCTCAGTTGCAAAAGTTGGAGCTGTCTCTCTTCATAGAGGTTTCACAATTTTTTCCTACTACTTAGTGCTTTGCAGATGAGGCAACAGAAGAATCGGAATTTTAAGAGATTTACTTGACAGACTACAGAGCTGGGTTTCCTTGCTTACTTGTTCAGCACTACAGCTGGGATTAGAATTCAGAAGTTCCTAGTTCTCACTCCACAGGACAAGACCTTGTGCCCCAGTACCATAGTATGCTCACTAACATAAGCAAAGTAATTTTGTATTCCCCAGCACAGAAAGTCTAATTATAGTAAAAAATACCTAATGCCCTAAAAAAAATAGTCTACTCTAGCTTGTCACATCTCTCAGCTGATAGCAAATGGTACCACAAACTATTACTTTTGACTAGGACTGACTTGACAAAAAGTCATAGGCATGTTTGACAGACCTGGAAGATGCCAAGCAGTAATTAAGTAGTGTGTCACGTCTCTAGTTAACATCACAGGATAAGCAAGCTTCTCAGGAATCCTAACCCTAAAATCAGGCCACACAAATGTGTATATTATTTAGTTTACAGTGTGGACCTCATTGTTCGCCCCTGGCTGCCAAAGCAACAGCAAGACAAACTGTATTCTATATTTTCATCATGTGTTTCCCTCCACAGTCTCCTTTTTAATAGGTAGTTCAGCACCTGAGATTACACAGTAGCCAAGGAGACATTTAACTGCCAAACATATAGCACCAGTAGTTGTTCAAAGCCTATCCTCAGAAATAAGTCACCTATTATAAAGAATCCAGAATGACTAATGTGTTAGGCTGTTCATTTCTAGGGCTTCTTTTCTCCCCATCCCATGATCTACATTACAAATACATTCTGGGGACCTGATTCAAACATGGTTGACCCATGACATAATTAGGCCACTGCTCCATTTTGTAGTTTTGGCATCTCCCTGACACCGCTAAATCCTTGAAACAGTCCCCCACAACAGTTGTATTTGGAGTGCAGGAAGGTAGCACAAATAAAAACAAAGTGGATTCCTGAAACAAAAAAAAGTTACACTGAAGATTTCTGCAGTACTTCTTCAGCCAGAATCTAGGATTCCAGTTCAACTGCTGTGTTTGGCACTCAACTTGACCAACACTTTCACCTGAGGGTATTTTTGCACTGAGAAACACTCATGTACCCTAAAAGACAATTCAAGCAGCATTATATTTTATACTATACAAGAAAAACATACTTCCAGCAGAGCTCCTTAGACCGTAAGGGTGGCAAACACTTGACAACTATTACAAATCTCCCTCTGTTGACCTAATGCACTATAGCACCCACATGCTACAGTGATGGAAACTACTGAAACCCCTAAACATACCATATAAGTGGATTCTCACTGGTTGCTATTGGGATGCACTTTTCAGGACACTCAGTGTGAAGCAGTGTTCATAGATTTTTTCCGATCTGACACTTGTATATCTTTCCCAGTTCTAAAAAATGCCACCATAGCATAAGCTGCATAGTAATATCCCAGGGGTAAGCAATGGCTTACCCCTCTTTCTAATAGAAAAAAAAACTTTCAAGTATGGAGCAATGAAGCAAAACAGCATCGGTGCCCCATCCAAAATAATAAAATACATTTGCACATTATGAAAAAATGCTTTCTAAATCATTAGTACTTAATCCACAAATTATATTCTCTCCCCTCTACACAGAACCAACTACAAGTCTGGCCAGTACTCAAAGCCAAGGGCAGTTTCTCACCCTGGGTTCAAGTGCCCCTCTTTCAAGTAATCCACAGAAACACGCCTCTTATATTTAGATTACTCATCAGCTAATGCTGTCATGCTCCTGCCTGCACAAGAGCCCAAGATTTGGCCATACCACCCTCAGTATATAGCCCCTAACAGGACTACCGCACAAGAATAACTACACACAATCAATTGTAGCCTCAGAAGCCAGTCACACTTCAGAGCACGTTACTCCAGCAAGCAGTAGGTGGAAGTGACACAGAAACAGATGCCAGGCCACTCTCAACTCCAGATCCCACAACTGAGAGAGCTGCAGAAATCAGATCCACCGACCCCACAGCAGGGAGACGATGTCCTTATGGAAAAGTGACAACAGCAAAACCAGAGATCACACTCGGTCCCTTCATGCATCAGCTGCAGGGAGCCGGAGAGGGACGGCGCTGGAGAGCGGGCTGACAGCAGGGTCATCCTCCAAGTCTCACCCAGACCACGACAACACTGCGACTGCTTCACACCGGGGGGCAGGGGGTCGGGGAGGGTCACAGCACCTAAAAATGGGTCACCCGCCCCCTTCCCAGAGCCTCGGTGGCTTGACCGGGGAAGAGGAGAAATGTCAGCCCCGGCCGGCAGCGGAGGTTAGCGGCTGATTCCTACTATGGGGAGCTCGACAGCAGCAGCAGAGGGTCGCCCTCCAGCCGACAGTAGAGAGCGGATCCCCAACCCCCGGCCGGGCCCCCAACCGGGCCGGGACCGTAAGGCCCGGCGGGGCCGCCCCGGGCCCCACCTCTCGGGCCCCGCGTGAATCAGCAGCCGCAGGGGGGCCTGGGGCTTTAGCGGCCTCGCTCCCCCAGCCGCGCCGCTTCCCTCCCGCGGGCCGCGGCCTTGAGCTCCCCGGCTCCCACGGTGAGTCAGCAGCCGGCACGGCCAGCTCCCCCGCGCCGCCGCCGAGCCGAGGAGCGCGGGCTGCGGGCCGGCCCCGCCGGCGGCCCCGGGCCGCTCACCTATGGAGTGCAGGATCCCTATGGAGGCCTCGCGGTCGGTGGAGAGCAGGGACTGGGCTCGCTGGAACTCCAACACCGCCGCAGCCGCCATCTTAGCCGCTCGCTCACTCCCTCCTCTCGCCGAGGCCGGAAGGAGCCGGCAGGGAGCACCGCCCCTTCCTGCAGCGGGGCATGCCGGGACTTGTAGGCCGGGCACGTGGGGCTGGCTGGAGGAGGGAGGGGAGCGGGGGCTGGCTGGAGGAGGGAGGGGAGCGCGGGCGGGCCCAGAGGGGTCTGTGAGGGGGGCTCTATGGGGCGCTGGTATGGGGCCGGGTGATGGGCTCTATGGGGCGCTGGTGTGGGGCCGGGTG